>JAGPOW010003395.1:64813907-64913661 GCA_030014935.1 Caiman crocodilus | reverse complement strand
CCTCTGGACCCTCTCGAGGCCGTCCACATCCCTTTTGAAGTGCAGCGCCCAGAACTGGACACAGTACTCCATCTGCGGCCTGACCAACGCCGCATAAAGGGGGAAGCTAATTCAGATCTCCTCTGTACTGTTATAAGAACCACATTAAGCAAAATGGTTTAAACTGCTTACCTTAAAGTCAGATCCAAATGCCTTTGGATAAGGTATCTTCTTTTTTTATGGAAGTGATAGATCTTTGTGTAAAACCTAGTTCTGCTACCAACAGCCTCCACATGAAACTTGAACAAAGCACATAGAGTTGAGATTAAAGAAATTAAAGCCAGCCTCTCTTTTATCCTTCACCAGTGAAAATCAGCTATACTTCAACTGAAGTCAAATTGAGTTACAACCTTGTGAAATCTATGGGAGAGGTGAATCAGACCCTTGATATTTCAAGTCAGATAAAGATGTCTAATAACAAAACTTCTGAGTGATAACAATGTTCCCACAAGAGCCAAATGATTGAAAATCTCATTAATGTCCAAGAAAGAGTTGGTTACCAGAGTAACCTGGCTTTTGTACTTGAAGAAATTAAATCTTTAAAAACCGATTATGAATTCCTCAGCAAGTGAAATAGAAGGAAGATTGGCAAAACTGAGGTCAGATCTGAATGCATTTTGTTCCAAGCCTTTCTTAAGTGGAAGAAAATGAAAAATTTGAGAGATAATCTGACTTAGTTACTGAGAGGGAGCAAATGCCAGAACACTATAGGAAAAGAGAAGTGAATGATCCAGAGAACAGAAACAAGATGCACAGTGTTAAAACGGAAAAAAAGTATGATGAAAAAGTCTTTCAAGGCAACATCTGTTCTTTTTTGACTTCACAGGAGATAGGAAAGAAATAATTTTCCTTTGGGCAGAAGGGAACCCATCACTGCAGCATCACTCTTTCCTTACCCCCTTCACTATACAGAAGCTTCTTAAAACATGTCTACAACTGTTTCATAGTACTGTTGAGGCTGCTGCCAAAGTGCAGGCCCTGTCTATATATTCATACTCACCCTTCTGATGTGATAAGCCTGGAAATGAAGCTGCAAAACCATGGTGGGGACACCCCTCCACAACCACTCTATAGAACTGTTTCCAACATGCTTGAGAGCATTGGCAGGAGACGCTGTCAGAATGGTTTCACTGCCTCACTTCCACATTTAATATAAGCAGAACTGAAATATTGTGAGGATTAAATTTTCTTTAGCGGCAGCCTCAGGACTGCCAGGAGACTAAGGCAAACCTGCTCTGTATTTACACACCAATCATTCAGGACTTCTATGCAGTGTGGGAGAAGGGTCAAGTGAGACTGGGTAAGGAGTGAGAATGACTAGCATTCACATCCCAACAGTTTGCCTTGGCACAATGATGAGGAAATTCTCAGTGAACTAATGCTGAACCTTTGCACTGGCACCAGAACTAATGCTAAAACTCCCAAAACCAAAAGGCATATTTGAAGATGGAGCAAGTTAGCCCAGGCAAAGCCAGATAAACTATAGCAGTATGGCTGCTGCAGAAATCATTACCTTGGTAGAAGACAGTTCATTAGGTGCTATCTGTTTAGTGCTCTGTGGGCAGGCGTAGCAGAGTCTGGGACTCCCTGTTCCTTTATGACAGAAGCAGCCCAGCCAGGGAGCTACACAGGCTAAGCAAAAGGGGTGTGCAAAGCAGGCAGTATTCAATTTGAATTCATATTCAGCCCAATTTGGGGGACAGTGATTTGATTCAGATCACGGTCACAATTTGATTCAGCCGAATCTGAAGATTCAATTCTTATTTGGAGAGTGATTCAACTGTAGACACAACTTTACATGTTTTTTCTATGTACCCCGAGGTACCAGGTGCTGCTCATGAATGCTGAGATGGAGGGATGGATGGAGCATCCCATGGGAGCATGGGGGAGGTCCCCTGAGCCCTCCCCCCCTCCCAGCGAGGTGATAAGCCATGCGGGGACCCCAGGTGCTCCCCCTGACCCAGAAGGCACCAGTTGCTAAGCCAGGGGGAGGGATCCCTCAATGGAGGGATCTGCCATTGAGCACGTGGAGGCCCCCTACACACACACCCCCATGGGACGCTCCATCTACCCCACCATCTCAGCATTCACAAGTCATGCCTAGTCCCTCAAGACACAGAGGAAAAAAAAATTATAAAGCTGTGTCCATAGCCAAATCATTGAATCTCTGCAAATTGAATCAGAGGCTTCCAATTTTATTTGGACAGATTAATAAGTCTCCTGATGCAATTCAGGTTTGGAGATTTGTCTGCCAAATTGGGCCGTATCTCCTCTGAATCATATCAGCCACCAAAGCTTTGCACAGCTCTACTAAGCAGGGTGCAGCAGCTGCAGGTTGCTGGGGCAACCTGGCAAATGAGGCAATTAGCAGCCACAGAGAGCCCTGGCAGCATGTATAACCCTGAGACTTGGGCTAGCAGAGTAGCCTGTCCCTGGCAGCTGCAAGAGAAGGAGCTACTGCCCAAGACTCACATTTGCGAGAGCCCGGCAGGACAAATTATGCTGAGGGGAAACCAGCATGGGTTTGTAGCAGGCAGATCATGCCTGACTAATCTAGTCTCTATTCATGACCAGGTTACAAAACGCCTGGATGCAGGAGTAGGGTTTGATGTCGTATACTTAGACTTCAGGAAGGCCTTCAATACGGTATCCCACACCATACTTGGTAAACAAGTTAAGAGGCTGTGACTTGGATGACTACACAATCCAGTGGGTGGTGAATTGGCCAGAGGGTCGCACCCAGAAAGTCGTAGTGGATGGGTTGATATCGACCTGGAAGGGTGTGAGCGGTGGGGTCCCGCAGGGCTCGCTCCTTAGACCTATACTCTTCAATGTCTTCATCAGCGACTTGGATAAGGGAGTGAAATGTACTCTGTCCAAGTTTGCAGATGACACAAAACTGTGGGGAGAAGTGGACATGCTGGAGGGCAGGGAACAACTACGGGCAGACCTGGGCAGGTTGGACAAGTGGGCAGAAAACAACAGAATGCAATTCAACAAGGAGAAATGCAAAGTGCTGCACCTAGGGAGGAAAAATGTCCAGCATACCTTTGCCTAGGAAAGGCAGTGTGACAAAGCCATCAGAAAAGCTAATGGCACTTTATCGTGCATCAGCAGATGCATGACGAACAGATCCAAGGAGGTGATACTTCCCCTCTATCAGGCGCTGATCAGACTGCAGTTGGAGTACTGCGTACAATTTTGGGTGCCACACTTCAAGAAGGATGCAGATAACCTGGAGAGAGTCGAGAGAAGGGCTACTCGTATGGTTAAGGGCTGGCAGGCCAAGCCCTATGAGGAGAGACTAGGGCACCTGGACCTCTTCAGCCTCCGCAAGAGAAAGTTGAGAGGCAACCTTGCAGCTGCCTATAAGTTCATCACGGGGGCACAGAAGGGAATGGGTGAGGTTTTATTCAAAAAAGGCACCCCCGGGGGTTACAAGAAATAATGTCCACAAGCTAGCAGAGAGCAGATTTAAACTGGACATTAGGAGGAACTTCTTCACAGTTAGAGTGGGTCATCTGAACCCAGCACTCTTTCCTGCCTATGCAGGGGGTCGGACTCGATGATCTATTGAGGTCCCTTCCGACCCTAACATCTATGAATCTATGAAGACGGCTACCCGGGGATGCTAGACTGTCTGCTTTGCTGTCTGCAGGAACAACGAGGCTTGAGGAACTCACAAGAAGCCCAGGCTGGGAGTTATGCCAACACAAGGGGGTGAGGGAAGGTTTTTGCTCTTAAAGGGGCTGTTTTCACTTCTGTTCTTTATGTTATAGCCCAGGGGCTTATGTTTATGTTACACTGAGACTGAAACTGATGGTTTGGGTTGGGATTGTAAGAGCCACATACAGAGGTCCCATTGGTGCCCATGGAGCACATGATCACTTTGAGCCCTGCCAGGGGCAGGCTCAAGGCACAAGCAGCTGTTGAGCCCAGAGAGGGGCAAAGTGTGAGGCCACAGAGCCAGCCAGGGGCCTGAGAGAGATGCAGCCAGACAGGGGCCAGAGGCCTGGTGCCCAGAAGGGACACAGCCAAACAGGGACCAGAGGCCTGGCAGACAGGGGCCAGGTGACCAGAAGGGATGAACCAAAGCTAATGCCTCAAAGCCAGACACAGTGGGCCCAGGCTAGAAAGCCTGGCCAAGGGTAAAGGGCTAGAGGCTGACGAAGACAAAGCCCAAACAACAACATCCATGTGGCTTAGGGCGTGGTGTAGGGAAGGATTGGAGCCATGCATCTAGCTCCTAAGTCTTTGAGTGCTGTGCAGGACACAGCTGACCAGAAACATGTAGCAAGGGGCCTGAGGAATAGTACAGATCAGGAGGGTGCTACGGTGCATCTACAAGTGCAATTAGTGCACATGAATAAACTCTGGTGCAATTTGTGCCAGTCTACTGCTCCTGGGCATGCCATTTGCACATGCATCTGGGACTGCAGCATGTTGGGCTGGTACAGTTTATCATGGCTGGCAGGGGACCCTGGGGGTCGGCCTGCCAGCCCAGGGCTGTTCCAGCCTGGCTCAAAGTGCTTCAGAGGGGCTGACTGGGACATGAGACTATTTCAGTGCTGGGCTAGCTGGCAGGAAACCATACTAAAGCACCCTCATGGCCCAGTCATCCCTGTTAGAATCTACGCATGCATTGAGACTGAGTAAATAATTCTGGTGTAGGATAGTACTTGTGTCTGGCAGTACTGTCCTATGGTGGAGTTAATTAGTGTACTCCGCCCTAATAGCACCACACGTGTACATGCTGACATTTTACTGCAGTGCTAATTAGGCATCTCTCCAGTAAATATTTCATGTAAATGTACCCCGTGTATCAGGAAACCCAACACATTCCCTGGCCTCACAGTGTGGCAAAAACTATTTGATTTGTGCCCAGCTTCTTAAGGTATTATATAAATAACTGCTCAAAAATTCCAAATTTTGCTTTTCTTTTCCTTTTTTTAAACAAAGACATGGTCTTTTTTTTTTCCATCCAGCTCTAGTTCTAAGATACCTAAAGGTATCTGAAATAATTAGAGAAACACATGCTCATGTCTGCCTCCCTTACCTGGGAGGGACCAAACATCATTACAATGTCAGACCTTGCCACTTACCAAATGCATAATTAGGAAGCATTACTTTGTTCTCAGAGAAAAAATTAAAAGCTCTGTGTACCAGATACAGGATTTTTCACCTTGTGAAACTCAAGGTCTCTCTTAATGAAGTCACTAAAGTCTTCACTGATCCAGAATCAGTATGGGCATTAATTTTGTTAATGAAAATGCAGAAACAGAAGTGTCAGCCTCGTGTAGCAGTGGAGAAAGGAAAAAGAAATGTGACAGCATAGAAACTGAGTTTTATATATAAACTGAAAAAGATTTTTAATTTGTATGCCTCTTCCTTTCTTAAATTTCATCTAGAGACAAAAGATCCAAAAATTATTTTGTTGGTCAAGAGACATAGTAGGCAATGCTAGGGTGCACTGCCATTTAGTAAGATTATTCAACATGTCTTATAGCAAGACACTTTTTTCAGTTCTTCATAACTTTGAGGGCTGAACAAGCTGAGTGTCTGCTTTGGGCTTATTTTTTTTCAACATTTGCCATCTCCTCAGAGTTACTAAGCATGCTCTAACACTGGGTTGTGGAGGTTCAGAAGGCCTTTTCCATCTTCCCAGCTACCCCAGTTTGGATGGAGCTTTCTCCCTGATCTCTACAATAGTATTTGTATCTCCTGTGCTCTCAACGGTCCCTTGGAGATGACCAGATCATGTCAAGGAAGAAAACCCTCTATTTTAATACAGAGAGGACAAAAAATGGACCAGAGAATAGAAATAAGAATCAAAAGATTCCAACCAATATAATGAAGCGTGTGGTATCAACATGATGCCACAAGATATCTTCAGTTCTTTCCATTTGCTGTTTTTATTTTATCAGCATTTAATGTGTGTCTAGTTCTTTTTTGCTTCAAGCTGTTACAATTTCTCTGTAGACAGATGTATTGATTTTTCTCACAGGCAGTTTTGTTGCACTCATCAGCATAGTAGCTGAGTGCTTCATAAACATTTAATTAGTCTGTTGTCACAGAATACCTCTGAGGTGAGAAGGTGGTATTATCCCCATTTTACAGACTGGGAGCTAAGACATAAAGAAGTTCAAGTCAAAAGTACCTCCTCAGAGGTACTCAAATGAGGTATCTGAGTCTCAGATGCCTCATTTGAAATGCTTAGGACTAGATATTTCAGCATATTTAGCATGATACAGCATTCTGCATATTCAAGAATCCCTCTCACTGCCACCAATGGCAACTTCAAGCGCTCAGCACTTCTGCTTATCAGGCTCCAGCTTGGAAGTTCCATGTCCAGAATACAGAGCATAAAATTAGCGATTACCTGTCAAAAGTTTGGTTGAAGTGATTCAGCTGGCATCCCACAGGGACCAGGCACTAAGCTACATGATCACTAGTAGCAGGGATGAAGACAAAACTTAACTCTCTTAACTGTACAAATAGAAAGGAACTGTTCATTCTCTTTCCACAATACCCAGCCTCATTTACTACACACTTGCCGGCTTCTGCAGCAAATGAGGTAGGGATCTTACTGATAACAGCCTTTTTCACTACACAACCCTGATTCACTCCAAGAGCAGGTCCTTCCTAACTTTCAAATGCCTGACTTTGCAACCTTCAATCTGTTTTAATTCATTTTTGTATGTGTCTGGGACTGAGCACACACACCAGCCTGGGCCAAGCACTTCAGCAGCCACATCTGCAGTAAACCTCTGCTAATGAACTCTAGTACCAGCTGAGCCCTGGGTTTGCAGTCCAGGCAACAGTTCTGTTGTAGCAAGCCTTATTGTTCCTAGTTTTGGCTCATTTGTGGATTTTGGCTTTGGATATCCCCTTCAGTCTGTTTCCTGGCTCCTGAGCCTGGTTTGACTCTGCTCTTGGCTTTGTCCTGTGCATTATCCCTTGGATTGGTATGCAGCATCTGATCCCCAGATCCTGACCCAGACTGTGTTGCAAATTCTGCGCCAGATTTCCCTCTGGTTTTGGTAATATGGCTCCTGCCCTTTGACCCAGCTCCAGACCCCTGCTTTCCCTCAGTGGTCTAACCATTAGGCAAGACCACTTATGGCCCAATCCCTTATGGTATGTTTGTAATCACCTACATTTCTTTAAAAAGCAAACTTCATGTGACATATTGACACCCCACAGTTCATGAGCAGGGTTAAAAACTGCCAAATCCACCACACAGACCTCTGATGTATGAACTAATGCAATGGTATCCAATGCATGTGACCCCATGGGCCAGATCCATCCCATGGAGCCAGTCTACGGGCTGAATTCAGTGCACAGGGCTGTACCATCTGGCCCTCAGGGCTTCTCACAGGTCTGGAAATTTGGCAACAAGATAAGCAGCAACAACATTCATTGTCATGGCTCTGGGATCCATAGGAAATAATACTGCCACTATTCCCTCATCCAAATTTCTAGACCTATGGGGATCCCCAGGAGCCACATCCACAGGTTCCATCTTGGTCACCCCTGAATTAATGGGATGATTTAGCAGTAATAGTTTATCCTGTACTATGTCCATCAGTACCATTACTAGTAGGTGACAACACTTTGCAAACGGGGTTCACAGGTCAATGCTATGGAATAGTGACACTTGGGAATCTCGGGTTCTACACCAGGTTCCAAAGGGAAATGTAGTGGATGTAAGCTTTCTTCCTATTTGCCTCCTAAATGTTACTCTTTTTAGCTCATTCCCTCCAAACATGGCTTCTCTCAGTCCTGTGTTTTCCTTGCCTCTTCATCCCATACCTGTTCTCCTCACCTAGCTAATCCCAGTTTCTGCTACTTAAATATTTTTGTTGTAGACTTCATTTTCATCCCCAGCAATTTCTAGCTTCTCACCTCTGTTCTGCTTTTATATTCCCAGTACCCGTCTCCTTACCCAGCTATTCCAAGGTCCATCTTCCAGTTTTTCATTTTCTCCTTTCCGCAGGCTCCTTACACAGTCAATCTCACGTCTCCTTCACAGCCTCTGAACTGATCTCTATTTCCCTGTTTTGGCCTCCAGTCACTCCTTTCCTGCCACATTTCCCAAACTCAAGCGCCCTCTGTAGGTCTTGTCCCTCCACTGCAGTTGCTTGTCCCAATTTCTTTGCCAAGAAGATGCCACATATCCTGTTACTGCCCTGCTCCCTTTCAGATTCATCTCCTTTCTGCCTTTCACAGTCTTTCTTTGCTCCACCCATTCAGTTCCTCGAGTACGGTGCAGATTTATTTTTGTTATGCATTAGTCATAATGAGATTGTCCACTTCCTCTTGCCTCTGAAAATGCACCAACTACATTTTACTAAGGGCCCAATTCTGCATTACTTGTGATCACAAAAAAAACCCCTTTGAAATCAAAAGATATTTTAAATGAGAAAGGAATTCAGAGGCTTAAGAAGTCAATAGGATTCTAGGTACAAGAAGTCAGTGGGACTTGAGACTATCCTACCCCTCACAAGAGATGCTCAAGGTTAGGGGGTTTTTTTAATATTAAATCCTTTACTTGTATGTAAGCAGAAATGTAACTTTAAAATATTGCATTTCAAATTGAATGTGCAAACAAGTGGGGATGCAATAAAAAGACGTCAAAGTAAAGGCCACATTGAAATTTGGCCCAATATGACTTGAATGGTTGAAACACAAGGACCCAAAAGATCTTTAATATTCTGGATAAAAACCAGTTACATTTCTTTTTAAGCCATAAAGGAAGTAAACTTAAATGTAGAACAAATCAATAAACACATAAAAACCTAACAAAATGCATTAAAAATGCATTTGCTCAACAAGCTCAGAAAATAAATGCCATCAATAACTTAACCAGCTGGACCTAAAAGAAGAAAAAAAAAGTCACTCAGTTTCATTGATTAACAAATTCCAGGAAAAGGATATGAAAACCAGAAACCAGAAAAGAGTCTTGGAGAAGCCTAGCAAATTGGCTTAGATATCAGTAAAGAGACTTAGGTTGACATGCTAGAAGTGTGAGCTTATTTGGCCCTGCTGCATTCATCCCAAGTCAGTTCAAAGGCCACTGGAATCAGCAGGAGTCTTTCCACTAATTCCAGCATGCTTTGAATCAGGTCCTCACTCTCCTCCCATGTGCCTTCCTCCCGCCTACTTCCTCTCATCAATATAAACCCATCCGGGATCCAATTTAAACATGCACAAACAGATATTAAACAAAGGTTTAAGCTCAGATGCTGTCAGTGTGGACTTGCCAAGAGGACGGGATCATAGGATCATAGGAAAGTAGGACTGGAAGGGACCTCATATTGTCATCAAGACCAGACCCCTGCTCAAAGAGGCAAGATCATCCCTGACTAAATCACCCCACCAAAGCGTCTGCTCTTGCAGTTCTCCAGGGATGGAGATTACACATCCCTAGCCAGACCCTCATAGGCAGACTATCCATCACACTGTATATTATCCTTCATGTGTCCTGCTCAAACAATTTTGACTCAGAAATAAGTATTTTATTTTATTTTGAAATATCCTGTTTCCCTCTCAATTGCTTATCTTGGGGAGCAATTATGTGCTAGACTGTGAATTCAGATCTGAGAAGAAAGAAAAAGTTGTCAACACTCTATTTGCAACTGGTCTCAAGGTGATTTTAAATAACTGAAAGGGCATAACTCAAATTTTATAAGATGCATCGTTAAACTTACAAATGTGGAAAGCCTGCTGCCTCCAGGGATCAAACGCTTCATAATTTCAAAAAAAAATCTGGTCCCTTATTAATTGTTGCCCAAAACCATATGACAAATAATGTGTATCTGCATGCATCTGTATTTGCAAAGATACATTCTAAAGCTATACAGCATTCTATTTATTTTCCTAGCGATACTTTAAAGCTACAAAGCACAGCTGAGAATTCAAGAGTCAGGAAATGCCAACATTAAGGTATTAAGTCCAACTTAATAACTCAGTCCCTTTTGTAGATATTCATTACAGGGATCTTTACATACTTGAGCACTTGCTGTTTTTCAGATAACATTATAATATCATATGCTCAGTTTTCAACCTCAGGTACACAAATCTGGCAGTTTGCAGTGCCCTATGTTGATCTGTACATATCATAAGAAGTTTGGGACTATATAGAGAGTAGAAGGGGTAATATTTGAGCATTTTAAGTTTTTAAATTGAAAATGACTAATGGTACCTAAAAGCTGAGTACCTTGGTAACCATGAAACAAACTGTCATGGTTCAAATGAAGTCAGTCAATCCATGGAATCTTACACCCACTGGGGATCTCAAAAATTTGGTTGGAGACACCTCAGAGTGAGAAAAAAGTGTAATATGCATGTATGAGTACACAAGTAAACTTTCATTATCCAGAAATTAAGGATACCTGCACAATACCAATAAGCTGAGATTCCTATGGGGTTTCTAAACTTTCCAGGAATAAACAGGGCTTCCAAGGTGAAAGAAGGTGCTGACCAAGGATCACGCTGGGAAAGGAGGCAGAAAAGCAAAGGTTAGGCAGAAAGAAACTTAGAGACGAAAATGAGCAGTTCTTCTTGCCTTGCAAACTGGAACCTCAAGGGCTCTTTTATTTCTGTTGAGCCTCACCTAGCTTTCACTGTGGATAAAATCTTTGTTAATGTGAAGCTAAAAAGCTCAGTAGGGGCGTGATTACTGGGGGGGTGGGAAATAAGATTGCTTCACTTAGCCTCATCCCTTCCCACTCTGTATCCTTAGCTGTAGCTCCTCATGTGGGTTCTATAAAATACACGCATGTTTATCTCACAAAGCTATCTATGTAAACAGACAGGAAAATGCAATATGTTTATGAGAAACAGAGAAAATAGATCTCTATTTGCATTTCTAGTTTTTCTCATTTGAGGCATTTAATTCTATGGAATGATCAGCGTAACTAGATTTTTTATTATTTGAGTTCTTATTATATTATGCTACACTCATCTGTTTAGACACTTCTGAAGGAATACAGCAGAGTTTTTTTACATGAATCTCTCACTGATAGTCCATGTATTTAGAAATGTATTTTTTCTGCTTTTATTGCCATGGAACAGGTTGTTTATTACAATTAATAGATACATTTTAAAAAACTTTTAAAAGCTGCTTCCTTGTATGCATTTCAGAAATGATATCACATTGCTTTGGTATTCTGGACCTAATCTTGCTTGCCATAATGACACAGATACTCTTCATGAAGTCAGTGGGGCTTAATATCTAACTAACTAACAAAGGTATGCAGGATTTGGATCTGTGAGTTTGACAGTACTTAGAGAGCCAAATCACTGTGAAATGTAATTGAGTCACTACTGGCATGAGAGAACAATTGCTGCTTTAGCAAAAATGGCGGTGAATTTGTTTTGGAAGCTACAGCAATCTCTCTCTCCACTTCTGAATATGCGTTTGCCTGTATCCCATTAGAAAATGGAGCATAGTATCAGAATGCCTTCAGTAACAATGTAGACAGCACATGCAAGGTAAGTGTTTAGAGATGGCACCCTCACAAATGCAGAAATAATCACTGGACTGATTCCATGTTTCTGCAGCCTGGACTTTGACAAATGGGCTTATACCAGCCAAAAAAATGACTGTTTTGCATTCGTAGTTCTGTTCAGTTTTACAAAGCATCCAAATGACAAAGTAACCATTCAGATTCTTCAATCATCTCTTTAGGAATCCTAGTCCCTAGTTCCAAGAAGCCATTTGTCCAGCTCCACTTGCTGAGGCAGGATTTCCCCCACAGCAAATTTATTGTACCTCTTAGAACGCACCTTTCCCTCTTGAATTTAGTGAATTTGGTATTTCTAGGATAATGAAAGTGAGCTGGTGTTCAGAATTCTTCCACTTAACCCTGAATAGAGCAGGTAGTGAGACTTGATTCTTTCCTATATCTCTTTATAAGATATATTGCATTCAGGACTGAACATTTATAACAATTTAAAAGCTTTCTGATGAAACACTGAATATTGTTGTGCTGAGAACTGAGCCTACCACCTTATCATTTGTGTTTGCAATGATAGTGCTATGTATTTCTCTTATGCAACAGTCCATTACTAACATCAAAAGCCCCTCTTAAGATTAGAGATGCCATTTCTGTAGCCAATGGCAAACAAAAGAGTGACATGCCTGGTATCACATCTAGCCACCTTTGACTCCCCAGAACAAATGACCAGTTGGACTCTTATCCCCCCATCCCTCCCCAAAGGACCCAGTTACAAGTGGATTCATTAGGACCATCCTTGAGTTTGCGTCCTTCCTGGACTCAGCCTGCCCTATGAATCTGCAGCAAGCATTAACAGCTAATCAATTCACTACTAAAGTGCAAAGAAACAGCAACAAAAAGCCAGGTTGAATCTTGCATAGGTAGACAGCTGTAAACAACATTTCACTGTCAGCATAGTATCAAGAAAGAAAGAGATTGAACCAAGGAAAAACAGAAAGCATTGTCATTATTTGGCTCACTCTGTTATGGCAAAGACACAAACTTAATTTCCACTTGGGGGGCACAATATAGGACCCTCAGCAGAAGCTGCTTTAAAAAAAAAAAGCACTCCTCTGTCAATACCACCCAGTGTCTGAAATTCTTCATAGTTTCTTGTTAAGAAGGAGGCAATGCCTGTTTTTCACCACTGCCGCCTCTCACCTGGCTAACAGTCAGCTGTAAGCACTCAAAGTTGCTAGATTTCATACTTACTTCTCCAGATGCCATCTCACCTCTTTTCAATGTTCATATCTCAACTCACTGAATATACCACCCTCTACACTGATTCCCCTGAGGTTTTTCTCATGTAGTCTTCTTGCTGCCATTTCATTTCTCTGAAACTGCTGTCACTGATATGTCTAATTCACTCTAAAGATAAAGTAGCCTCATGATTTCATCACCAAAATAATATTTTCTACTCAAAACATGCAAACCATCTGAGATTTCATTTTAAATGAATTTTTACCACACTGGAGAATGAAGGCCACTAGAAATGGGTTCCCCTTTGTTTAGGCCCAATTCAGCAGCATATCTCCCACTGACTGCAATGGGGAATTTCCTGTTAATTAAGTTAACAGGCAATAAGTTAGGCCTGTTGTCCCCAGTTAGGGTTAGATTGATCTGTACATACCCACTTATGCAGCCATTCACAGGGTTTAAATAAACTAAAAAGTGATGCACCTGATCCAAGTTAGTTCACCTAGGGAGCTGAACTTAGACAAAGAAAAGGTGAACCCAATCTACAAAAAGGTTAACTGGATTCTAGGCTAGGTATACATGTTCAAGAAGCCCATGATGAAAGCACTCTAACTTTTGAGCTTCACTCTAAGTGCTCAAGATTAGGTCAGGACCAAGCATTAGCCATGTGGGGTGGGTGTTTGGAGCCTGCCTGCACGACCCAAGCCCAGAAGGTAAGGGGGGCTCTTGCATACCTCCCAGCATGCCCTGCAGGCTCCCCAGGCTGCTGAAGACTCTGAACCAGAGGCAAATGGCTGAGTTGTCCCGATCAGCTAGCAGGGACATCAAGGTTGCCCACCTGGACCTGATGGGGGGGGGAGGTGTTTGTGTGTGTGTTCCAAATGCTTGTATCCCCCACTCTGCCCACCCCACCAATATTGGTGGCTTTGTCTCACAGTGGCAGTCTGTCCAGATCTGCAAAGCACTGGCCAAGTAGTTCCTCACCTGTGTGGACCAGGATTCTTGGATGAGTAGGGCCAGGGGGCTTTGAATGCCCTTGTCCTGACACTGGATGGATCTCTAGCCCTTGGCTTCTCTGCCCCTGCATCCCGGGCACCACTACCCACACCATCCCCCTTCCCCTCCCAGGGATACACACTGGGGTGCAGAAGAATGCAGTGTAAGGGAGAAGTGTGCATTAATCAAATGATGAAGCTGCCAAACTTTTAGTGTGCCTATTAAACAAACATTGTGCAATGTTGCCCCCTCTGGAGCTTGGAAACTTCTCAGTCAACATTGAGAGAGTGGGGAAAGGCCCTGGTTGCACTGAGTGGGTATGATGTCAAAGGGGTGAAGGGGTTTGGCAGCCATAGGGCTCAACTTAAACACAAAACCTTGGCATTGCAGAGGGAATGCCATGTGCGAAGCTTCCTCCCCTTGATTTAAATAAATGTTGCAGCTGTCATACTTTTTGTGTGTATAATAAAGAAAAACTGTGGAATGTTGCCCACTCCATAATTTGGACCACAGTCCAGGCTGCCTATCTTCACAAAAGCTATGCCGTTCCCTTGCAGTGGGACTCAGGCCTGCATTGACCTGGCCCAGTGGGCTGCCCTCCTTATTCTGAACACTCCCACTCCCTTCTAGGACTGCCTTGGAACCTCTTTGGGACCCTGCACCTAAGCGAACAACCACCAGCAGCCAGGAGTAGAAAATTGGCCCTTGAAGCTGGGCAGAATCAATGCTTTAATGCCGACCCTGGCATGCAGTCTCAGGCATCTTGGTCCCCTCTCCACTCTAGGGAGCAGCATTGGAGGAATGAGCTCCACCAGATGCCTTCCTGACTTATTGGACCATAGGTCAGTGGCACCCATGTATCAAATCTCCTGTTCCAGGACTCCCCTGCACCCTAGCATTTCCCAATCAATGCACGGTGTGGAGCATTCCCCTATGGCTACTGTCCAAAGCCCCCCTCATTGAGCTCTTGGTCATGTTGCCCCAAGCAGGAATCCCCAGAGTAGAGCTCTCTATGCTTGGGGAGGGTGGCGGGCAGCAGCCTGCCCCACCATTTGGGCCCAGAAGGTCGACGGTTTCCCCACAGAAGGTAGCGCTGCTGCCACTCAGAGGTGTCATAGCTGGATCCCAAGCAGTCTTTGACCCTGTGCATAAACTCCTTATCCTGGTGCTATGACTCTCTCAACTCTGTAGCAGCACATGAGGCCTCCCTCACAGAGTGGCTAGCCATCCATAGACCTCATTCTTGGACCTTCACAGCACATTCCGGGGCCTGGGCAACTCATTCAAGTGCCACAGCACTGCGGGTGCAAGCAGTCACCAACCTTTCCAATCTAACCACCCACACAGAGTCCCCTTTGGTCCTCATGTTGCCAGTTCTGTCTATGCAGTTGTCCCTAGGGAACACCCATGCCACGCACATTCTGGCACATGGCAAGGTACCCCAGGTAGAGTAGGAGAGGCTGGGGCCAGACCTGGGCTGGCTTTAGCAGCCTTACCTGGGACTTTGGGGACCTCCCTGGGTTGCAGCCACATCACTGCTGCAGCACAGAGTCTGGCCAGCAGCAGAGCATGGCTCCAGCCAACCAGCCTCCAGTTCTGGATGGCCTACACTGCCACTGCATGCACTGCTTTTACTTTCAGGTTTTTTTGACGCCTGTATATCCCCTGTTCTTGACCCCTGTTCTTGCAGCACAGAGGACAACCGAATGTGTGGTATGTGGCACAGCAGACATACCATATGGCTCCGCTCATCTGTATGCAACCTAGGACATTAGACCATGTGATATAACACAGACCCTAACCATTCTCCTGCTGCTAGGTTTCTGGGCCCGTGGAGAGCCTGGCAAGCCGGGTATATGACCTTGTATGTCATGCTAAATTTAGAGAAGGGGTGTGGTAAATGGAAATGAAATGATTGTTCAGAGCAATCCGGTCTGAAGTCTATTCCTACAGTGTTTTCTACCAACACCAAACAAGTACCCTCTTGGGTACAACCTTGACAGAGAATGGGTGAAGCTGAACAGACTGAGATCTCTATATAGACACTTCTAAACAACACTCTACAAGATTCACATTGTTGACAGCTCCCTGCGTGAATGCAGTGTTCAGCAAATAGCACAGCACTTAATGAAAAGCTGCAATATTTATAAATGCCCAGATGGATAGATGGAATATGCACTCTGAGCAATAATACCAGACAGTGACACATAGCTGGCCAGACAGAACAAGGGGATGGGTGTGGGGGAAACAGGGGCTTCCTCATCTTGGATCATTGAGAGCCTGGGAGCAGGGCCAGCCTAGCACTTGGGCAGAGAAAACAAGCTTGGGCCAAAGCTAGAACACTGCTCTAGGAAGAGTGGTGGGCAGGGCGCCACAATGCTCCATGGGAAATTGACAGAATGCGACCTACCAGGAGTCATGACGGGACGTAGTACAGATGTTTGTTATGGCACTGTAACCTACAGTAATGAAGCCTAATACCACATCCATATAGGGATCTCTTAGAGTGGGATCCACCATTTTTACAGTGCTCTACGTGCCCTGACCATCTGTTCAGTTATAGCTGCTGAGACCTCTTTGTGCACTTACTGTATAATAAATATAACTTCTGTACCTGATCTTTTGCAGCACAGCCCCAGGCCTGAAAAAAACCAGCAGCTTGCCCCAGGGGTGTGCCATTCCTACACCACCCCTCCCACCCCCTTACAGCCCTGGTTAGGGCAATCTAAACAAAATGCTGCTATGTACCTATAGAAACAGTAATCCAAGAAAGTTAAAACTACTTTAGTTATTCATTTTGGCTGGGAGAAGAACCCAGAAATATCTCCCATCAGCTATGTCTAGAGGATCATATCATACCAGGGTAATGTTGCCAAACTGGCAGCAGAAATCATGGCTGTACACAGAAAAGTTAAGCAGAAGGGGATGTGTGCAAGAATTTTTGTTCCACCTGCATCATTTCCCCAAACCTTTCAAGGAAAGTTATTGTAGCTGTGACAAGGATCTAGAAATATCTTCACACAAGCATAAACTGCAACAAATTTTAAAAGATGAGGAGAGGAAGGTGAACAGGCAATGGACCATGCAAGAGCTGCTCTAAAACGTGCAGTTCAACAAGAACATTGCCATATTGAGCTGATGAATCTGACAGAGGCATTTGTCTCAGCAAATATTTCTCTTCATACCCTGGATCATCCAGCCATGAAAAAACATACACACACTGCAATCTAAAGAATATTGGACTAATCTGTGTAGTTCACCTACTGATAAAATTCAACCTGCCTGTCCTTTGTGAAGTGGAACAAGAAGAAATCAGGGACAATATGTCTGTGCCCTGCCTGTTGGTGGTGATGAGACTACCAGGATGGGAGATTGAGATTGTGCATCCTAAATCTTCATGTTCAGCTCTGTTTGAAGCCTTGATAGTAATCCTGAAACATAACAGCCAGAAGCCAGCACAGCAGGGTACCTCTGACCCTGGTAACTTTAAAAAATCCCATAACCATAGCATAAAAGGCAAACTAACCAACAATGCTGCTGGAAATTTTAAAGGATCTCTCTCAAAAAGTTTCATTTGCCATTTTTCTTACTCAGCAACTCAGAGCAACATTCAGAAAGAAATAAATTACAATGAAACTTAACATGTCATATTTTTCACCAGGGATCTCAGAGCACTGGTCAAAGCAGGTAAGTTATGATCGATCAGTCACATATTACTGCTTCATTCAGGCACAGCATGGGTCAATAGCACAGCTTGGAACAGACCTCAGACCTCCCAACTCTAGCCAGCCACTATACCACACTACATCTGTACTGTACTGTGCCGCTATCATTCCCAGTGCCTGCCTGTGAATGTAGCAGCTGTCTGATCAGAATCACCTCCTGAAATGCATGGCTTCTGCCAATGAGTAAAAAGAAAGAGACAGAGAGAGATTGAGTCCAAAAGAAGAAAATTAAGAGAACTAATGCAGTTTCACAGAATCCAGGCCCCAAACACTATTATGGAAATGCCATGCAGGCACTTACATAGCTCCCATCACCACAGTATCCCAATGATTTAGATATTTATACATTGATTATTCATCCTACTTTACCTCAAAAAATTAAGGGATCTCGTGACTTGGATGAATCCTTGCAGCATGCTGCTGAAGTACCACATTAACTTCTCAAGCAGACATTATGAGGTGGACCCTGCAGTGCATCACAATTCTCAGTCTGTTGGGATGGTCTGATGAGCCAATGTTTTCTTCAGCACACACCAACAGTCTTCTTGACAGCATACTGTACATATAACCCCTTCAAAGTGAAGAGGCTGGAAATCCAAACCAAAGGTAAACAAAGACATTATTTTGGAGGTGAGCAACAGGGAACAAAGAGTTTGCAAAGTCAACCAGATCTTCCATGCGCTGCAGACCACATGCAGTTTCAGCACGCTCTTAACAGTTGGTATCAGTAGTACTGCACTGCATTCCTGTACCTGTGAACAGCATCTCTACAGAGTCTTCATTAGCAGTGTACAAAGGCATCTTGAGGAAAAAAGAAATCAGTCAAGGGATGTGCATCATGTTAATTCAAAACAAGGGGAGCTAACCCACAGCTTTTATGCATAATGTGTCTTGCTTGTTTGTGGATGCAAAGGAAAAAACTGTTCAAATCACACTATGCCGTGTTCAGTTAAGATGCTTTTATCATCACCTACAGCTAAGGCTTTCTAGGATTTCTGTTATGAATGCTTTGACTTTCCCCATTTCAGCATAACATTTTACTAAATGTGTAACCCCATGAACAATGGACACCAAGCCCCTAGCTCAGCAGCTACTCAAAACACCATTACCTAGCAGACATAGCTAACAGGGTACATGGGCCTGGCTTTTAACCCATCCTGTTAGCAGGTGTTGGAAGACCCTGAGTGCAGCTGATGATGATTTCTGCTGACTATCTGCACCTTAGCCACTCCTAAGTGGTTTATGTCTATCTGGGCAAAGTGAACTGGCATCTGGAATACAGAGGCCACTGTTAAAGCCAAACTCCAGAGAAATTAGCAGAGAGAATGAGTTTAGCTGCATACTAAAACAGGAATTGCACTTTTTATGGCACAATGACAGAGCACTCTATATGTTGTCTAGTATCTGACTTGCCTTCTTCCATTCCCATCAGTTTTAAAGGCACAGTTATTTAAGATTTTGACAGAGTAGGTGCTCTTAGGGAGAGACGCATATTTAAGCAGTCTGTGTAATCGTATATAAATTACATGTCTTCCTCTTTGACAGCACTGATGTCATAATTTTGTTTTCACTTGATCACGCTCTCTGGCATTTCTGTGCACCCACAAAAATATCAGCATTTCTGAATCCTGGTCAGAAGTCTTTGTCATCCAGGCACAAGGTACTGAAGCACTGGAGAGACACAGCAAGATCCAAAGTGATATCAACATTTGTATTGAAGCACCATTCATGGGCAGGAGTCACTTGTTATCACAGGCAGTGGATCAAGGAAAGCAACTGAACTAAAAATGGTGATTACTGATGAGTCTCTGGTAAATCTGAGCATATGAACCATTGGCAACTAACTTGCATGCTGTAAATACCAAATTGTTACCATTGGTCCAAAATATAATAGCCTCTAATGCAAGTAAGGGTAAATTCTGCAATGTACTAAAGGTCCACAAATGTTACACTAGAGTCCTTAGCTATCTTACAAGCTTTGGAGGAAGAACAGAGAGTGCCAGCTGCTGTCGTGTGGCAAGTGCTGCTCCTTTTAAAAATCTGTCAAGTTTATTTTGACCTCTAGAGCGGTATGCAGACATGCACAACAGACCGCCTTTCCCCATTGTGGAATACGGAAATTTGGTCTATAATCTTCTCAGCTAGTCTGAATGATCAGGACTGTATTTCCATGGGTTCTCCAAAGGTCTGCAACAACCTGTGCCCTGAATTCCACAAGCTATCCTGGCAACGGCTGACAGGTAAGCCATAAAAAAATGGATTCAGTGGAAAGAGAAGCAGACCTTGAGTTCTTTTCCATTAACATCATTTTAAATTCATACTAGCATCACACAAGAAAACTGCTGAAACAGAGCTTGCTGTTGCTTCAGCTGCTTCTGCTGGAACAGTAGCTAATTTCCTGGAGGTGACACCAGATTGTTCTTTCTTCTCTGCTGCCATTTCTGCATCTTAAAGCAGCCTGTCTGAAATTAGTGCATTGTCTTTGTATGCCAAGAAAATGAAATGCAATTTCAGATAAATTAGATGAATAATAAAGAGTGAAGTGCTGGTGCGAAAGGCCATCAAACCTTATTAATGCTTTGTCTGAACTTAGTGCTCTGAGGGTGGGTCCAGCTGAGAAACACTAACTCTGAAACACAATCTGCTGCTTGTTAATACCCACCATGTAGAACATAGGGTTGCCATATTAAATGTCAGATTTTCCACATGTAGTAAGCATTAGGGTGACGTTGTTTTTAGTGAATTGTAGGCAGAGAGCAAATAGAATATTCTTTCAGATGTCTGTGTGGCTGACAAATTCTGAAAAGTCTCTATACTGCTACATTTTCTTCAGGCTTCAACATTTCTGAGTCTTGGATCTTCATTATTTTATTTGCATGCTTTCAAAAAAAATCCATTAGGTAATATCACCTGAAAGTCATGAAACCCATAGAGTTAGAGATCACCATACCTCAGCTCTGCAACAGAACACAAGCATATCTTCTCTGATCTGACAAATAAGAGGAATGTGCCCCAGAATCCAAACAATCTCATGTTATAATTTGTAATAACGCTGAAAATAATGCTTCACCCACAACTCCTCATTTAAAATATTTTGGGCTAAATTCAGAAAGGGACTTAAGCCCTGTGTACAGTTCCTAGGTGGAGAGAGAGGTAATTAGTAGGACTGGACAAACCAGGCCCTATTTGATTCTGACTTGGCCTGAATCAGGGACAGTGATTCAATCCGTTGATTTGGACTACTGTCCCTGATTTGATTCGGCCGAATCCAAATCTGAAGATTCAACTCCAATTTGGCGAATCAGCGATTTGGACACAGGCACAGCTTTAAAATTTTTTTTTCTACGTACCTTGAGATAGCAGCGTGGTTCATGATCGCTGCAGTGCTGGGGCAGATGGAGCATCCCGCAAGAGCACAGGGGGCTCTCCAGCGTGCTCAGCAGTGAATCCTGAAGTGGACCAGAAGTACTTTTGCTCAGTTCTGGGTCTGCCGGGAAGAGCGCTGGCCCTGCCTCCGTGCCCCCCTGGCTCAGCAATCAGCTACTGGTGGACCTCAGGTGCTCCCCCCACCAAACCCAGGAAGCACCAGTCACTGAGCCAGACGGGTGCAGTGGGGGGGCCCCCAGTACACTCCCTGGTGGACCAGGAAGTGGACCAGAAGTCCTTCTGGCCCACTTCTGGGTTTGCTGCTGAGCACACTGGGAAGCTCCCCATGCTTCTGGGGGACACTGCATCTGCCCCAGCATCACAGTAGTCAGAGTCCCTGTTACTAGAGGTATATAGAAAAAACATTTAAAGCTATATCTATATCCAAATCCCTGAATCTGTCAAAATCAATCTGGAGAGATTAAAGGGTCCTCTGATTTGATTTGGATTCAGAGATTCGGCCACTGAATCGGGCCGAATCTCTGCCAAATCAAATCAGGGACCGAAGCTTCACACAGCCCTAGTAGTTAGGTGCGTTAGTCTCAAGTCAGGCAAAAGGCAAGATAGACTTACACTTCATAGACTAATTCAGGGTTGCATGAGTTTCATAAGCAACAGCTCACTTCATTGGTGTCTAACTCAGGTCTGAGGATTCTGCTAGGGTAGCCAGATACTGGTGGGTGTGGGTCTCATTCAGATGTACGTTGGGTAAAGAACTCCTAAACTATCCCTTATGAAGGACAGAATGGGTATCTTAAATATCACTTCTCTCTGAAGCAGGTGCTTTACTTGGCACTGCAGAGGCACCTCCCTTCTCAGCCCTGAAACTTTTGGGGTCAGTAGACATCTAAAACTCTTTCCTTCAAAAACCAACCAGGGGTCAATGCTGTCCTTCAAACCAGACACAAAAACCGAGAAGGCCAACTACCCTCTTGTATCCATATCCAATAGCTCACTAATTAAAATATCCATGCAGGATAAAGAAGACCCGGCTTTAGTGCTTTCCTCTGACAGAGGGGATCCAAACACGCATCTTCAGCTTCACAGGAAAAGGTCATAACCACCAGGCTACAGGGAAACCTGGGAGTGCGATAAGAGGCCCCCTCAATCTCTCCTTTTGAAGCTGTTCTTCTTTGCAGGTCAGAAAGTAAATATGGTTAAGCATCGTGCTCTCACACAGTAGGTTGGGCTCTCTCTTGAAAAGGGAAGGTCAGTTTTGTGGCAGGAAAAGAGCTATGTGGGTCAAATCCCAGAACTTGAAGCTTTAAATACAATGCAGAACCTAGCCTGAAGCAGGAGTTTCAAAACTGCATATTTGACAGAATGAATGCTGTTTTTAAAGGTTAATTGGTACAATGAGTATTCAGAGGTGAATGACCATCTGGAATTTTTTATTTAAAGTTTTCAAGATCTTGATATTAAAATAATATGTCACTTAGTGCAGATTGTACATAGGAATCATGTCCTTTTCAGCTAGAAATAGTTATGATTTCATAGGTCACCAGAAAGAAGAGATGGGGATGGATGGATAGCCAGCAAAGTGCTCAAAAACAGTTGGCTTACGGGAAAAAACCTATGGTATATAAGTAACTAGAAGCAAGCTCTATAGTCAGTATTCATACCAGTTTAGTTTAGCCAGTTTAGTAACCAAGGATTTTACCTATGTGTATGAACAAGGAGAACACCACAAACTATATCCTTGACTTTTACCTAAGAGTGTAATTATTATGATTCCATAATCCTGAATAAAAAGCTACCACAGACAAAGATAAAAATCACTTGCCCTAGCTCGTGCATACCCTTTACAGGATGTTGTATAGCATGAGCCACACACACAAAAGGGCACATACACACCAGAGACTGAAAAAGGCCAAAGGACATTTGCAAAATGTTAGCACATCTGTTCACAGAAAACTGTCTCCAATACTCATAAAACCCTGAGCAGCTGTAGCACACTACCAAGTCCCAATCTCCATTTCTCAACAAATTAAAAGCATTGTCAAACTTACTTGTACATAGCATTGCCTGTAGTACCATGCACTTACACCTTAAAATATTCATAGTCTCCTTTCCAGGAGAGTCTTGTTCATTCATTTTGACAAATAGTACATAAAACTTTATAGCAAAATGTTTTGGGGCTGTTTGGATAACCAAGGTTTTTCCTCCCCACCCCTGGCCTTTTTTGTTTGTTTGTTTTTGCTTTACTGACTTATATTTAAAGATCAGTCATGGTTTACTTAGTAAACCATAGTTTTTCTCCTGTTTTAACCTGGGTATATTCCATATCATCAGGCATATCAGTCCAATTGAACATAAGCCACTTTAAGCTGATTCTGCATGGGCTACATTTCAATAATAGCTTGCTCTGATCCAGATTGAAAATAAAAGAATTTTATTTTTACAAAATAACCTCCACTGCAACTCACAGAAGCATTTCATCAGAGAATACCTAGGAAATGTCAGTTGAAAAATAACACAGGAACTAGCAAGTCCTCCAAGCGATCCACTCTCTGATCCACTATCTATGTTTTTAAACAATAGGTAACACCACACCTTTGTATTAAAATGATTTCTTATCCACTCCTAAAACTGACCTCTATTAAAATTCTTCCAGAACAATAACTTTCCTGATTTCATAAACTGAAGGGGTAGATGATCAAGAAAGGATGTTAGACATATAATAATAAAAATACTTTTGAAAATAAAAAAATCAAGCAGCTTGATAGGACAGAACCATTTAGAATGTGGATAGAACATTTTCCTGAACAGACACTGGTCTAAAAATAGGTCTCAACAGCAAGGATTTCTCTGGATGTCAAGTTCTAATGCTCACCCATGTCAGTGGAACAGCTTTGTTAATCCTCATTGAGCAAAAAGATCAAACTAACTTTCAGAAGAGAAAATCTTGGGGGGAAAAAAAAAGAGCAATAGCTCTTCCAAAAGCCATGGCTAAAGACCAACTCTTTGGTCAGACAACAATTCTACCATTTCAAAGCATCTGGTAAACTGTGATTTAAAAAGCAAACACTTATTTGTGTTCTTAATAACAAGCAAAGATGTCCAAGGAAAAATAGAATCTACATATAATAGCCATCAAGCAGACAGCAAATGAAATGCTACAAGTCCAGGAACTCTCTTCTCCTTCACTCTGAAGAGTATTAAAAATACCCTTAATCTCTTCCAACAGCTCCATAAAAGGGTGCAGAAATCTTGATTTGCCAGTGCAGTGTCTGGAAACTTTTTAACTATTAAAAAGCTAAATTTATTGTCCTGGAGAGAGCTCACATAAGAGCCAACAATATCCCTGCAATGAGACCATAAAAAAGCAGTGTCAGTCAACAAAAGTACACATATGCTTTAAATTATGTGTCTACATGATCGAAACTAAAGATGTACGCAGTTGTAAGGAAGAACCATTCTGTGTCTGATGCCTTCCTCTGAGTCTAAATTTGAAAGTTTCTGGAAAGATTGAGTTAAGGACACACATTATTAACTTAAAGACATATCTTTCTCCCCCTTATATTTCCCTGTATCAACATAATCCAGTACCTTATGTTCAAAACCTCATCTTCCCACATGCCATGCTAACAAACAAATAAGAACAGGAACTGTAAGTTAATGTACCTATTAGAAAAGTAAAAGCATAGCATTGGACGGTACTTTCCTGAACACTGGGTGTGTCTACACATGCATTTACGCCAGCTTAAATTTACTGCACAGTAAGTTACTGCGAAGTAAACGGGAATAGTCTGGCACATCTAGGTGTTAAAGTACATTCATGTTGTATGTGGTCTGACTTAGGACTAAAGTTAGTGCAGTAAGGCATCTGCATGTGCGTTATTGGGTGGTAACTAATTGGGCGTAAATTTGATACCTGCATCATGCCCATATCAGATTTAAACTCAAGTCAGCATAAGTCACCATATTTACTGTGCAGTAAGGGTGTGCACAGTAAATACTGAACAGTAATTTTGGTTACTGCGGAGTAAATGTGCACATGTAGACACATCCACTGAGCCCAGTCCATTGTGTGTCCAGGCAGCCATCTACCTGAAACAATACCAAAAGCACCCAGAAGACCCTATACAATGTGACATAGGTAAAAATAAACAGGAGAGATGAGAGCACTGCAAATCCCCTGCCACTGAAGTGACATAGAATTGTCTAATATATCCTCAAAGGATTCTAGGAAACTACATGCCCATATTACAAAGAAAGGCAAAAACCCCACAGTCATTTCCAAAGTGCTTAGAAACTACAAGGGATATTTGTGACACAGAGAATATATTTATCCTAAATTATAATTTGGTCAAGGTGCTACGATTTGCAAAGTTGCTCTGATAAAAAGCCTTTAGCTCTCAGAAGTGGTCAGAACATGAGTTTTACATGTGATCTCTGGGTGCTTCTACACATGTGCTTTACTTCACATTAGACTAATTGAACGTGTAGTAAAGCGTAACTGTCTACACATGCACTGTAATTAGTGTGCAGTAGATTAATGTACTCCAGTGTAGGATAGTCCCACCAGAATAAATTACTAGGTACTATCCTATACTGCAGCAAATTACTGTGCTTAAAAGCACATGTAGACAGTGATATCAGAATCAGTTTACTCCAGCTCAAATTGAGTCAAAGTATATTCAGTCACATTAATTGTACACTGCCCTCTGTATGTAGCTTTAAGCAGCATTTGCAATGGACAATAAAATGGCTCTTTTGAATGAGCCAGACTTAAAGGTCAGAGATATGAGGCCTTAATTCACTCTCTCTCAGTGTAGTCTTAATATACATTTGTTCTAAAAAGCATGCAGCACTTGAAGAAGAAATCAAAATCAGCAACAGTAGTACTTAATCATATCAAACCATGCTGGGGGAATTGACAGGATAAGACACTGATGTGTTTTCAGTTGGCAAACATTGTTCTGTGTTATACAACAAAACAGTAGGAAAGTGGCTACATGCTGGTGGTATTCATCTCAGTCACTGTGTGTATGCACTTTGTATTCAAGGGTTTTTACATGAATGGCCATTTTGATGTACTATAACACTCTTCTCACAGAGCAGGGAATACCACATGGCTTCTGTTATGACAAAATATCTCATTATTTCAAATTTGAAATGATTGAAATAATTGACCATGAAAGTCATCACAGTAACTTGCAAGGTAGGAATATCTGCATCTTCAGTCCACATAGATTATTTGTAGAAAGTGTGATCTAACTGTTATGGCATTTCTTCCAAACTTATGTAAGCCCTTTCTACTGACTCCAACAAAGTGGTATCAAGAAATTGTTGCCACTATTTATACTTCCATAAATAATCTTTCAGTAGAGAGAAGCCATATTACTATGGCATATTATCATGTTCCATTTAATCAGCGTGTTTAAATTACTAAGTCAGATATAACATTTTTCTCTCATGGTGACCTCTTCCCATACAATAATTTCTACTAAATATGGAATTTTGCTCAGCTGTTCATTTAGACAATATAAAAAATAATGATCTGTTCTCTATTTGCATTCAACCGAAATTGATGCAGAAACATACTAATTTATTTGTGATCTTCATTTCCTTTTACAGGGGGTCTTCCCAGAGGCAAAGCAGTTCCACACTTGAGGCAGCTGCTGACACTAAGGCACTAACTCCTACCATGCTGATTGAAGCTATGCACTCAGTCTTCAACAAAGCAGGGGCTGCTTTTGCATCCCCTTATGAAGGTGGCACTAGGGACTGCTGCCCTAGTCTCCTCCTGCTTAATTATGTTACTGGTTCTCCCATCAGGAAAGTCCTGAACACTAAGAAAAAGAGGAAAAAAGGCAAAGTGTCTTATCCAGCTGACCCAGACATATCATGCTAGGGAAAAAAAGAATTCTTCCTAAACCAAAAGGACACATTTTCCCCTCATTTGCACTACTGTAGCCCCATTAATTTCAACCAAGAGATGAATTTGAGGTTGGTCTTCTGATCATATGGATAAAATTCTTCCAAAAGAACAGAATTTGAATCCTCAAAGAAAATTACTTTGAAACACAGAAAGAGGAGTCTGAAAACAAAAGCTTAAGAAATTGTCTATCATCAACTAATAGCTCTTCATTAAAACACAAACACGAATGTTTCCTAAGTACAAAGTTCTTTCCTAAATAATTTCTTATTGATGAAGAAATATATTTTTAATATAAAAGGTGTTGCATAGAAGATCCAGCACTTTGAAACCAAAAAATGTGTCTTAGAACAAAATCCTTTGAGTTTTTCTTTCCCCTACAGCACTGTCTTAGCAAGATAACTGAACTTTACATTTCTTTTGATTAAACAGGGCATTTGCTAGTTGTTTCTTTTTGTTAACTTTCAGTTTATTGATTTTTAAATAAAAGTACAATGTAATTTTTGATGTACGACAGCATAACACCCCACAAGAGAATATTTTTTAAAGAATTTAACAACACACACCAACTCTGACAAGTGAAGTCATAGTAAAGCTATGCTGATGGAAAGCACCTTCCACCGGGTAACAAAGACACCTGTCAAAACCAGAACTGTAAGCAGAATTGAAGGTGTGTTTCCTCATGGAACAACAAAGAAACAAAGACATACACAGGAGAAGATGAAAGTAAAAGATCCTGTAAAACAACTTTCTTTGGAACATATTATTCAGTATCATTAATAAGTCAGTAAAACTGATGATTTATTTAGCAAAAATACACATTATCCAGCTACACAGGTAGGTATCAAATGTAGGCGTGAACAGCCTGAATTCACCATATTTAATGCTGATATAAGGCATGCACATGGAGATGCACAGCCTTAATGTGCACTGACTTAGGCTAATGCACATTAAAGTGTGACATGTAGATGTGCCCATAAAGCACAAGTTACTTGGTAAATTAGTTTTAGCCATATTGATCCTCAGAAGTTGCCCCATTTTGCTTATATTCTTAGCCTTGCTACTATCCATGCTGAGCTCAGCTTCTCTAACATTGCTATTTTTAATTCCTCCTTCCCTTTTAACTTGCTCAGCAGGTCAGTGTTATTTCTAGAATGGAGACATGCTCAGCATTAGCTGCAACTAGATAGAGAGGATTTTCTTTGTCATACTATCCATTTGCCTTTCCTAATTTATAACATTGCACAAAAAAACTGCTAATTTTGACATCTACATTCATCACGAACAAAAGCATAGGTCAAGAACTATTTATATAAGATTAAAAACTACTGAGACCAAAAATCTTGTGTTTATGGAGACAAAAAAAAATCTACAGTCTCCTAAATCCAAATGCTTAAGAATTGGGGTTCCAGGATCCATTTCAGCACCTTGACACTCATCATGCTCTCCCAAGAAGGAATTCCTGGAAAAAAATCAGTCAGTGATATCTATTCCTCTTCTTTCCCTAGGAATAAGAATAAAAGTTTCTGTTGCTTGTGACAAAGGGTCACAGACAGCAGCCAAAAGTTGTTCTTCCCTTGACATCCCTTCAGATACTTTGATGTTCTGCAGATATTGCACATCATACAGAGATATGCTAGCATGGGCATTTGGACTGAATCCCAGAGTCTTCATCTTCAGCACACATCTGAAACTGTAGACTGGATGAAATCTATTAAATTGAAATAGATACAGAAAGATGAAGGAGCCTTGGCAGAGACCGGCTTTGAAGATCAGCAGCAACTAACTTGTGCAGGTCCTTGAACTTAGGTCTGCTGACACCATCCTTAGTAAGGGAAGAACATATGTCTGCACGGAGAAACTAATAGGCAAAGTTTAATATAACACACGAATGAAAGTAAATTAAAATAGGAGAGATAACCTTTATAAAAAACACAAAAAGTTGGTCTTGTCCTGAAAATCCACCAATATTATGTTTTAAAAATTTAAAATAGACTCATTAATAGTTTTAGAAAATGGCATGAAAAAGATATTTTCAATGAAGGCTGAAAATATAATGTCCTCAACATGTCTCCAGTTATACTTGTTTATGATATGCAATTTCAGTTTCACATATCGTACATGCTACAGAAAATAAAATAATGAGTAATGCTGCATGTTTGAATCATTATTATTTTTATAACAAAAATCATGATGTTGAATTAAGTTTTTCATCCCAGCTTGCTTGCTACCAACAAGAATATTTTATGAATATGTATATGCATAACTTACACTTTCTTATTTATATATTTATATACTACCTTAATTAATAGTGGCATTTACAGGATAATTATCTTAAAAAATAAAATGGTACATGCATGACAACTAAACTGATGATTATGTCTTCTGTCATGACAAACAACTATTAAATTATAAATAGTAATTAGTTACATTTATGTTTTCCATCTTCAGAACAGTTTATGACTACCAGTTAATGAATCTATAAGCAATTTGTGACCTTATCCAAAATTTTGAAATTGAGTTACCAAATTCTCGTATTTATATCCATATGTAGGACCCCTAATAAATAGTGTGATTTTCAGAGGATCCAAGCAATATAGCATCCCTGGTATATGTATATTTAGATGCCTAGCCTTTGGAAAGTTTGAAAATGTCAGCTTTAACCTTTTATTTTTCCTCCTCCCCACCTATAAATTGGGACATACTCAAATTGTGATCTCACAGATTTTGCAGAAATCATGAAGTAAAGCAGTCTCCATGAAATCTGCTGTACACCATCCTGCCCACTATAAAGACTTACTGAAAATAAAATGCTGGCTCCTCAGTAGGAGGACAAGGTGACAAGATGGTTGTTGCCTCTGCCCATCACTGCTGACTGTCTGAGAGCTGCCCGTTGCGCAGCCATACCCCTCCACCAATCAGCAGTGATGGGCAAGGCTGCATGATGCCCTCTCAGCCAATTAGCAGCAAGGGGTGGGACTATATGACCAACAGCTGTCTCCATCAATCAGCAGCAGGGGAAAGGGCCACCAAGACCCCTCAGCCAATGAGAGACATTGTAGGGAGCACCACAAGAAGTCCATGAAAATGGTGGCTGGCCCCTCAATCTGCCTGTGAAATCAGCCAGCCACTGCCTCCAGTTGGGTGGACCCTTACCTATAAATGTAGAAGCACCATCACTTATCTGTCTCCCAGCCCTCATGTATTAGAAGTATTTTGAGATCAGATGGAAAGCAAAAAGTTATCACAAAGTTGTAGTATTCTACAGGGCCAGGGTGATAATTTTTTTTATGTTATTGTATAAATATGAATTATAAATAATCAGTGTCAGATTCTCTTCATGCCCCTATTCATAATATGATTGGCCATCTAGAGATGCAGATGCTGAGGTCTGGAAGATCCAGTTTCAAAAAAAGACATCTGGCTTTTTGGCAGACTTCAGAAGCACCATTCACAACAATTCAGCAGTTGCCTCTGGCTATGTCACCTGCTCAGACTGTTGTTCATTCTAATAGCTTGTACCATGTCCCATTATTACATTCTTTCTAATTCATTTTCTGTTATTGGGAATGTGGATATTTATGCTACTTGTATTTGACGAGCACATTTTAAGATATCTGCACCTAAAGACTTTGGAAATTTTAAATAGATGCAGCTGCTCGTTTGTGTACAGGCTAGTTTGTGCACATAATGCACATTTGTGATGTTTTCTCCCATTAGCTCGTTAATGTATCATGGATCCATGTATGGTGCCAAAATGTTCATGGAATTTTTGGTCTTGTATGATAGCTATATCACAAAGCCATCAATCTTAGTATTTTAAAGGCATAAATAGCTCCCTAGGCTAGAAAAATGTCTGCTGTAAAACAAAGACAACTATCAATGTATTCAAGTTATTCAAATAATTAGATAAGTTAATTCATTCCAATTCTTGACTAACTCAAAGACTCAACAGTATTATACACCTTCTAATTTACTTCATATCTTATCATATGCCAAAAGAAAATCATCATGTCTATAACAATTTTTATCATAGCTGGCCAGTCAATACAGCCTATTCCTAAATATCATATGATAGTAAATGACCTTCCTTGACATCTGGATTTAAAGAACGTAACTGCCTTGTCAAAATGAATTTGTCAGATGAAAACAGTTCAAAAAATCATCAAAATGCGAGACCATTTTTGTCATTTTTTTTTTAAACACAATTTCTGAGTGACCTCTAAAATATTCTGCAAAAATGTCAAGACTTAGGTGGAAAGCTGAATACAAATTTCTTTGTAAAATATCCTACCAAGTCTTGTATTTCATGATGCAAACTAATCACTGTAAGGTTGAGGGGAAATGGTTACTTACAATGGCCAGGTATAGATATTATATGTTTACTGGTATAAGTGATCATAAACCAGTCTATAACCATAACAGAAAAAATGCTCAGTACACACAACTGGTCTACCTATAACAGAGCAGAAGTTTGGTACACACAGACTGGTTTAAAAATGGCAGAGGCCCATCTAAGATTTGCACTGCTCTCACCCAAAGGGTTGTTTGCTCTTGATTTTCTCTGAAGTGTCAGAGGTATGACTTGAGTATAAATACATTCAACATACTCTTGGAAAAAATGCAAGCACCAGAGAAGTTACTTGTTCTTTGTACTTTTGAAGAGTTTTTTGTTTGTTTGTTTTTTGTTTTTAATTCTTTCGTTCATACTATTGTCTTCATGTTATTGTGTTAAAAAAAAAAATTCTCCCACAAAAAGATGCTTTTTAAAGGACTATTTCAAACTTCTTTTCCTTCTATTTGAGAGAATATACCTGCCATGCAGCACAAACTGTGAGATTTGGAACTGGCACAAGATATTTTTAAATTATAAACTGGCACAGGATGTTTTAAGGTATGAACTGACCCAGATTCAGCTACTAGAAGGATAGCCCTTTTTGATATTCATTTGATATTGAGCAAAAGATTATTACAATCAATATCTAAACACTAAGTGCTCTGCCAGTGTTATTTTGATGTAATTTTCTACGTTGGATAGAAAGACAGGGTGATAAGCTGATAGGTTCCATAAAAAATGGCAGACACAAACAAAACATCCTGCATGTAGGTTTTTTTCATGAACCCTCTCTCCTCTGGTGTTGCTTATGACAAGTCATTTTGACAAGACTGTGAGACTTTGTCTCACCTAATGTTATTTGGCAGACTGAGGCAGCCTTTCCGCACAATGATTGATCTTTGGGTTATCTGGATATTCTCATTTTAAGCTGCTATTGGAAAGACTTGAATAATTTACAGTTCCTGCCATGAACTTGGCAGCTCTTTTCAATAGTTGCTGATTTATTGCACCTAACAAACTATTGCTATAGTGTGACAGCTAGTTCTCTATTCTGTACAAAGGCAACATCTAGTTACTGAGAATACATAGACTGGCAAATTAAAAACTTCTCACTGCCATATAGCATTCCTTTTGAAGAGTTGGTAAGGGATAAAGTAAAAACCTACATGAACTCAAACTAAACTCATGTTCTCTGAATGATTGTTTTAAGAGATATTCCCATCTCCTTTTCTTCCCAATACAAGCAAATGTATCAGTGGGAAGATGAAGATGGCAGGACTCTGGGAAGAATGAATGATAAAGACCCTCCAACTTCAACTGTTCAAAAATCCAGATCCAGACTTTTAACAGCCCAAAATACAGATATGCTAGAAATTAAGATCTGCTTCCAAAGTTGGCAGTTTAAGCCAATCGTTTTGCTGGTTCCAACTCAGATTTTTATGCTTGATCTGTGCTTTGGAAAAGATCAAGCCCTTTAGTTTTGAGGAGCTAGCTTGCAGAAGAGGAGACAGGTGGTATTGGGCTGGCTGGAGTGTCTGGGCTTGGCAGCGAAGAGTGCAGATGGTTTATCCTTTGTCCTATGAAACCTGGTCAAAATAGTGTTTGACCCTAGGCTTTATTTGCCTTTCTGAGATGTGCTTCTCCCAACATCTACATTCCTGGTTGGAAATTCCTTACAGCAAACAAGGAAACTGCATTAAACTCTTATAGGTCTGTTGCAAGTTACAGAAGTAAAAAATCCACAGATGATTTCTTATACTATTAGTTCTACTGAAATATACATTTCAATCCCAATATCATCTCTTTCTGGTTGAGATTATTGAGATCCCCCACCTTCAGAGCACAAGTACTCTGATCATCATTAAGGAGGTTTTTGCAAAGATAGCTCAGGGTAGTAGAGAGAAACAGAATGAACTATTTTCTTTTATATGCCATTCAGCGGACCATGCCACTCATTTTATTCAATGTGCCCAAATCCCACAGCAAAAGATAGATTAAAAATTGAGAAAAATGAGTTGGTTCTCTTATTCTAAACAAGGTGGCATAAGCAGATTTGACTGTTAAATTAGAATTATGTTATTTCTAACTGCTTTTCTCTTAATAATTAATGCATAAACTATGTTCTGGTGCTTTACTTTCACAATTGGAACATGGTTGAGCACAGTTGGACAAACATAATAGTTCCAGCTACTTATGTATATTATATACAAAAACAACATTAAGAGTTGTAAAGTCAAGCATTCAAAAATCAGGATTTACCAGAATTAAGGTTATCTGGGTATGTATTATAATGCATTTAATTTATGGTATAAAACAATTTTTAATTTAATCATGACACACAATTTTTCTGATTTTTTTGTATACCATATCACAGGTCCAGAGGTATAAGAATGAGGAGCACTAGGGTTGGGGGGGGGGAGGGCTTTGAGGTGGGGTTTGAGAATCAGAGGCCTTAAATGTTCCATTCTGATACATAATAAAAAATCTGTCTATTTACTCAGGAAACATCCTTATCTAGAAGCCATATGAAACCTGATTCTCAGAGAATGGGTTCCTGGTCACTCCAGGGACTTAGAAACCTAGAAAGAAAAAGGAGCTATTTCCTTTTATACTCAGACCTCAAAAAAAATCCAAACATTACAGGAGAAGCACTATAGTATTTAAACACTAACAACGCCTTGGAATTCTATTTTAAGCTAGGAGACTCGTTGGAACATGATAAAGGAAGACTAAGTTGATAAAATGTTGGCTTTCAAGAAAGTCTGCATTCAGACTTGTTTCCAGTGATTTATAATAAGTTCTCATTTTATCAAGTCCATTTGTTGCAGTTCCCCAAACCTCACACACATTTCTGCCTTTAGTATGAAAGTTCTTTATGGATAACATAGACTTCCCTCTATGCTGTGAAGTGTTGGTATATATAGGACATTCAACAAAAGGCATGCAAGCAAAATATGAAATTTGTGAATCATAGATGCATAGATTGTTAGGAGCTGGAAGGGACCTTGCAGCTCATTGGGCATAGCCTCTTCCCCCTCACCCCACCTGGATCTAGCCAGGAGGACAACTGGGATTAAGTGACCCTAGTGAGGTTTTCAGTCTCCTCTTGAAAACCTCCAGGGTAGGTGACTGAACCACCTCTGGAGGGAATTTATTCCACAATCTGGGCACCCAGATCGTGAAGGAGTTTTTCCTGGTACTAAGACTGAAGAAGTCTTCCAGGAGTTTGTATCCACTGGTCCTGGTCTTCCCCAGAAATGCCCTAGTGAACTGTGGTGCACCAAGCTCCTGATGCACTCCTCTGATATACTGGTAAGCTGCTATCAAGTCCCCTCTCACCCTTCTCTTCTTTAGGCAAAATAGGGCTAGGTAACTCAGCCGTTCTTTGTATGGCTTGCCTTGCAAGTCCCTGATCATGCAGGTGGCTCTTTTCTGGATGCTGTCAAGCTTTTTCATGGCCTTATTGAAGTGTGGCACCCAGAACTTGATGCAATACTCCAACTGCAGTCTCACTGAGTGTAGCGGTCGTATCATTTCCTTAGTTTTACATGAGATGAATCGGTTGATGCATGCCAGCATGCTGCTGACTACCACTTCATACTGACAGCTCATATTCATGCGATGGCCAGTCATTACCTTTTCGGCCGTGGTCAAGCTGTCACCACTGAGCCTGTACGTATGTTGAGGGTTGTTTGCCCCTAGATGGAGCACCTTACACTTGGAAGTGTTAAACTTCATCTGATTCCGGTTTGTCCAACTATTGAGCCTGTCCAGGTTGGCCTGTATCTGCAACCTATCTTCTGACATGACCAACCTGCCCCATAACCTGATGTTGTCCATGAACTTGGCTAGTGAGCTTTCCACTTCTCCATCCAAATCATTGATAAAGATGTTGAAAAGCACCAGTTTAAGCACAGACCCCTGAAGGACACCACTGGCCACTTCATACCAAGACGACATGGACCTATTCACAACAACTCTCTGGGTCCTACCTTTAGCCAGTTTCCCACCCACTGAGCCATCAAGCAGCTGAGCCCACAATCTTCCAGTTTTCCCAAAGATATCATGGGATACTAGATCAAAAGCCGTTTGGAAGTCTAGGTATATAATGTTTACCTCATCTCCTATGTTCAGGTGGCAAGAGACCTGGTCGTAGAAGGAGATGAGATTGGTAAGACAAGATCTTCTTGCAACAAAGCCATGCTGGATGTCATTCAGAACTTACCTTCCATAAGTATATCACACACAGATTCTTGAATGAGCTTTTCCATGATTTTCCCTAGGATAGAGGTCAGGCTGATTGGCCTATAGTTGCCTGGGTCCTCCCTCTTCCCCTTCTTGAAGATGGACACAACACTGGCCCTCTTCTAATCCTCAGGGATTTCCTTGGTGCACCATGAATTCTGAAATAACTTTGCCAGGGGTTCCATGATGACCTCAGCCAGCTCCTTCAGCACTCTTGGATGAAGCCCATCCAGTCCTGCTGACTTCTGTCTAACTGTTCTAGTTGGTATTGCACCCACTCAGCATCCTCAGTAGGGAGGTTGTCATTCCCAGCATGCCCCCAATGAGCCTTATCTTGCTTGTCTTTCCCCTTGGTCCAGTGAAATACCAAAGCAAAGTGAACATTCAGGAGTTCAGTTTTTTTCCTGAATGTTGGTTACTGACTGTCCTGAGGTGTTAAGCAGGGATCCTACACTTCCAATTGTTTTCCTTCTACTTCATACATACCTACAGAAGTACTTCTTATGGTCCTTGACTCCCATGGCTAACCTAAAGTCAGTCACCACCTTGGCTTTCCTGTTCACTTCCCTAAAAGTGCTGGCCACTATTATATAGTCCTCCTTGAGGGCCATCCCTAGCTTCCACTGTGCATACACCTCTTTTTTTCTTTTTTAAGAGGACCACAATGTCCCTATTAAGCCAGAAGTTCTTGCCAGCCCTTCTGCTACCTTTTCTTTTTGCAGGAATAGTTACTTTGTGCTTCAAGGATCGTATCCTTGAGCAATGACCGCTTTTTGTGCCCCCCCATTTGCCTTCCTTTCTCAGTCCTGCATTGCCTCCCCTAGTAATGCTCGGAGCCTGTCAAAGTCAGCATTTTTGAAGTCCAGGACATCAATCCTGCTGGTTGATTTGTCAATTTTGTGGTGGACAGTGAACCTGATAATTTCATTAACTGCACACTGGCTTAATTTCTTAAAAAACAAACAAACAGCTGAATTAAAATATATTATTAATAGTGGACTGGATGAGTAAAAACAACTTACGGTTTTTATCCTGCCCAAAAGAGCTGCCTCACATTTAATGTCTGTTTTTTTTAGAAGATATATGTTTGTAAAATGTTAGATTCATTTAAATCTGCTGTTTTTAGTAATGTTCTCCTGAAACTTTCTAATCTTTTCTACCTTTCCCTGAACTATCTTTGCTCTCAGTTCTTTTTAGAGATGACTCTCTTTTGTCTCTAGTGTTCTGGCACAGTAAGGGGATGGGGAGGGGGGAGAGGCACACTTTCAACCCTGACCATTGCATGACTGCAGTGACATAAATTAATTCAGTTTTCTTTTCTGAGAAATATATTTATTGCTTGCATGACGTGCTGTATAAGCATGGAACAGAAAGACTACCTGTTCCGAACAACTTCCAGTCCAAGTATAAGGTAAGGGACATCTGGATAAATATATGATACACAAGGAAAACATGACCCACATGGAAGACATTAGTCATGGTTCATCAATAACCCAACTCAGGTCAAGCTTTTTAGAGGTACCACTGCAAAAGAAAATTTCAAGGAGGATAATGAGGCAGTCTCAGAATTTTTTAAGGGGAGCCCCTTCAAAACATAAAGGCCAACATAAGAAAAAGCACAGAGCTCTTTATTTCCACATCCTGAAAGTGGATGATGGAGACTACACCATGGACAATTGGAGTTAAAAGTCAGCTTCTTGATATTGCATGAGGTTTTGTGGATAGGGTGATGATAAGCTATGAAGGCCTTGAAAATGAAGACATGTAGCTTATGTTGGATGTCATACAAAGAGAATCTAGTGAAGGTATACAAAGAAAGAAGTGACATGATCCAAAAAATTGTCTAGGAAAATGATCTTTGTAGAAACATTGCATAGCTACCAGTGGACCAATACTGCATTTGCCAATGCCAGAGAAAATGACATAGTAGTCATTAAGTTGTGAGATGATGAAAACCTGCATAAGCAGTGTGGATGGTTAGGAAAGGCTGCATATTAGAGAACATAAGAACAAAAGAATCTACAAAACATAAACTTGGATTAGAGACCCTAGAGCGAGACCCATGCTAAAGACTACATCCAGGTTGCAAAACTTGAAGGATAGTGGTGGTAGTGATTTTTCTTTGAGATCAAGAAGAAAAAACAGCAAGGAAAGGTGCAGGGAGGGCATGTTGCTATTAAGGTAACTGCTAACCATCCATGGAAATGTGTCAGAGATGCAGGAAAATACTTGAATATACAGAACAAGACAGTTCTAAAAGTGTAAGGTAGACACATGAATCATCCTCATAGAGATGCTATTTGAATTTATGTTTGTAGATGAGGTTACCCAGAGAGGAAAGCAAAGAAAAATATCAAAGATAAAGTGATTTACCACTGAAACAGTAAATCAAATGTTTTACTAAAGTCTAAGCATCTTACATTTACTGTGTGTGCTTTGTCATCTAATTGTACATTTTAAAAACAAAATCATATCTACCTAGGTTAATCAGATTTTTAGAAAGCAATGCTTTTCTTTCTTAAAAATTGTTATCTTCTAGGTACATAGAGACTCAATATTTGTTGAATATTACTGGGGGAGAGAAGCAGGCTTGATATTTGATAATCATGAGGAACATCTCTTTTCCTTTTCTTAAAGAGTGCTAAGATATGTGCTCCAATATCACTTCGATCTCCATAACATTTAAAAAATAATTGCCAGTGGTTCAATCATTACGTCTTTTCCTAACTATTTCCTAACTATTGAAACAAGTTCAGTAAAAATATATACTTTGCAGTTTCATATATATTTCATATATCATCTAGTCCTGCTGATTCATCCATATACAATTTTCCTTTGCCTGCATTTTATCAATACATTGACAAAGTTTTCATTGCTTTCTAATTATCCTCACACTTTTCCTCCTTCTCCTTTTAAAACTTATTTTAAAAGAGCAATTCTGTAGCTCAAATATTTCAGAATCACCAGCTTCTTTGTTTGCCCTCCCTTGCATATTAATAGATAGGCTCTTTCTAGCCCTTCTTCTCTCATCTTATCTATTTATATCCATTCCCCAACCCATGTATATTTGCAAGAGCCTTCAAATATACATGGGCACACTCAAGGTTCACTTGTAATAAATATCTAAAAATGCCTACACTTTTCCAAAATTAAGGTGGTACCAATTCCTTCCCATTTTCCCATTTAATAAAGGTTTAGATAATGTAGTAAACAACCCACTTTTCCAAAAGGTTTCCATTAAATTAGTGGCAGCTCCTAGGTACTCATACTTTTAAAAATATGCCTGGTCAATTAGGCATTTAAATATGAACTTAAAACTAACCTTGGGCACATATAAAAATTTGGCCTTAAACACTGCTCCAGTCCATAGCCAGTGCCAGATATTTATTTATAGGAGGGCAAAAACACTGATATGCAATTAATTTTGAAAAGTTATATTACGATATGAGGGAAAGATTTCAACCCAATAAAAACTGACTAGTTTATGGCCTGAAGTATAAGAATTAATAGTTTTTTCACCATAGCAAGCATAATTGCTGATGCTATTCTTAGTCATAGAAGCAATTATATTTTTTTAGATCCTGACAATCTAATTTGTGCTGTCTGATTTGCCCAATTCTAGTAAATCCACTGCTGGAAAATGCCACAAAGTGGAAAAAAAACCTTTTCTTGTAAACTCTGCAGTGCGTTTCTTCTAGTAACTCTACCTGTCTTCATGAAAACATTCATATAATTCATCAGCTCTCCTAGTAACATGCAAGAACTGAGTAGATGAGTCATGTGGGAGCTGATAAATAAAAGAAAAAGAAAGCAATTGAAGGAAGAAGTTATATAATGGTTGAACAGTCTTTTTTCATTCATTTAAGTCATGAGAGGTCACCAGAAATTCTCTCTCCTTCATGTAAGTACTATAAAGTAGCTGACTCATGACCTTGCCATCTGTAATGCTCAGTATGTTTGGAAATATGCCTAACTACTGGAAAAAAAAAACATCATTACTTGATGTTCACTAATACTGTGCACCAATGTTTTTACTATAGAGCATTGTAAGTCTATTGTAAGTTACTATTAATTTATAGTCTTTATACTGACTGAAAATTACCTAAATAAAAAACTGTTTTCAATTTAGATTAAAAACAATTTGTTAAAATATGTTGCCATGAAACCCAACCTCATTCCAATTACAGTGAATACAGTGAGTGTGGAAACTCCCCTGACTTGTTTTCAGTAAAGGAGGGTATATTCTACTGAAGATTTTTATCCATCAAGATGTAATCCTTGGATATATCCAGGAAATCTGTAACAATAAAGAGGATAATTTTGTTATGGCACAAGGAAGCAAATGTCCCCTCTTATAACTGAACAGTTTAAATGCAGTGAAAGCATACCATTTCTTGTTTACATGATTTTTTTCAAAAAGGAAAATTTTAGAATAGTGTTCTGAAAAATATGGCCTAGCAGGTATATCCATATATTCATTCTTGCACTTTTGCTACTGCACATTAAATTTAGTATCTCTTGGCGTCTATACATATGCTCTGAGGGTGGGGGAGCACTTTAATTAGAGCGGCTCTGATTAAAGCAGCCGGAACATCTCCTGTATCAGTGTCCCCTCACTTCAAAATGGAGATGGGAGTGATTTATCTAAAGTTCATTTGGCAAGTCTGTAATTACAGTCTCTAATTACAATGCATTAGAGCAGCCTCCGCACTCATATAAAGGTATCCCCTAATGCAAGTACTAATTAAATGCACGTTAGGCTGCCCTAATGCACAGTAGTAAAAGTTCACGCTTTTTTTTAGTGACACTTAATGCACAGTAGTCCAATTTTACTGCACATTAACATATTAGCACAGTTTTTGCCCTGACACTCTGATGCACAGTAAAATAGGCTACTTCACATTAAAGTGCATGTATAGACACACCCAGTAGCAGGTTAATTCTGGTCCTGTTGTAGTAAACGCACATTTTGTCATTGAATACAGCATAAAGCCAACACAGTCATTTTTTAATATCTCACCCTCAGATGAATGAATATAAGGAGGGTACAGTTCAGGTTCTCTTACCCTCCATCCAGCCTAGTCATACTCTTTCTGCCCATACATGCATTCATGCTCTCCAAACAGGGCTATCTTAATGGGTCATGGAGGCCTTGAGCATGGCGTTGATTGGATCCTCCACAAAACAAATCATACACTGTTGCTGCAGTGACTGTGCAGCAGTTTACATGCAGTCACATTCAGTGTTTTACATAATACATATTGGATTTGTAGCACATTTGTGCACTTATACTTCCGTTTTCTCTTCATTTTGCACTCCCAAGCACTTACACCATTTGCCAGGGTATGTCGCATATGCTTTGTTTTGGTATTGGATGATGGGTGTTAGGACCCTTCCAAAATGGAGGCTTGAAGCCTGAGCCCTAGACCTCATGAACCTTATGACAGCACTGTCTCCAGTCATTCTCCCTCCTCCTGTCCCTTACACCTTAGATCAGTGATTCTCCACCAGGGTGCCATGGCATCCTGGGGTGCCATGAGATCTTTTGAAGGCTGCTGCAAGGAACAAAGAGATAAGACAGGTATGAACAGACAAGGGCAGTCTTAGGCTCTTCCCAGCCTGGCAGTTCCCCTAGCCCAGTGCCCTGACCCTATGCAAAGAGGTATGCACTGTCATGAATACATCTGTTTCACAAGTAGGATGCTGCTCAATTTACAAAAGTTACGGAGGGGTATCTTTTAAGAACTACTCCCTTAGATTTTACAAAATAAAACCTGACTCCAGAACATGCGATGATCTTTCAGTTCCTCTTACCCTCCTGCTCTAATGCGCTCATCACCATGTTCAAGCAAGATTTACTGTGTAAATGTTAAAAAGGAAATCAGATTTAGCAAAACTTAGTACTTGCCTATTGACTCACATTTAGGTTTTCTTTACACAAAATGGTCTCCAAAATTAAGTAAAATGTGTCTTTCTTTTTTTCTTTTTGTTTTAATGCAACAAACGTCCAACATTATGACACTTAAAATTCAAGTCAGACTTTTGGCTGAAGTTCCAGCAGTCATTCAACTTATATCAGCCCCTTATCTGTATTTGAAGTAGATTTGCCAAGCCTGAAACACATCCAGTTGTTCCTGACTAATGGTCCAGAGCACAGTACTGAACAACAACTGCAGGCAGCTTTTAACAGGGCTTATTCTAAAATGCTATTGTTAAACTCAACCATTCCTATAATAAAAGTAAACTTTTTAAATTATATTTTGTTTATATTCTGAGGGGAAGCAAAACTTCAGACAGACATCAAATCAGTAATTGTGCTTACCATATTTACACTGTACAAGAATCCCATAAAGAGAGTAACAGTGGCAATGACCATTTTCTCCCCTCTCTTAAAAAATTAAAATTAAAAATAAACCTTCAATTTTTTCCCTCAATTTGTGAACGAATTCAAGGAACCAGAATTCATCAACATTTTTGAAGCAGACAAGCTGCAAATTCCACTTTAAGAAAAGTGTATACCTCACTTGCTTCCTGATTACAATCAGTTTGAATTCATAGAGCCTGCCATGATATTCTTTACAGAGACACACATAGATACTGAACAAATTTATTTGTGGAGCCCTCCGCTTAGCTCTGGATGATCCACTTCTGAGAATAAGTGGACAGTTCAGGTTGTCATCTCATTCCTTTCTCTCCCTGAACTCAAGCCCCCTCTAGGCAGTACGGTTGTTGTGGGATATATGCAAATCTCCCATAACCAATGGTAACATGCCAAATGCTAAAAGGATTTGTCCTGAAAAAAAAAAAGGCTGATCTGCCACAAAAATGATGGATACGCAACAAAGTAACTGATTCAAACAGCAACTACTTTGTTGTGCTGGAACAAATTTAATGACTGCCTGTGTCTCTATCCTCCATAATCTTCCAGTACTCTGCTCTTCCTCCCCTTCTGCAAGGGAGAGGAAGCAAATGCAGCTTCACCTCTGACAGCCTACCCAGCATGAGCTGTCAAGGGAACCTGCCTGTCCCTGTTGCCACCTAGTAGCAATGGGAAGAAGGCTGCCAGGGCTGCAGAACCCCCAGGCACCCAAGCATCACAGCACCAGGAAAATGATGCTCAGTGGCCCATGCTACAGATTTTGGCATTCTACTAAAATAGTATCTGGAGAGGGCCCAAGATTGCCAACAAGGATACCAGTTGCTTTCGCTTGCAAAGATGATTTGTCATGTGGGCATCTGTCCATTAGTGACTAGACTGAGACCCACTTCACATTGATATTACTATAGACTTTAGGTAGGGAGGGCTTTTCAATTTCATCTTTTACTAACAGATATACCTAATAGCTCCAAGCTGAAATTTTTGGGTATGCTGCTCTAGCAAGGTTAGAGGATAGGTGTGCTTTCTCTGGCATGATTGGCATACTGTAAATACTGCTAAATTAACAACAAATTTCTAAAATGAGGACAGGAAAAGCTTTTTTCTTCCCCTTACTGTTTTTCACTTATATCAATCAATCAGAAGAATCTCAGTGAGCTACAGCTATCTTATTTTAATGAGTCACCAAGCAAAAAAGCACTATAAAAGGCAAATCAGATTCAGCCAGTCACCTTTTACTTTTTAGGTTTGTTTCTGATAACTAATTGGCTAAACTAAGCAAAGGCATACACATAACAAAACTCATTAAAAATGATTTTTTCTCCCTTTTAATAGTATGATGTCCCAGTAATCAAGCTAATTTTCCTTAGGGCAATTATGCTGTCTGTTAACTGTGCCTGGTCTCTCTCCTATTTCAGCTAAGCGGGAAAGGGAGGGTGAGACAGCTGAAGATTAAGCTCTGTCTCTGCTCTATGCAGCCATAACTCTGGAAAAATATATTTTTTCCTCCTTCCTTCTGCCTTTCAAAAACTAGTTAGGCATTATATGCTGGGGTGTGTTGTATGCAGAAACATATGGTATTTATAAAACTTTTCCCAGATAAGTCATGAAGGGAGCTGTGCAACATTAGCAGAATCTGATTAATTTTGAGCTAACACTTTTTTAGCCACATATCTGTGAAGAATCTTTTAATAAATGGGACTTCAAGAAATATAAAGGGTTAAGTTTATAGAAAGAAACTGCAGTGTGCAAGGTAAAAAAATTATATATCCATATTCCAAAATAATGTCTCAGAGGAGACCATCAAGAATAAGTGTTTCCCAGGTAATCTCTCTTAGCAGCTTTTCTTCCTTCAGCTATCGTCAATAAGCATCTACATGCAGAATGTCTTTATTATGAGGAAATAATTTTTATACAAAGCAAGTATTAATCATCCTTTCAGACCCCAAATATTTTTAGCCTTGTAGTGCTGGATCATAATACTCCTTTCATGTCCTCAAATATAATGAGGGCCCTCATTACCTCTTTCCTCTGTGGAAAAAGATGCTTTACATCCAGAGATTTATGAAACTGCAAGGTATATATTTTTACTGAACTTGTTTCAAGCTTCAGTATAAATCATTTAAAAATTACTGACTCCATGTTATAACACTGAGGTCCCTGCTTCCAAAATGTTTAATGTGATAACCCTTCACTTTGGTATTTCTTTCGTTGCCCCTTGTTTGCTTGTTTAGAAAGCCTGTCTAAATCCTGCTATAAAAAGAAATCCCTTTGCTTTTCAAAGAGGAGATCTATTTATTACTAAATGGTGCTTCAGAAAGCCACAAAGTTATGAAGGGGTATTCTGCCCTTCTCTGGTGATGTTCTAGTTGAGCTATTATTGCAGTATCAAGCCATCCTGTCTTGAAAATTTATGACACTTATAATTCTTTACAGAACAATGTCTCTACTTTCTTGCTCTCCCCACTCTACCACCTGGTGCCTTCTTCCATTTTCTCTTCCAATCTTTTCCTGGACCTGTCGAGGGTTGCTGGCTATTCCATGCAGTTTTCTTAGTAGTCTTTACGTCTAAGAACTCTCATAAGGAAAAAAGATACATATATATATATATATGACTTATATATATGACTTGTGTGTGTGTGTGTGTGTGTGTGTGTGTGTGTGTGTGTATGTGTGTGTGTGTGTGTGTGTGTGTGTGTACGGCTTTGCTCTGGAGCAAAGCTCTGTTGCAAAAATAAAAATATGCAAAGCTCTGTAGCTTTACTCATTCTTTACGTGGCAAGACTTATTCTAAATCTTGAACTCTGCGGGGCATCTACATATGTGCTTTACTGCAGAGTTGACCAATTCGCTCCACAGTAATGCACCACTGTCTACATGTGCAATGCTCTTAAGCCAGCGTAAACCAATTAACTCTACCATAGGATAGTACTGCTTGACAAGTACTATCCTATGGAAGAATTATTTACTCTACTACAACACGCATGTAGATTGTGTCTGGGGCTGGCTGTGGCATGACAGTACTACAGTACAGTGGCTGCCTGCTGGCTAGCCCCTCAATGGAGCAAGCCCCTCTGCAACACATTGAGCTGGGTTTGCAGGCTGACTCCCCAAACCCCCCTGTCACCCAGGGCTGCACTGCCCTGGCTCAAAGTGCTGCAGTCCTGGGTGCACATGTAAACACTGGTCCTGGGAGCAATATAGCCCAGTGCAAACTGTGCCAGAGCTTATGCAGCACACTGAAGTAATTGGACATGCAGATGTTCCCCATAAGTTCTATTGGTTACTTTGTAACTAAAAAATTACCACAGGTGGAAGTTCAGCTAATACAAACAACTCCATAGATATTGTTGGCCTAATGCCATCAGCTTCATGGTCACTGAAATTCTAGGGTTCTGAATAAAAATTGTCATTTCACTGCCAACAGGTCATACTATGACAGTACTTGAAAAGGTAACATAACAGCATGACTCAAAAGAGGAATGGTTATACCTATATAGCTAGGTTTGCATTATGACATTTAGCTAGATTGCTTAAGTATCCCTAGTGACAAAAACATAGGCTCTCTTATTTTCAGGTCTAAGATGGTACTGACAAAACTTTTCATTAACACAGGAGAAGGTTTGTTGAATAGTTAAACAACAACACCTTGCAGGCCAGGACCTAGTCTTCCTACTCTTTGTGAAACTTGACACATTTTTGGCTGTAATAAACACTAATGTATTAGAAGCAATTGGAGCTAGAAATGTTGAGTTGTTTATGAAAAACTGAGATATTTTGAAAAAATAAGTCATTCCATATAGGAATGAGAACTAAACATTTTTATAGCTGGAAAGTTGAAATGTGTAACTTCATTTTGAGGTCAAGCTAAATGCTTCATTTCAATGCAACTTTTCAAATGTCTTTAAATGTCTTTAAATGTTATATTATTTCAAAAATAGTGTTTAAAAATAATTTTAAATATAAACTATAAGTGGCCATTGGTAATTCCTGAACTATTAATTTGTTTGCTACTATATGTATAAATCATGTTTTTTAAACAACAATCCAAACATTCCAATAAGGGTCAATATTTCCCCCTAAACAAAATTTTACTGAAATAACCTTGTTCCTGTTGAATGTTTTAATTTCAATGAATCACTATTTCTAAAGGGGAAAAACAGCATTCTAAAGTGGGGAAAAAAACTTTCAGCAGTTCCCCAAGCAATATGTATATTAGTAGCAAAATGTTTTTATATTGGTTATTTCAATTCCGGGAATAATTCCAACAATCCTAGCTGAAAGCAGATAAGAAACAATTTCACGGTCCCTAAGGATACTTCTACAAAAGCATTTCATCTGGAATAAGGGGGAAAAAAGTGAGCATTCCTTCTAGAGACCACAAATATTCATTCAACTTTCTCTGATTAACAAGGTAATCACAAAGATAACAAGGTCTGGTTATCCACTCTTACCCTCAACTTCCAACTTTTACAGCTACTATGGTATAGTACTAAGATCTAGAGAGGTTACCTGAAAACTCTATAAGCTGTTCTTTTGATGAAATTTGCTAAAATTAGTTATAATTAGGTTTATCAATTTTGTGAGATACTTTTGTTCTAAAGTCTCCTGAAAGTTGACATTCCTTCTACTAAGTAAGAGAATTATCAAAAAATGAGTTCCATTATTATCTTTCACATGGACATCTGAGGTCTCAGAATTAACATTAATCAGAATTTATAAACCCTGGCATTAAGCTATAAGGATCTTCTGCATTGTAGACATAAAGCACAATTAAATGAAAATCCTTCTATTACTTTGTGGCAAGAGCCACATGAAAATTGAATGTGTATCTTCTGATGCCCTGAAACTTATTGATAGAATGATATATATAAGGAAAGATTTTTTATTTGCACTTTAACCCCATTTAACCCACTTGGAGGGTGGCTGCTTTTTCTGATTTTGAGTATACTTGTAAGAGTTATAACATACAATTATTCTAATATTCTAGATCAGTTATTTTAGCAAGTAACAGAGGTAAATAGTGGAGTATTTTCTTTGTTGCTACCATTTCTGAAGTGTCCCTTTTGCATCGTCTCTTGCCATTACATAAGTGTATGAGTTCCCAGTTTCTCTCAAAGAAGAGAATTGCAACTCCTCTACTAGCTGCCTCCTCCCACTCTGCCCCATTCTCCCACATGCACATACACTAAAATAATTTAAACTCCTTAAAAGGAGTTTGAGTTAGGAAATGTATTTCCTATTACATGAAGTCAAGACAATTTCTTAACTCAGCTGTTAAAGGAAAAATTGGCATAATAAAAAAATCTTTCCATGTCTTTGAGATGAGACTTGGGCTCACCTTGACCTTGAACTTGAACAGATTCCACTATCAGTGGTTCTCCAATAAGAACAGCAGTAAATGCAACACTGTCCTGCACCAGCTTCTGCAGCTTTGTTGAACAGAGCTGCAACATAAGAGGGAGGTGCAAAAGCTGGCATCTCAGCTATCTGGGCCTAAGCACTTTAGAGTACTGCAACTACACACCAGACTCCAAATCCTCGATTCCACTACATCTGCTTTGTCTGAGTTCTCATTTCATAAAACTTTCAAGTTCAATCCTTTAAGAGTACTTCCCATCCATCATCTAGTAAAGCTGGAATGGTGTAGCCATGATGGTCCAGGAAATGTCAAGAGGCAAGGCTTTTTTGTGATATCTCTTACTGGATCAACTGTATAGTTAAAAGAGTTTTAGGACAAGCTTTCAGGCAATCTCTTGGACAAGCTTACTTAAATCCTGGGAAAGGGAGTTTGTCTAAAAGCTCTTCCAACTATACAGTTAATCCAATAGAAGATATCACAAAAAAACAAACCTTACCTCTCTCATGTTCTATTACTTCACAGCCTTGTCTTCAGACTTGAGAGTCCTACTTTGCCTTCATTTCTCTCTCTCTCTCTCTCTCTCTCTCTCTCTCTCTCACAATGCATAAGATAACCTACTTAAACTACCTAGATCAACTCCCCTTTTGTTTCCTGCCCCATATAAGGTGTCCTTTGGGCAGAGAGTGTTTGATCACAGTGATATCTTTATCTCTGGGCCTTTTAAAGTGTTGAAATACAAGCATATCCATGAGTTTTCCAACAGTCTGAATTACAGTATTCATCAGTGAGCAGAAACACCCTATGCTTTCCGAATTGGGCTTCCAGACTGAAACCCTCCCCCACACTGCCACTGCTCAGGAGGGGCCAGGCCAAGCACAAGTAAGCGGAGTGGCACCTGCACCAGTCTGCCCACCTTGCTCCCACACAACAGCATCTGTGCTTGCCTGTGACGAAGCAAGTCTCCCAATCCAGCCTAACAGCTCCCCTGGGGCTTTATTTCTGAAACTTTTGCTAATACTAATACATATTTAAACTTACAAGTTGCTATTTTCCCCAAAACTGACCCCATTCCCACACACTTGCCTTTCCATTTCTGTATTCCTGAAGAGCCAAAGGAAAAGTTAGGTTGGCCTGCATCACTCAAATGGTTTCAAGACTCAGATGCCCAAGGATTTCATGAGACAACAGATGTGGTACATTCTAATACTACTTCCCTGCGGCCAAATTTACAAAGGCGTGGTGAGTCCTGGGCCCTGCATGCTGGATCAGGTGCCTGATCCCAGTGCAAAGGGCCAGATGGGGGCAGTGTCCAGGCCCAGAGCCAAATCCTGGTGTGGGGGGCCTGTAGTTCCAGGCCCAATTCTGGCACAAAGAAACAGTGACACGCCCCTAGAGCTCAATGCCAGCACATAAGGCAGGGAAGAAGTGGTGCAGGAGCTCTCAGGCCCAAACCTGGCACACAGGACTCGATCCAGCCTGCAGACCAGCCCCATCCACTTACCTGGCCCATGGGTCCAAAAGGTTGAACACCACTGGTTTGGGGCCAGCTGTCCCTCTTCCACCTTGTGGCGTGCCCCCTCCATGGCCCAGTGCAACACAGACTGGTCCATATTTTCTTGCAAGGTGAAGTGTCCAAGTTCAAATGTGATATGCGCCCAGAGCAAGAAGCAAAAGAGCTGAAGGGCTGTAGCAGGAGGCCTGTGGCCATACCCCCTAGTGGTTGTGTGACCCCTGCCCGGCTCAGGCTCTAACGTAGCCCTCCCTTGTTCACTCGTCCACCACTTCTTGTTGTCCATGAAGGTTGTGTTAGGAAAGCTGCCTGTGGACTTTGAGTGACCCTAAGCCTGTGTCCCTCACCACTCGGTCCCTCCTGCCTCCACCCCACCCCAGTTGCAGTCCTGCACCCCCAGAACAATAGGCCTTCTCAGCTAGTCTGTACCTCTTTAAGGCACCTGAAACCTTCAGGGCTTGTTATGTAGCTCCATTCCTCCCCTACACCACACCCCAAGCCTCACAGCTGTTCTCTCTCTTTGATGTTGTCTATTTACACTTTTCAGATCCCCTGGTCCTGCACACACCCCCTTCTCTGGGCTCTTGGACCTTGTGATCCAGGTTAGCCCCTTCTGGGCTGGTGGACTCTCTGACCTGGCTCAGGCTCAGCCTTTCCCTGGGGACATGAACCCTCTGGTCCAGACCTCAGCCCTTCCCTAGGCTCCTTGACCCCTTACTGACCCCACCCTCAGTCTGTGTGCTCCTGGGTTACTAGTTCTCTAAGCAGGCCTTGAACCTGCTACCAAAGGCTAAACCAACAGTGCCACCTTGAATAAAAAGGAAGCTTTTCTGCCCTCTGCAGATCCCTCAGACTCTCCATGAATTCAAAATAAAACAAAGGCTTTTTTACCTGTAAAACCCTGACTCCTCCTGTCCAGGTAACCTTTCTCTGTTCCTAGGCCTGCAGGATTTATATGAACTCCAGTCCCTTCAGGTGCCCTGCTGCCAGGAGCTCCTCACTTTACAGCTGCCAGGGAAAGACTGCCTAACTGGCTCGGGCTCTGAGCTTATACAGCTCCAGCCTGAGCCTTCTTCCTACCAGGTGAGCCTCTCATTTGCCATCCGTGCCACTTGCAAGCAACCCTGGCAGGCTGCTAGCACCCTTAAAAGGAGCAGACACACCCCAGTGCACTGCTACAAGGGCATCATTGGGACTGGCCCCTGCAAGCTGGTTTCTGAGGCTGTTTACAGTCTCCACCTTGACCTGGCCCAGCAGTAAACTAGCTAAGCAGATAACACTCCCCTTGGCCACTTGGTGCAGGATAGAGTAGAGGTACACAGTCTCAGAGAAGTCCAAGTACAGCTTGCCAAAAAGGGTGCTGAGGTCAGCAAAGAGAGACCACAGCTAGGGCCAGTCCAGAATGGCACGGAAGAAAGTCTTCTCCATCTCTTCCTCACAAAAAGGGCAGGTCATTGGTACTGCTCTCAAGTTGCAATTCTTCCTCTACTCTTCCTGAAATGGGATATCTATGCATTATACTTGCACAGAGGCTTGGATCAAAGCTATGATGAATCCCACGATGCTTCGTCATTCTTTTGCGTTTTTATGTTGCAGTGTGTACAGCTTTGAAATGGAAATAGGGACCTGTTGTAACAACTCCAAGTTGTCACTTGTTTAGTTTTGCATGAAATATACTTAGAACATTTAAGATCCTGGATAATTTAAAGTAAAAGATATGTCTTTATCTACAGACTACAATGCAGGGTGAAATGAGTACAATGAAAGGTCCTCAGTTAAAAGCTTTTAGATGGCAGCATTACTGTTTGCATCCTCTGTATTACCTGCTGCATTAATTTAATTTACACCGTTGTCCTCTATGATTCTTTTCCTATCCATTTCCAGTTATTCAATTACCTCACTACTACAGTAATATATGTAATCATGGACCTAATATTTCTAAAAATAATTGCCTTCCTGCAAGGTATAATCCTTTATGACTAAAATAAATGTTTGTAATAATAAACTTAATTGATATTAAAGGTATACTTTGTGTTATTTTAGGTCTCCTTGCAATCTTGGAGTCACATTGGAATATCTTGCAAAGTATCCATTTCATATTTAACGATTTCATTTTTTAGTGGGAAATCTTCATAAAGGGTCAACCTGTAAAATTCCCTGCCACTGCTAATACAAATTATCCATTGCTTAGAACAGAAATGAAAAGAAGTTTGAGTCAGGAATTTGCTCAAATATAGTATCAACTTTAGTTTGAAGGAAAACAAGGATTTTTTTTGGAACTCTGGGGGGAAAAAAACCTCCTGGGCTTCATGTACAATACTGTTCCCACCCTGTTCATTAACCTGTGGATACCCCAAAATCCAGATGAAGCAAAGAGTATTTGTGCAGGGGATAATTGCCTTCACCTTGCCCTCTGCCCCTCTGAGGGCTGGCAGGAGCCAAGAAATAAAACTTTGGCACAAATAACTTTTCCAGGGACTTCCCCAAAAGCTCGCTTTAAAATGAGACCTTACAGCATGAAAAAGAAAGCCATACAAAAACCAATTTAGTTTTACATTGAATCCTGAGAGAAAGTTAAGACAAGGGAGAGGAGAAACTGAAACATTCTCATCTGCTACCCTCAGGTGTTTGGAGCTGTTTTACAGAAGTTTCAGTATAAATTGGAGATAGAATGCCATCCTGATCCCATCAGCACAGGCTTTCTTCTGTATATGATACAGAGGGAAGTGTAGACCCCTTACATTTCCCATGTGCCCAGAATTGATAAGAGGGATGCTTCTGTGAAGATGCTTTTAAACTTTCTCATACTGTAAAAGGCCTTAAATGCCTGTATACTAATGCTCGGAGTATGCGTAACAAACAGGAGGAACTCGTCCTCAGGATAGCCAGTTCAAACCCAGACATAGTGGGGCTTACAGAAATGTGGTGGGATTCATCCCATGACTGAGCAGTTAGCATTAGGGACTATAGGCTCTACAGGTGGGATAGAGAAGGAAGGAAGGGAAGGGGTGTGGCACTCTATGTCAAAGAGCAATACACATCTTCTGCCAGCAAAATGGGGTCAGAGGCGGGACAAGCTGAAGTGCTCTGGGTCAAGATACAAGGGGGTTGTGGAGAGAGGGATTTAATGGTGGGGGTCTACTACAGACCCCCAGCCAAGGGGAGGAGCTGGAGCAGGAATTTTCAAGCCAACTTGCAGAGGCACTTAAGGCAAGGAATGTAGTTGTCATGGGTAATCTAAATTACCTGGACATCTGCTGGGAGGAGCAGTCAGCCAGGTTGGACAGTTCCAGGAGGTTCCTGGCCGAGATACAGGACATCCACTTTACCCAGGAGGTGCACAGTCCCACCAGAGGAAATGTCCTGTTGGACCTGGTCCTGGCCACAGGCGATGATCTGGTAAGGGGGCTCCAAGTCCTTGACCACCTGGGTGATAGCAATCATCGCTTGCTGGAATTCATCATCCAGTGCAGGGTGTCAAGGGCCTGCAGCAAGGCAGTAGCCCTAGACTTCAAGAGGACTAACTTCAATGAGTTGAGGAGATTGGTGGGAGAGGCACTGGGGTTGTCGAGAACAGGAGAACTCAGTGTCCAAGATGAGTAGTCATTCTTTAAGGAGACGATACTTAAGGCCCAAGAGGTGACAATCCCAACAAGAAGCAAGAGAGGCAAGAGTGCCCGAAAGCCTCCCTGACTCACCAAGGAAGTCCGGGAATGCCTGGTTGCCAAAAAAGTGGCGTACACCTGGTGGAAGGGGGCATGATCTCCAAAGAGGAGTATACCTCCACTGCTTGGGCCTGTAGGGGGGCTATTAGGAAAGCTAAGCAGGACATAGAGCTAGGACTAGCATCCGAGATCAAAGATAATAAAAAGTCCTTTTTCAAATATATAGGGAAGATGAAGAAGGCACCGGGAAATGTGGGGCCCCTGGAAGATGCGCTGGGAAATCCGGTGGTTGCACCAGAGGAAATGGCAGACATCTTTAACAAATTCTTCACCTCCGTTTTCTTGTGCAGGGACATGAAACACTTCTTGAAACACAGTGAGACTCCCCCACTGTGTTTCAAGATGGACTCAAGGGGAACGTCTCCTGACCTAAGGTTGAGGAGGACCCTCCAGATGCTCTCCACCCCAGGGTGTTAAGGGAGCTAGCAGGGGTTATTGCAGGGCCCTTGGCACGGCTTTATGAGCACTTGTGGTGCTCAGGCCAGCTGTCATCTAAAACATTTTTAAATTTTTTTTAAATTTAATTTTTAAATTATCTAATCACTATAGCCCTAGTGCCCCCCAGGATAACAAGGAATAATGGCCACAAGTTGTTGGAGAGTATGTTTGGATTAGACATCCATAGGAACTACTTCACAGTCAGGGCGGCTAGGATCTGAAACCAGCTTCCAAGGGAAGTGGTGCTGGCTCCTACCCTGGTGGTCTTTAAGAAGCGACTTGATGCCTACCTGGCTGGGGTCACTTGAGCCCAGTTTCCCTCCTGTTCAGGCAGGGGATCGGACTTGAAGGATCTACAAGGTCCCTTCTGACCCTACTTCTATGATTCTGATACTGTAAAATGTCTCTGATAAGAGTGCCGTAAGGACCACTCTCCTTCCTATTCCTAACCACATACACCACATTTTTCTTTCATTGCAATCAAATAGTATCTCTCAAGCAGCTACAAGACGGTACAGGCAAAAGAATTCCAGATAAAATATTGAATGCCTTTTTAGTTTATTTTAATTATTAGAAAATGAAAGCAAGGAAGAAGTCCAACATCAAGTGACAAGATCCATCCATATGGACTATCAGGTAGTAGGCGCTGACCAGAGTTTTGGGAACCACTTCTCTTAGTTAAATAGCATAGGAATTTTAATACATACACAAGTGAGGGGCACCCAATATGTAAGCTGATAATGAGAAACCTTACTGAAAATAATAGAAGTTTCAAGATGTTGAACATATTTGAAAGAGCATTTAGCAGTAGACCAACTGTAAAAAACACTCCCATTCCATTGCTGAATAGTTTGGTCATTTGTTTCCTTCTGATGAAGAGTGTGTGTGTGTGTGTGTGCGCGCGCACACACATGTGCAATCTAGCCAATAGCCTAGTAGTTATAGAATGAGAGTCCTATCTGGAATGAGATCTCCCAGCTTCAGAGTCCCTGATCAGCCCATAGCAAGAAACTTAGATATTCCAGATGCCAGTGAGTCCCTGATCACTCGGCAATTTGCAATCATCTCCCTGTTCTTTTGAGCAGAAAATACATCCTTCCCAATGAAAAGATCATTAAGGCATAAAAGTTTATACAAAAAGTATGCATTTCAATTCATGAGAATTTTCCAATGAGAAAAATGTTTTTCAAAGATATTGGGCCCGGTTATGACCCTGGTATGGGCACTTGGAGCCATTGTAAACTACTTGGAGCCACTTCTGACCCACCTCTTATGCTTAATCTAGTGCACTAAAAAGTAGTAAATAGGCAGGACATATTTTGCTGACATTCAGGTGGGAAGGCTCATAGACATGCCCTTAGACACCTAAGTATCCATTAGACCCCTAAGAGAGGAAGTAACCCTTAGCCTTAATCCCATTTAAATGCATGCCCATGGCCCAAAAGTTGCAGTTCTCTGGTCTCTACATGATGCATTATTTCTGCTAGCCACAATCTTTCTTCTAACACTAAAAATAATTTAAACTACTTCAAATGAACACATTGTGCATATGCTAACTATTACCGTGTGAATACCTGAGGCATAATGTAAACAACAAATGTTCATGAATTATGACGAATCTGTTCACTCTGGAGTATTATTTTCAGCCTTTATTCAAATAACCTTAAAAAAAACCCTCAAATTTGAACATGGACAATTATGTTCTTGAAACTGAAATCATAAAAACGTTGTCCTTCATCAGAGCTATAGTGATTAGATAATTTAAAAATTCTGAGTAATGTGGGATTTTTGCAGGCTGCAGTCTTTAATGTGCGCCAAATAAGGCCATTTTACGCTCTTTTTTACCCTTGTGTCTAAAATTTCTCTGATTGTGTATTTCCTTGTATGTCACTGGGTTTTGTCTTCTGAATTTTTCATAGGCTTTTTTAATATGTTTTGCCAGATGTTTGTATTTCACTGTAATTTTAAAGGTGTATCTTAAAATAATACAAACGGCCTGAGCTACTAAAATCCTGCTCCATATAATCTTACCCCCTTTTCCCAGCACCATCCTACCCCAATATGTATAAGATTACTAATTCTGTTCAAGGCAAGATCTCCATAATCATCAAGGCCAGGTACAGACATTACACTTTTGCTGATACAAGTTACCAGAAACTGATCTATACGAATAACAGAACAGAAGTTCAGCACATAAAACCAGTCTATGCCCATAGCAGAAGTTTGGTGCACAGAGATAGCTTTAAGAACGATGGAGCCCAATCTAAGACATGCCTCCTGCACTAAAGGGTGAACCATATATTCTGTTCACTACTGATCTAAACTACCACCTACAGAAAACCATGCAATTTAGATTGATTCTGCCTCAGGCTTTTTGAATGTCTGTACCTAGCCCAGGAGGAGATGTCTGTACCTAAGCCACATCAGAGATATCAGGTAGGGCAGTAAGGTTTGAGATGCATAATCCACATCCAGCAGCCTTTTTATTTACTTCTTCCTTTATTAAATGCTGGAATTAATTAAAAATATTGTCTCACTGTTCAGGAAATTATGTTTTACCTGGAATTAGGTTTTTCAAATTGCCAAAGAGCCAAAGATGAGAGGAGAAGCTAGGAAGTGATTTTTAACCTTGTGACACAACGACACAGGATAGTTATAGACTTAATCCTTGCTGAACTGCAGACTTCAGATTCTTTTTGGTATATTTTTTGGGTGACACACTAGACTAATAATTGAGACAGAAAATTGGGGAACGTTTTTATACTTAGTAAACTCAGATTGGTTAAGTATACTCAAAAGGAGACGATGGGATATGTAACATCCATTGAAACAAACATCTTAGGTAAATACATTTTGCATCTTGAGCAAAGACTTTTGGCCATATATATATATATATATATATATACACACACACACAGAGAGAGAGAGAGAGAGAGAGAGAGAGAGAGAGTGATGCCTGTAGTCTAGATTAAACCTATAAAAACATAGCATCTATAAATGGCCAAAAGTCTTTGCTCAAGATGCAAAATGTATTTACCTAAGATGTTTGTTTCAATGGATGTTACATATGTAGTCCAAATTAAAATCGGCTCCAATCCAAATGGTCTAATCTCCATTGAACAAGGCTTGAAGTTAATGCAGACTAGGGCAGTCTGAATTAAGCAATTTAATCTGTATTAATTAATACATATATACATACAGCATTGCTTTTAGGAAAAGCAGCCCTTAGGAATTCAGATAAGCATTCCTTATGCATGCAGATAAGTATTGCAAATATCAGTCCCCTCAAAGCAAACTCAATTAGATTTTTGCAACACAACGGAGGCTATCAGGCACAAGGTAATACCTTTACGAGGTCAAATACGCCAACAACACCTCACCAAAGTATCAGTATCCTAAGCCCCCCAGTTCTGCCCAAGCACATGGACTACTAGTTTGTGAAGAAGAGGGAAACCCCCCCTTGATTGTCTATTACCCCCTAATTCAAAATGAAATTTGATTCGAACTGTATGATGCAAATCAGTTAACATGGTTTAGAAAACAGTGAGCATGTCTACAAGTGGCCTTTGAGACCATTTTACAAATGCACATTTTTTATACACTGTAACTAAGAACAACTGTTTCAGAGACATTGCACTATATCAGTCGTTCTCAACTTTTTGACACACGGGGTACCCCTCAGAAAATGCCCTCAGCTTTCATTCATTTCTTGATTATGAAAAAAAAATAGAACAATTCTTCAGTTGCAAAGAACTCACAGAGATCACAACAGATAGGGGTTTAAATGCTGGTAATTCTTATGTAGGTATTTACTAAAGTGCTCATATTTAATAATAAATGTTATTAATAATGTGATGAATACTAATTTTAATTAATATTAATGTAATTTCTAATATTTCACAGCACCCATGACACACTTAAAATGTTGCAGCATCCTAAGATGCCACAGCACCCTTGTTGAGAATCACTGGGGTAGGTTACCACAAAGCCTGTGCAAAATTTCACAAGGGTATATTCTGTTACTCAGTCTCACCAGTGTGGGAAGCCAACCAAGCAAGGAAGTTCTTGTGGTATCATTATGGGACAATGCAGTCCCAAAGCAGCGACAGTGTTAGCAAAAAGCAGCTTAAGTCTGAGAAAGTGCATCTACACAAGAGGTTTACTATGGAGCTGCCTAATTAGCTCTGCAGTAAATGCCCAGCATGTACACTTGTGACCCTATTAGGCTGCAGGAAACTAATAAAATCTGCAGCAGGTTAGTGCTTATAAAGACAAGTATTACTCTACAGTGGTGTTTTTTAAAGCACAGCAATGCATGTGTAGATACTGATACAGCTGGCTGGGTCATGAGGGTGCTTCAGTGTGGGGGCTGTCTGCTGGCTAGCCCCACACTGAGCTGTGTTACAGTAGTCCCAGGCTAGCAAGCTGACCCTGTCAGCTGGGGCTGCTCTGACCCAGCTCAATGCACTGCTGTCCTGGGTGTACGTTCAAACAGCACACCAGGGAATAATATGTGCTGTAGTTTATAGTTTCAAATTCATTGCACATGTAGACAGTCTCAGACAAACTGATTCAGTGCACTGGGAACTATGGCATTCTTGATAACTTTTAAGCTGCTGTTCTGTCTCTCCCTTCTTGCATATGCGGCAAATCCCTCAGGACACAGCTCCTCCCACTTGCACAGGAAGGTGCAGTCAGAGCCCTGTGGATCTAACTTTCTGTGGGTTAGTAGGGGCACACTAGTAAAATGTTTATTTACAGTGTAACATATATTAAAAAAAATATCTTTAGGATAGAAACTTTGCCTCTGAGGAGATTGCAATATCAGGAAAGCAGACTTTATTTAACCCGATGTGAAAATTAAAAACCAAAGTTGTGTTTTAAAAAAGCCCTTCTCCACCAACCTAAGAAATAGAAAAATAAAATAATAGTTTTATGAGTTCATAAGAAACATGCAGAAGAAATCACAAGCAAAGAGGAAAATAGAAAAGCAATTTCACAAGGGAAAAAACAGTTGTTTGGTTGGATAGCCTTTTTTGTGAAAAAACAGTGATCTTTCTCCATGAAAAAAAAGCAATTTTATCCCCAGGAGTTTTTTCCAGTGCAGACCAAAAAGCCTGGCTCATTTGCAAAACCTAGAACCATTTCTACTTGAATCTGATATATAAGTAGGCATGAACAGAGAGGTATAACTGGTATAGTATATATGCCTAGGGCTAGCATTTGCCAAAGGCTTTGGGAAGAGCAACTTCTGTGGATGGTGGTATTGGTATGGCCAGTACTCAGGGGGTTAACAGTAGTGGCTCTTGCTGATCCCTCCCCAACCCTCTACCCCACAAGGGGTGTCGATTTTTATTGCCTGCAGCAACTGGAAAAAGTAAATTCAGCAACAAGAAAAGATCCTGTGAAAAGAATGTGGGAGGAAGGAGAAGAGAATACCTACCCCTCCAGTGGCTGCTTTGTTAACCCACTGGGTGCACCAATGACTATTCCCAAAAAGCAGGACATATCCCCCCTGTAGGAGGCCTTTGGCAAATGCCAGATCATTGAGCCCTGTTGCCCTAAGAAGTGGACAGGGTGCTTCATTCTGGTGTAAATCTTAATTTATGCCCACCCCTAATTATACTACTACATTAACCCTGAAAAAGTGTTTATTTCCTTACACAGGAATAGGTGAGTAGTCCTAAACCCCAACTGGATTAACTTCCTCGGTTGCTGAATGTGTAGAAGATGTGCTCAGCAACAGGGAAACTATGGAATATGGCCTGTTTTGCACACCCCTAGCAAACAGCACTTTGCAAGCTATTACTTTCTCTAGTTGCATTTTGTTGCTGGAGGAAGACAGGGAAGGATTTCCTGAACACCTAGAACAATGAGTAACCAAGTAACTGCACAGAGAAAACACAAGTTAGTAATGTCATAAAACCTGGGTTTCTAAAAGAAAGAAACTGCATGACTTACTACAGGAAGTAGCTCTGTGGGAGCTCTCATGTTTATAAATGTTATTACTAGAAAATATGAGGAAATACTGGGGGGAACTGGACTTATTTAGTCTAGAGAAGAAGAGACTGATAGCAGTCCTCAACTACCTGAAGGGGTTTCAAAAGAGGGTGGACCTAAGCTATTCTCAGTAGTGGAAGATGACAGAATGAGAAGAAACAGTCTCAAGGGAAGTTTAGGTTAGATATTAGGAAGAATTTTCTCACTTGGAGAGTAGTAAAACACCACAACAGGTAACTCAGAAGGTGGTAGAAGCTTGGTACATCCTTGGAGGTTTTCAAAACTCAACAAGACAAAGTTTTGGGTGGGATTATCTAGTTGGGCCTGGTTCTGCTTTGAGCAGGGGATTGGACTAGCTGAACTCTTCAGGTCCCTTCCAAGCCTAACTTTCTATGATTCTGAGAAATATAGGCCAAGATTTTAAAAAATGGGTATAAAACAAAAAACAAGCAAACAAACAGAAAAACATACACTACCAAATTTGCAGGGGACCACTTAAGGATTTAGAAGCCAAATTAAGTGCTTATTTTAGAAAACTGCATCCATAATCCTCAGTGTAGTCCTGTTTTTCCTATACTTGCTGCCTATTCAACAGTTGTAGGCAGAAGTTTTGAAATGAGAATGAAGTCATCCTGGAAACTATTCTGGGAGTGTTGTATCCTTCCAGAAAGGTAGGAGGCAGGCAGGATTCTGTGTCTTGGAGGAAGATGTTCTGCATTCCACAAGTGGCTATCAAAAACAAAAATACAATTTTTGGAAAAAAGAGTTAAACAAACTGTCGTTGGATTGTCCTAGCAGCCAACAACTAATAAATAACTCAACAACACCATAGGGCCCTGAGAGGAGTAGGTGGGAAGCAGTTCCATCTGCCTCTTAATTTTTGGCCAGAGTCCTAGCATGTCAGTCCATGTTGACTATCAGTCCAGATTCTGCCATTTAAGGCATACCATACTGTATGAAAGTGAGATCACAAGGAAAAAATGTTTCAAAATAAGCAGCTAATTAACTCAAAAGAATTGAAGCCATTAGCATATAAAATTCATGAGATCCCCATAACTATATGAAAATTGCATTCTGGAGTGGCTGTCAACTATTTTTAATTGCCTTTATATATTTATTAATTAATAAATATGTGCTGTATCATACTAAATAAAGCTGCTTCTTTATGATGATTTTGGAAGGCCTTATTATAGCCATACCATTGCCTGTTTACCTCCTCACTAGAGCTTGGTTTCTTTTAATAATCAGTATCTCCTGCTGTCTTTCCAAAGGACATCTTAAGAGAGCTGTTTATGCATTTGGAAGTTGTCAGTTGACAACTGACAATTATTTTGCACCCCTGTACCATGTAAACTCTGAAAATAAAGTAGAAATATCTAACCTACTCTATGAATAATCAGCACTCTACCACAAGCTTCTTAATCATAAAAATAATCAAGTCTACATCTTAAAGTCTTAAATCTTGAAGACTTGATGTGAAGGGCACTTTGTCCCTTAAAGTGTCTCCGTCATCTCTCCCAACTCTACTGTTGGTCCAACAAAGGATTTCACTACAAAACAAACAAACAATCAACCATCCTGTCTCTAATCATGGGCAACTGGTCCCTCCTGAGTTGGGGGGGCACTTGCCCTCCCAGCAGCCAGCCAGCAATGAGTGGGGAGGTCCCCCCATTGCCAAATGTACCAACCCAGAAGTGCCAGCAGCGCTTCTCCTGGTGCCCCCACTCCCCAGCTGGCACTCTCGGAGGGGGCACCAGTGCTTTTGTCTGCCCCTCTACCCATCGCCTAAGTGAGGAATGCTGGCTGTCAGGGGGTGTACCAGAGCTCTCAGGGGGTGCATTCACCCTCGTGCACTCCCTACACATTGCCACTGTCTCTCATACATCCTCAAAGAGCTGTAGTTGCCTAATTCCTATTGAAATCAATAGAAATTAGATACCTTAATATCACTGAAGACCTAGGCTACATTCTAATTTCATTTATGCTAGTATAAATCCACTGGATCTGTATTATCTATTTGTCTTAGGAGGCAGACACATGACCTTTCCTACAGAGTAAACTGACTTTGCACAATACACTGCCTTACAGGAGTTTGTCACTTCACTCCAGGGTAAAGTTACTCTTCAGAAAATAAGAAGTAGCCATATACCCCAGTACCAGTTATGTGTACACTGTTAGTCAATGTCATCCTGGGGTAACCATTTGTTCAATGCAAACTGGTGACCAGTCACTCTTTAACCAGATACATTATATAAGAGCACTGATTATGGAGAGTCAGCTTGGGAGAACTGGCCATGTGTTTACTTCTTCCTGGGTGTGTCTACATGTGTAATTAATGCATATGAATAAACTCTGGAGCTTATTGCTCCAGGGCACCAGGTCTTCATGTGCACCTGAGACTGTAGTACATTGAGCCTGGTTGGAGCAGCCCCAACTGGCAGAGAGCCTGGGAGGTCAACCTGCCAGCCCAGGTCAGCTTTGACCTGGCTCAACATGCAGGTCAACACAGTGGGGCACAAGGGTGCTTCACTGTGGGGCTAGCCAGCAGGCAACCCACACAGTGAAACACTGCAGAAGGCTAGTACTTGTCCTATATTTACAAGTACTATCCTGCTGTGGAGTTAATTAGTTTACTCCAGCCTAATGGGGCACACATGTAGATGCACAACATTTACTGCTCAGCTGATTAGTCTATGACACAGTAAACATCTTGTATAGATGCACCCCATTTGGAGTAAATTTACTATGAATTTAAATTATTCTGTCGTACTCATGTTGTCGCCATACCCTTAGCTAATTATACATAGCACCTTAATGCTTCATGATGTTTAATATGGTTTGCCTCATAACATAATAGGGCAGTATCATTACCCAATATTGCAGATGAGGATCTGAAGCACAAAGAAACCTAATGACTTGCTCAAAATCCCATCAGAAGTCCATGGCAGAATGTGAAATTGAGATCGGCTATTCTCTTGCCCTTGGCTACCCACACTTCCTCAGAAAACAATATCACTACAGACCACTGAGATATAGAACCTTGGTTCTATTACCTTCAATAAATAAAGGAATATAAATATTATAAGAAGTTTAGTAACTGTGAGAGAAAGATTCTCAGGCTTTGTACTACACATGCCCAGAGATGATTCTGGGGAAATGTTACACATTTTAGTCTCATTTTTTAGCTGTAGCTATCTAAGAAGTTACTCATCTGCTTTTCTGTAGAGGAGAAAAGTTGGCATGAGAATTAATGGCTAGAAGTCACAAGAGAGGCAATAGTTGCTCATGAGGAGGAAAATTGACTAGTTTGTGAGAATGTTAAATGAAATTAGGAATCCTCTCCCAAGATTATTTTTGTGAGTATTTTACAGTCTTCCTTGATGTAGTAAAATCATAATTGCAATATGCTTGGGATGGATTTTCAAAAGTAGTAGGTGTGTAATTATGCCTAAAAAATGCATATATAATATCCTGCCTAATTTACACACGGAATTTCGTATACAGTTGACAAATCCTGAATATTTGTACATGCAGTTACCCAGTTTACATGCGCAGCCAAGCGAGCAAGAAAAACCCCAGTGCTTTGTATGACATATCATGCTGAGACTTCTGCACAAAGTGCAGAGGGAGGAGAGAGAGAGAAAACCTTAGGATGCCTATACACATGCAGCGAGGCTGCTTTGATGTGCTGGAATTACAGCGCATTGCAGCATGGTAATTACCATGCTCCAGCAGACTCCAGGGTCACATGTATTAGCATCCCCACACTGAAAAATGGCAGTGGGGGCACTTCGACTAAAGCTTGTTTGTTGAGCTTTAGTTGAAATTCCCCTGACACCATTTTTCAGTGTGGGGACACTGATACAAATGACACCCTGGGCGCTTTAGTTAGAGCAGCTCTCAGAGTCACTCTAATTAAAGCACTTTCCCTAACCCTAACCCCCCCTCCCAACCACAGTACATGTATAAATGCCCCAAGTGACCAATTTCCCTCTCCACATCCTGTTGATTTAAATTTAGACCCCTTATATGTTGCTGCTTTCAAATGTAAATTTCTGTACTTAACGTATCAACATAAGAACAGAGTCAGCTGTGAAAGCTTTTAGTACCCTCTACTGGGAGACTCTGTAGTAGCAGACAACATGAATATATCACCTTGCTTAGACAACAACCAATGAAACACATGTTTCCATTAATGTTTGTAGCCAATTGAAAGAGGAAAAAAAGCCATTTATCCTTTATTATTTATTAAAAGGTAGAGTCTTAAAAAGAGATATCACAAGATGGCTGCCATTTACACAGATGGTTTACATAAGGTAAAGTTAAGCTGTGGGACTTTCAGATTCATACATCATCCATTTTATTAGACTAGAGCAGAAGCTAGAAATAGCTCAGGTGGTCTTTCCAAACCAAGGATCCCCAAAGTGTTATTTTGCCCATATTTATCTTTTAAAACAATATGTTGCAAAGTTTGTAATTAGTGCTTTGGATTCGACAGAAAGAGAGAAAACCATCTTGAATAGATAAGGAGTGGAGTACAGATGCAAGAGAGATATATAGACAGCAAAGCCCATAAAGTCACTGCTCACATACCAAAAAATACCTTCCCAGGCACAGGCACATGTACCATCTAAGTCAATATCAACTTCACAACTCTAAATAAAAGATCAATGCCCTTAATGCAATGGCCTGTATTGTCCCTTTGCATTGTATCAAGACAGATATATTTCTAACTCAGCATTCCTCAGTGTGAAGTATTGTACTGGACATATAGCTGCTAAAAGATACCTGAACAGATATCTAAAGCAAGCATTTGTGTTGAATTTTCCAAGCTTTACAAACAGGTACAAACAGAATAAACTCTGTTCTCTGCAGAGGTATAGAACAGTTCGCCAACTATCTGAATTACTTCTGGGTGGTTTGACACATCTGTGATAATCAAAAAGGAAAGGTTAGATGACAGCCACCACATTGTAACAAGAGATCATAGCCTGTTATGATCTGACTAATGTCTGTGAAAGCTTCCGCTTGAGCATTTCACTTAGCTGCCATGCAGTCCTAAGAAGCAGTAGGTCTGATCAACAAGAAACGAAATGGCTGAAAGAGAATCCAAAAAAAGAAGGAAAGAAAGAAAGAAAAATCACTGTAGCTAAAATATCCTGCAGCCTTACAGGCAATCAAAAATAACCCCCTTCAATAGAAGAAATGAGAGAAAACATCTCATTTTAAATCCTAGCAAGAAACTAACTCATACTACCTGCCAATCTAGTTCACTGGCTTGGCAGATGGATATTTTGGATCAACATGGGAAATATTGATATGAAACAGTAATTTTAACATGTCAGGATCTTTCACCTGCAGGAGCAATGTAGAGAGATACAGATATATTGTCTATATGAGGGAGGTTATTAAACACTCAGCTCAGGGCAACTGAAGACAAAAGATGGAATGTACCATTAGATCAAGAAACAGAATGTACTGTGGGGTTTTTTCCTACTGTACTCAAGCCTATGGGAGGAGGAATGGAGGGGATAGTACAACCTTGCTGGAAGAGAAATGCCCATGTTGCTATTACCATCATTTATACTACAGACTGCAGGCTCTAAACAGATACCAGACAATATGATGGCTCTGTTGAGTGTGTACAGTACCTAGCACATTTAGTTCAAGGCAGAACTAATGGCCTTACAAGTTAAATAGACAAGACAGGAAGAACAATAAAAATGAAGTATTTTATCCACATTTAAATTATGTGCTCCAAGTCACATAGCATATTTGTGGCAAAGCTCAGAATTAAACTCAGATCTCCAGGTCAAATTAAACTCAAAGCTCAAAGACATTCTTCCTCTCTTTTAAAGAACACTGGCAGAGCCAGTCACTAGCCAGAAAAAAGAGTAAATATGACTACAGAAATCAAAGAAGTTTATCTGTGTCGCACTGGTGATGTGCACCCCCTGAGCATGGTAGTGCACCCCCTACGAAAAGACTACCCCCCCCACTGCCAACACCATCTGTGGGCCATCAGCAATTGCTGCTGGCTGCTGCCAATGCTGCCAGTGGCATCTGTGGGTGGTCACCAACCCCTGATTGGCACTCACCCCTCCCACCACCCACAGTGCCAGCAACATCTGTGGGAGCTCTCCACGTACCACCACCTTGCTCCCTCCACTGCTGTGCCCCCCCAGCCACCACAGGCATGTGTCATTCATGCTATCTTGGGTGGGTACAGCCGTTACACTTAATGCGCTTTAAGCATTCAAAAAGTGTTTTACAACCATACAAGAATAGATATTGATAACACATAAAGTGCTTTAAAAATGGCAGATCCCACTCTAAATTAACCCTTTATGGGTGAGGTATTAAATTAAAGTGCTTTATATTAGAGCACTTGGGCACAGACAGAAGAACAGCTCCCCTTTGCAACTCATAGCACTTTGCAGGAAGCACTGTAACTTGCAATGATTCCCCGGACTCAACAGAAGTTTGCTGTTGGGTCTGGGAGTTGGGGACTCCAGCTGCCTACTGGGAATCTGCAGCCTGGTCTCCTTAGCAACACTACTCTCCACTGCCAGCCTGGATGCAGTTTTCAAAATGAGGGGAGAGGGAGGAGGGGAAGGTAACAGAGGAAAAGCGTTCTTGTGGTTGCTCAGCCACTGCTGGAAGATGGGTTGAGTGGATTAGAGCCCCCACCACCTCAGGGGTATTCCACTCTACCCACCCCATCTTCCAGCACTGACTGAAAAAAAAAATCCCAGACTGAACTCCCTCCACTTCTTTTCCTCATTTCCATTCTGAAAACAGTGACAGGCTATGAGCTCCACAGATACAAGTTAAAGAACATGCTGTTTTGGAGCATGTTCATCTGAACTTTGTGGGTTCACGTTTTTGTGGGAAAGCAGCCTACAGCTGTGTGCTTCTGTTTGGTAATGGCTGTAGATCATTATCCGTGGCCATATGATTGCTACTGTCTGTGCCTTTTATCAAAAGTCTGTGCTTTCCCTGAGAACCAAGCCACCCCTACCCCCTCAGCTGCCATTGCCCTGAGTCAGTGACAGCCTCTGATCTCAGCCCCACATGTAGCCACAGTCCAATACGGGTGGGAAGAGGGGGATGAGGGGACTGCAAGGAAAGGAGTCCAAGATCTATTTCCTAGCAATAGCTCCAGCTAGGCTGCAGCAAACAGCAATTTGACCAGTGGGAGCTGTGGGGAAAGGGTTCCAGGGTCTGTGTCCTTGCAGCAGCCCCAGAAAGCTGCTGGGAGAGGGGGGAGGGAACCTCCCTGACCCAAGCCAGTAAGTTGTGAGGGGGCTCCATGGCTTGGGTGCTTCATTCCCCACTTCTTCCTCCCCCCGCACAGCTGCTGCTGACAGATGGTGGAGGGGTTGCTCTGGAAGCCTCCTAGGAAATGTCTGCGGGTGCCCCCAGCAGCTGGTGCAGGCAGGCTGTGAGCCCTTCCACTGAACAGTGAATGCCTGTTCAGTTGGCTTCCAATCTAACTTATAGCATTTTGTGTAAAATGCAATTAGTTAGAAAACTGCCATCAGGGGCTTTCTGAACCTCTGTACTTACCCTTTGTCATAATGTCTTGAGATGTAGGAAACCTGTTTTCTGTGCCAAATGAAGCAGAGAAGAAGATGAAGCCTGTGTCTCAATGTGTCAATTCCCAAATTTGAGACAAAGTTCCCAATGGGAGACACGTGAAAGAGGGAATTGCTGGCATCTAAAAATAATGGGAGATTTATTTTCTCCTTGACAGTTCACATTTTTGTAACATCATTATCATGATTTAGTGCTTTCAGTGTAAATAATTTACAATAATCCAAGGTTTGCATGAGTGGGAAAAGAAGTAAACTTAAATTTAATGCAGGAGAAAAGTTAAGCGATGCACATGCACCCCTTACGCTTCACGTATGAAAGGGACTGTGTCAATCCTTGGGGGTCTTTGGCAAAAGGAATCCTAGTGGCAACAGCTCCCTTTACAGCTTGCTATTCAAAAGATAATATACCTGTACTTTGCTCCATGGGAGTGAAAATATGCTTACCATTAAGACAATGCTTAAGTATTTTGTCAAGTGAAGATAGCACAGCTGGTAGAAGGTTGAGGAAAGTTGTCAAATACCGTTGCTGAAATGCTTTGCAGAAGAGATTTAAACATAACAAGTGTCATCACATAGTGTATAAAAAAAGGAATACTGTTTAAAACAGGGGTGAAAGGAATACTGTTTAAAACGGGTGGGCAAAATGTGGCCCACCAGGCCATTCTATCTGGCCCATGAGGCCCCTACAAAATTTAGAAAATTAATATTATCTGCCCCTGGCTGCCTGTCATGCAGCCCTCAATGGCTTGCCAAAAGTCAGTGAGTGCCCCTCCAATCAAAATAATTGCCCACCCCTGGTTTAAAACATTACTGACAAAACAACAGAAGATTGATGTCTGGAATGGGAAAAGGATACAGAAAAAGGTGCCAAAATTAATAGTCAAAGCAATAAGAGGAATCAGAGTTGGAATCATCATGGGTGACTAGTGCCACCTTAGTCAGGGGGGGCGCATTCGCTCCCAGCAACCAGTCAATGACCAGAGAGGGGGTCCCCCTGCAGCTGATTGTGCCAACTGGGGGTGGGGAATATCCCTCCCTCAGCAAAACTTATCAACCAGTGAGCAGCCACGCTGTTCCCAAAAGCAGCTGCAGTGCTCCCAGAAGTGGCCACGGGGCTTCCAGAAGCAAACATGGCCTACATCCAGTGCTTGTACTCCCCAGCCAGTGCTTGCAGGGGGGGCATCAGTGCTCCTGCCTGCCCCACTTGCCTGTTGCCTGAATGGGGACCGTGGCCTGACAAGGGGTGCACTGGCACTCTCAGGGGTGTATGTGCCCCCCATGCACCTGCTACACGTCACCACTGGGAATCATGAATAAGTCTAGATTTTATATCAGAAAGAACAGGAACTTGAAAATAGGTTTCCCAATAAGTGTCCTAACTACTAGTATAATAAGATGATTTTTTCCAAAAGGAAAGGGATAATACAGTTTGGATGGCCAACTTCAGGATGAGCTTTGCAACCGAGAAGCCTGAACAGGAACAGATGCTCCACTTTGACAGAGACAGGTAACAGGCCCCGGGTTTCTGACATCTGTGGCATCTGACACCCGCTTGTGGTCAGACTTTCCAGCCAGTGCTCCCCAGCTGCCACCGCCTTCTGTCTCTTGCCTGTCACAACCAAAGCTGGTCTCAAAGTACAGAGTGCTCCTGGAACCCTGCTCCATGGCCTTTTAGACCTCCCCTACAACCACAATCCAATCCTCTGGCATTAAACTCGAATACAGAAAAGATAACTGGAACAGTTTTCCTGTTACTAGGCTGTTGTCTACCTACCTCTAAAGGAACAAGTCATAAGGCCTTCCCCTCTTCTTGCCACCTCCCACTGTCTAACTCAAGCAGCTCCCAACTCAGATTCTTGAATTCTGTGCATCATATTCTTAAGCACCCAAATGGGGGCTGTGAATTCCACTAGGCCACAGTCATGGAAGAGTTAGACATTGCAACATCTAAGTCATTTTCAGGATTTAGCCCTTAGGAAAGCAAAGCCCTACTGAAAATTAGCAAAGTATTTTTGGAAATCTTACTATATGCAAGGAAAAATTCAACTTCACTGTGAATTTTGACTAAATGAGGAGGTCAGATTTAGAAGTTCCTCATGTTATTGTTTTATTCCTTCAAATAATTTAACTCATACTCAAAAGGTTCCTTAGACTGTTTTTTTACTGGAAGAAATGCATATTTCAAAAAGGGCTTCTGAACAGTAGAGAGAACTCTAGCTAAAACCCAAGCTATGAACAGTAAATGTTACAGCAGGCATTTATTTAATTATAGTTCTGCCAAAATCAGGCAATTATATTCAGTATCTCTCTAAAATAGCTTTAATTAACCTCTAATCCAAATTTAATAAAGAAGATCATTTCATTTATGTACTTGTTCATATTCAAAATATTGTGCAACAGCAGTGATTAAAGACCCTTTTGGATGACACGCATTGAGAATCAGGCTTGTTTAGCAACATTCAATGGAAATGGAGGTTTCATTTAATACTAGAACATGTTGAAAGTAAAGATGGGAAAACCCTTATATGAGTTAAAAACAGTAGAGTTCAGGGTACCTTGCAAAATGCTCAGTGTGTTTTAAGAGCTTCCAAAATTGTAGATTATGTGTTCAGAACAATGCCATCTGCAAAATTGAACAGATTTTTCATGAAATTAGATACACTCAAAAGATTTTGTTCCAGCCAGAGATAATGTGCCTCATGGTACTTTTGGTTCAGATCAGTGAACAGAGCAAGAATTGTTGTGAGGAGGTACATACAAATCCAACAGCTACCAAAGGAACAGAGGCCACCAGAAAAACAAAAGCATATGATTTTTTTTTTTAAATGTCCAAGTCATTTTTCTTGGTTGCAGGGGGTAAACTGCTAAGGAAAGGAATTGGATCCATACCCTGCAGGATTTAGGCAAGTGAGCAGTGGAATAAGGAACTAGATTTGAACAACTATATTGGAGAGCTCAGAAAACAACTACTGAGGGGTAGTTGGTGAAAGGAAAAAAAATGCGTAAAATGAACAGAAAAAGAAAGATGTAAACAGCTTAAATGCCTCTGTTCAGCTTCTTTCTGCAACAAATATTATTTACAAGAAACACTGCAGCAAAAGTTCAGCTGTTAAAAGTGGTTCCTCTAGAAAGTTTTGATATCAGTGCAGTAGCATGATAGTAGCAACGGCTGTGCATGAAAACCAAATCATGGTAAACAAATGGCAGCACCCCAAAACCTATACAGCCACCTAGCAACACATTTGCATAAGAGAAAGACAATTTTCTATATGCAAATAGATTCTGGCTATGAGCCTGTTGGGATGATATAGTAACAATACTATTTTAAATGTGAGCATTATTTATGCTGTAACTCTATCTTTTCAAATCAAAATTTCAAATGTAGGTCCAGTCTATATCTCAGGCACCTCCAAGAGATGCACATGGAAGAAAGTGTGCTTATGAAAAAGTATTTGCTCCAAAATTGTCTACATAAAAAAATGACATGTTACAGAATCAGACTTGCTAATTATTTAGCTAAAACAATTGGTTTTGGTGACAACCACTTTGATCCTGCTAGCCACAAAAGCCAACATCTGAATTCTGACAATTCAGCCAAGACTGTTGAAATCTATTCCTTTTTGAACATTAATCAGTATTACTTAGTTCAATTAATTATACTTGCACATGTCCATTAAAGACAGCAGGCCTACCAAAAAACCATGGAGTCTAATATTGCTTAAAATAGCCTTATATTCCTAGCTCTGATGCGTCAGGGGGGAAAAAAACAGCTTGGCCCAGACTTCAGGTTGAAGGTACAGGGTTGCCAGCTAAGGGAAAACTCACAGCTTCCTACTTGTAAATTTAAAATGTTAGATAGAGAAATCCAAGATAAACAAGAGGCCATAAAAAGTCACTTTTCATCACAGAATTGCTCTTTGCTCTTTATTTTCTCTTTTGTACTTAATTTTCCATAATCCCACAAATCCTGCCTGTCTTGAATAAGTAGAAAAGCTCTCTAGCCATAAAAGATCTGACAGGGGTTGCACCTGATAGCTCTTTTCACATGTGAGGAGTCCAAATCACTCTTGGAAGGGTGCCATTTTGGCAAACAAGAATGCGAACAATGAAAAGTGTCTGTATATTTTTCCCCAAGCTCTTTTCCAGCACCCTGTTATTTTATTTCTGACTACGAAACCCAACATAGACTGTGCGTACAATAGTGTTAATTCAGAATATATGTTTTTCCTGTGTTCTACTTTCACAATTTTTAAATATATAAGCAAGCATGTTTGACTTGGACATGGAAGGTGAAAGTCAACTCTTGCATACAAAAGTTAGTGCCACTAATTCTGTGCTTAGTTACAAGGTCTAATTTTGGTCAAACCCTGCTGGTAGACCTCCTTTGTAAAATTACCTAAAGGTAATATAGCTTTGCCAGCTTGTCAAGATAATTTGCCCTAGATAACTAATAGAATAGAATTTAGGTTTGGTAAATATGGATAGCATCTGAGTAACATGGTCATATTCTATGTTTCCCCCTGCTTTTTCATGTGACTCATCCCAGTGCACTGTTCTTATTCAGTATATCCCAAGCACACCAGTGTGTGGAATATCACAAAATTTTAATCCAATCAGTGTTAACAATGGAAGGGCTAATGGTACAGAAAAGCAATCAAGAATCCAGCATCTTCTCTCCTTTGCACCACATCATGAAGACAAGTCTTAAAAAAGTAAAAATCATTGTTTCCAGGCCAATGATCATGAAGACAAATTTGGATTGCAGGTATTACCTGGCAAATCCACCCTTGCAATAGTAGGCTCCTATACAACTGCATCTTGCTAAATAAATTCCTGTGAAAGTACTAAAATCAAAGTTCTGGGCATCTGCTGGTGCTTAATCCAATCAGTGTTAACAGTGGAAGGGCTAATGGTACAGAAGAGCAGTCAAGAATTCAGTGTCTGCCCTCCTTTGTGCCATATCACGAAGACGAGACTTAAAAAAGTAAAAATCATTGTTTCCAGGCCAATGATCATGAAGATGAATTTGTGTTGCAGGTATTACCTAATGTAGCCAAACCCTCAGTTTCTTTTTTTTTTTTTCAATTTATTTTAAAATTCATTCCCTCCCCTTCTCCAACCATTTCTGATTTTTTCTCTCCTTCTCTATTCCCTATAGATAAGTATAAGTGAGCTCAGAATTAGGATAAGCTTTAAACATTTTTATTTTGGTAGCAAGATTTTGGTTCTGGATATCCACTGTTTTATATTGTATAATTATTAGGTTCATATTGATTGTTATTGTTTCATATGGATATTGTATGGTTCAGGCCTGTGTTTGTAAGCGAGACAAAGTCATGTCAAGTTTCTATTTTATATGTAAAGCCTTCATCTTCTGTGATCTGCCTGGGCATCCCATGTTATAACAATATGATTCATTGTACCCCTCCCATGTAAATTGGTTCCCCGATGAATGAGAATGATTGGGAATGACTGAAATGCAATGGTAGCAGGCCTCTACTGAATGGCCTGTAATGACTGGGCCATCACCTCGCATGGATTCATCCAGGAATTCATGAACAAAGACAAGAACCCAGCATTTGAAAGACAAAAGACCCTGCAGAACCAGCAACTCTCACCATTACAGACACCCAAAATTGCACATTCCTGCATGGAGCACACATGCTCAGTATGCCAGGGGCTGACCCTTGCCTGGGCATGCCTCCTGTCACTAGGGTCACACACGGTCTGCCCCTATAAAAAGGGGCAATGAAGACAGACCCAGTGGGACACCCTCTCCATCTGGACCAGTACCATGCCACACTACCTACCCACCCAGAGGCCCTGCTGGTGACCCCACTCTGGACAACACCTACTGGACAAGGACCCCTTTCCAGCCTGAATAGGTAGATATTACCTGCACACCTCCTCCTCCAAGTTGGACTCTCTCTCTCCCTGTTTCTCTCCTCCTGGACTTCGGTGGACTTCAACCCTTGCACCAAGCCTCTCTAACCCCTGCTGCCATTGTGTGTATGTGTGTGAGTGCAAGAGAACCAATAAGACATTGTGTCACCATCTCCCCTGTTCAATTAAACCACTGTCATTTGCAACCCCAAGCTGGGTCATGTTTCACTGAATCACAGTCCCTTCCTCATCTTAAATTCCAGTCTCATTCTCTCTCTCTCAATTCCAGCCCCCACACCTCCCCTCCCTACTAGTTTCCCAATCTCCTCTAAATTCCTACTGCCTTTTCCTTGTGACTTTCTACTGCCTCTCTGCTTTCTCATTGCCCCTGTTTCCTTTCAGTTTCTCCTGCCACTTTTCCTGTGATTTTTTGCTGTCTCCCTGCTTCCCATGCTTCTACTGCCTTTTCCCTGTGACTCTGCTGCCTTTCTCTGCTTTCCTGCTGCTCCTGTCACCTTTCAGCCTCTCCTGCTGCTTTTCCTGTGATTTTCTGCTCTCCATCTCTCTGTTTTCAGGCTTCCCCTGTACATTCTGTAGTCACCCCCCACCCTGCAGCTTCCCAGCTCCTAGTGGCTGTCCTGCAATTTCCTTCAGCAGCTGGAGCCTTTCTCCAGCTCCCAGAACCTACTGCCACTCCCTGCAACTTCTCTAGCTGCCCCAGAGCCATTCTCTGGCTCCTCACATTCAGAGCCCCTCTTTAACACCCACACTTTACCTTAGTCCCATTTTCCCTCTACCCACCTACCTTTTCAGCTCCCCCATAGCTGTGGCTCCAGTCCCAGCCTCAGCGCCGGCATTGTTTCCCTGTTCTTCAGGCTTTGGGCCTCGTCTTTTAATCAATTAAGGTCAATTAACCTAAAGTTACCCCTGAGCCTCAGTTCTTCAGCCCAGGCCCCTGTAGTCCACCAGTTCTAATCCTGGTCCTGGTAACTTTAACTCCCTACACTTCTACTCTCTTACCTTAACCTTTCCCCAAGTATCCCAAGTATACCAAGCTCATACATCCATACACATCACAACACCAAACTTAGGAACTCACCTGTGTGTATGTAGAGGTGGGTGGTATGTGTGTAAATTGGTGAATAATTGGTAAATTGGCCTGTATATATATACGTATATGGATATCATTGTGTGTGTGTGGTATATGAATTAGTAATCCATGTATGTGTATTGGATGTACAGGTGTTGATAACTGGTAACTGATTCTGTCTAAAATTGGTGTGTGTAGCATGTATGAGCTTAAAATGGTGATAGGTATGCATGAACCTAAGCTAGTTATTTTGAATGTGTGTGTATCTGAGTTGCTAGTGTGTGTGTGCGTGTGTGTGTGGCATTGTGTGCAATGATATACAAATTAGTGATCTGTGTCTAACTTTTGGGGGTGTATAGTATATCTGCTTGAATTTGCGATAGGTATGCAAGTGCCTAGGCTGGTTTGAATGTGTATGTTCCTAAGCTGGCAGTGTGCGTGTGTATGCACCTAACTGATTTGTGTTTGTATATGTGCAATTGTACACCACACGCTCCTGTCTAACAGTGCAATATTGAAATCCTGAGCTGGCCTGACCCCTCAGGGCAACAGACAAGTCCAACCTTGCAACAGTAGGCTCCTATATGACCACGTCTTGCTAAATAATTCTCTGTGAAAGTACTAAAACCAAAGTTCTGGGCGTCTGCTGGTGACAAACTACTGCTCCCCTGGTTGTGTAATCTGGAAAAATTGCAGGCTGGTATTCTAGAACTGCTATAATTGAGTCCCCACTTAAGCAGAATAATTATGTATGTTGGTATGGTCATGATTCACTACTGTGCTTAAAGTTTTACACGTGCTTAAGTGAGCCTATAGCATGCCAAATAAAAGTGGAATGGCTCAGAATTTTTTAAATCAATAGTTTTACCATCAGACACCATTCACTTGTTGAAACCGAAACTTTTAACAAGAGCATACCAGATTTAATGCAGTTTTAATTGGAACAGATTTTTCAGGTCTGAGGTGAAATGTCAAGTCAAAACAAGAGAGCAAGAGACCAGAATAACCAATATCCTGGTGGTGAGGGCATTTGCCTATGACAGAGCAGGGCTTGGTAACCTTTTGCCACTATAGGCTGTTGCTTCCAACCTAGTCCCTGGTATGGGTTGCACTCCCACATCAGCAGATGTTTGCAGACAGAATAATAGTGTGGGGGCCGAGAAACGCTGGCAGAATGGGGCCGCTGATGGAGTGTGGAATTAGAGCACTAGACACGCGGGTTGTTGGAAGCGGAAAAAACTTTACTTACTTACAGTCCTTAGGCTGTAGGCACGTTCCTTGAAGTTACAAACTTAAACAGGAACTCAGGCACACAGAAGCTCACACTCATGCAGGGTATGGGGCATCGGATGAATCCGGCGGGGAGTCATTGTCAGTTGATCAGGCCTCCTTCATGGCTTGGAAATGCATGAGGATCTTTCCTCATGCGTGTCCCAGCTCTCCTCCAGTTTGGGTGGGCATCGCCCAAGCCTCTTATACGGTCAGCGGGCCAATTGCCAACTGACACGTATGCATAATTTAACATGAGCCAATCGCAAGCATGCACTCGCTGGTGCAGCTGCAAGGTTTCGGCAGGCTCTGACCGTGCACCGAAACTTTTCCCACGCTACAGAGGGAACTCCCTGCTCCCGTGCTCATAATGTGCTCAACACAAGCTGTGCCGAGGCATCTCTTAACTGTAATACACAGACAAATAGAAAAAAGGCAAGTGCTAGGGCCTTGGTACTAAGACCTTGTCATCTCTGATGCAGCAGAGAGAACAAATTGAAATTGGGCAGGGAATAGGACCCTGGAGACACTTTCTGTGGCTGAAGCTGCTGCTGATGTCCTGAACTGATGTGGGTAGATCCAGTCTGTTCACAGTCCAGATCTAGCCTATAGGCCATAGGCTGCTGCCCAGTGATATAGAGGACTAGTTTCAGGATTTGTTTCAATCAGGCAAAGCAGAGATTTAAACTTGGGTCTTCCATATCATCAGTGAGTGTCCTGACCAACGTGCCTCTTGGGGTGTGCTTTTTTGCTGAAGTTAATCCCTGAAGGTTTTGTTTATGAAGACCTTTGGAAAGTACTGGGAGAAATATATGAAAGTTCAAAGATCTGTGGGACAGGAAGCCATTTCCTAGCCATCTCTACTTAGTATCCAAAAAGGATAAACCAAATTTGTAATCTTAAAGCATGGGTTTGGCAGAGTTTCCAAGATGGTGTTTGGAGCTTCTCTCTTTATTGTGTTGTATTGGACAGAAGTTCGCAGTATTTATAGATCTGAATAGCTTCCACACTGATGAGTTATCCTCTTTCCTGCTTTATCCCACAAGATGATTTTATGGAACATTTTTACAATTCCTTTGAAGCTGGCAAATCTCTCAGGAAGGTATACAATTGTGGATTCTCAGGAAATAAAAATGTAATAAAGCATATTCATCTAAAAATTGATTTATTGAGACAAAAAAAAAAATCGCCATGTATATTAGAGAGGCCCAGACTTTCAGAACTGCATATGAAAACAACTGCTTGTTAAAAAACGCATACCAGGCTGAGGGTGCAATTACATTAATCAAGTGCAAGTCAGAAAGTTCAAGCTACCATAAATACTTAGCTTAAATAATATTTAGTAGTTCCATAGCTTCTTACTATTTCCCTATTGACTATGGCACAAGGAGGAATAAAAACAAGGCTTAGTTGTCTATGGGTAGTTGATTACAGCTATTTATATAGGTAAAGAAAGTGATGTGCACCAGAAGCAATTCTAATCTCACCTTCTGGTACTAACTATTAGAATACGGGACAGAAACAATACCCCATAGGAAAATAATGACCTGCTATCAATTTGCGGGTACTGAACTTGGAAGGGGGAAAAAAGTCACAAGTATGGAAACATCACTTTGGGCTGCTCTGTAGCAACATATTCTATAGCATGCATTTCTGTTAAGCATCAACAAAGCAGAAAAAATAAAAATGGAGCTAGAGAAAACCAGGTGTAATAATTGGATTCAGTGAGATGAGATGGAAGAGATGTAACTGTCAGCTGTGTAACAGTGATCATTCTATGCACAATAATATGAAGAGGGGAAAAATAACACTGTACCAAAGGAGTTTAATTTGGTACGTATCAAAGACTTGGCTGTGAATCCAGAATAATTTGAGAGTCTGGCAGTCAGCATGACTCAAGTTACAAAAAGAGAGACAAGCTGAGGATCATTTACATTCATGCATCTTACAACAGACACATAAAAATGGTTTGAAATTTCACAGTTTGCCAAAAGCTTCAAGACCACTGTTTCATGTCCAAACTGCTGAAAAATGAGGAGTGCATTGCATTTGTAGCTCTCCTGAAGATTTTTAATGCATCTCTAAAAGTGGGAAAAGAAACAAAAATGTTAAAAATGGCAACCAGACTGGAAGCATGGAAAATAGCATTCATGTTCATCATACTGATGAGATCAGAGCTCGCAACCCTTATGCCAGCCATAATTCAACTGAGCTATTGTACACATTTCAGAAAATCAGATTTTTGTTACACTTCTATTTATGCTGTACAACGAGGTAAATCTAGATGAGAACGAAGGCTCCACTTCCTCATTGGACACATTTGCACATCACCCTATGGTGCAATGTAGCAGTGAAATCTAACCTTGTACCGTGCACGTGACAAAATGACAACCTGTTCTGAGCCATGCTTTAGTACTGTACCAGGCAGCCATGGGCAAATAACAATCTTCTAAATTATTTAGAGATCCCATGGACTGGATAGAATGGCCTGGCAGGCCAGATTCAGCTTGTGGGCCATATTTGCCCATCCCTACATTAGACTATGAAACAGAGATGAAAAAGAGATATACGCTGCAATTATAGGGAAAACACAGCAAACTGAGTCTATGCAACTATTTCCACTTGGAAATACCCCCATTTTGTATGAACAGCTAGATATTTTTTAATGCAGGAACTTGATCTTGGGTTCCCATGTCCCAAGTCATGATCTAACCACTGTGCTGTTTTAGGGACTTTACTGGGCACATGTTGCTTTTGGCAGCAATTTAATGATAGATAGGAAGCAGAGATGAGAGGTTCTCATATGGCTGAAGCAGGGCCTGTCAACAGCTGGAGCAGCCAGGCCTGGCTCTATCAAACCCCTGCAGCTGAGGTTCTGCACCCCTGCTGCCCTGCCTTGGGCCCCCACTGTTCCTGGCCCTGGGAAACTGGTATGGGTCCCATACTACTGCCCAGCTATCACTGCACTCCTATCTGCCCTCTCACTGCCACTTCCTACCCCCCAACCTGCTGTTGCTGTCACCTCCATGTCCTCACCTTCCCACCCACCACCACCACTCTTCCCCGCCCCCCATTCACCCACCTGCTGCTCCAGTACCATGAGGTTCCTAGGTACATGGTTGGGACCACAAAACACAGCAGAAGCCAGCCTGGCCCAGCCCTGAGAACTAGGGTGATTGCCAATGGTCCTCTCCTCTCCCCCACCCCCATTCTTTGCTGAGTTTGCACTCCTGGATGGAGGAAAGGAGGGGGAACAGCCCCAGGGTCTGCAGGCCAGAAGCCTCTGCTAGGCAGAGACATCCAGTTTGGGGCTGGGGTGGAGCCAGGCAGGCCTTGCTGCTGCAGGTGCTGGGTCTTGCCACCAGATCCTCCTACCACCTCTTTCTAGGTCTTGCTGCTGCTGGCATCTTAGACAGGCGGCCACCGGTAAATAATAATTTTCTAAAGTTTTTAGGGGCCCTGCGGATCAGATAGAATGGCCTGGTGGGCCGGATTTGGCTCACGGGCCATGTTTGATTGCCCCTGTGTTAGATTATCAGAGAGAAATGATGACGAAGAGATATATGCTGCAATTAGGGGGAAAGCACAGCAGACTGGTGGTTTTGTGTGAGATATAATCATATATATGTCCATTATTGTTCAGAATTAAAATAAAAAGAGTAAAGCACAGTCATTCTTTGTAAATTATTGTGTATGGTTTGTCTATCAGTTTGGAAGGTCACAATATACCTGAGCTAAATCACAATTTTCCTACCTGGCTAGATAATCAAGGTATCATAAGATATCAAAAGGAAATAAAACTGGCTGTCTCAACTGCCTGATGTTCTGCAGTCCATATCTTTGTTAGTGCCAAGAAGAGCTGAATGGGAATTTCTAGTCTGGCAGTCCAACAGAAAACAAAGTTTTTGTGCATTCAGTACTTCATTATATTAACATTTGCCTCAAGATCATTTGGTGGATCTCTCTCCTATAATACTCAATACAATTTCACTTTTTCTATCAGTGACCTGAGAAAATTATCTCCTGCTGTATTATCACTTCAGTCCGACTTGCCTTGTGTCCCCTCAGAAATCCTCAAGAAATAACTGTTTTTCCAAATCTTTTATGATACCTTGGTTGAATGAAATGTACCAGAACGTAGGCAAACCCAGTTCTCTCTCAGCTTCTGTGTTCTTACAGGTTGATAATTCTTCAGAAATACCCTCTCAATGCCAACACAAAATCCACCCTGAAGCTGTAGTAATGCACTCCTTGAAAATACATTATCAATAATTTCACAAAAGAACCTTCTTCCTTGAATAGCCTTTTTCCTACACAAAAGGTCACAAAATCAAATTGGTAAGAAAAACTGACATGTTCTTCTGAGTGGGCTTACCTTAAAAACGTTACAGAACAATGATCCAAAGACATCTCCAACTCGGCAAAATGACATGAGGGATGAATTTGATCCCTGCATGTACTTGTAGTCCTTGTCCTTTCAAGCTGTTGAAAATAGTCTTTTATGGATAAATGATAATACTGTAAAGGATTAATTTGGCAGAAAATTATTACAGATGCCTAAGACTGGATCAAAAGCAAAATTGGGAGATGCATAATAAGCAACTGCTGTTAAAACAAAGCACAAATTACAAAGGCTTAAAATTCATATCTTATATTAGAAAAAATACAGTATATATGGGAATCAAACAGCTGTTAGCAATTGTATTTCAAGGTGAATTTTACGTACTTTTCCTTTTATAATATGGCTAGTGTGAGAGTGAATACTGCATTCTTCTATGGATAAGGTACAGAAAGACATATCTTGATGGGAAAAATTTCTAAAATGGGTAGCCAATCTGCAGCATGAGTGCCACAGGAGACAGCCTGCATGTGTGGCCCATGGCAGATCAGGGAGCAGACAGGGAATACAGCAGCAGCAGAAGACAGAGCAGTTCAGGCAGGGAGTGCAGGGCAGAAAGCTGCAGCAGATTAGGCAGGGAAAGGGGAACAAAGTGGCACACAGAGATGAACAGTGTGAGGCTACTTTGTGGCACACCACAAAACAGAGGTGGTTGTTGCACCTATAGTTGCCTACAAATGTGTGCATGCATCTCTTTAAGCCATATTTTAGGGCTCGTATTTTGAAAAACTGCATATGGTTTGAAAATTGCATGCTGCCATAGTGCTAGAACCAATATTTATACTTTTTTTTTAAATGGACTTCCAAAAACATAACGCCTTGGCTCAGCTTTTCCTGTAGAAATCAGTGGAAGCAGAATTAACCAAAGGCTGAATACTAAAAACTCACCATCATAGACAATAGTCTCTAATTCGTCATAAATATCTCTAGGTCTTTGGTTCTCAACCTTTTAAACTCAAGGCATTCTTCCATAATTTTCCTGATTGTGGCAGCACCCAGTGAGAATCACTGCAACTTGAAACCATTGCTCCTTGTTCTGTCATCTGCCACCACGAAAACAGTCTAGCTCTATTGTCTTTGGAATCACCCTTCAGGAAGTTAAAGGCTGCTATTAAATGCCCTCTCAGTCTTCTCTTCTGTTGACTAAATACGCCTAGTTCCCATAGTTTCTCTTTCCTTATAAGTCACAGGCCCCAGCCTCTCAACCATTTTTTGTTACCCTCCATTAAACTCTTTCCAACTTGTCCACATCCTTTCTGTAGCGAGGGACGCAAACCTGGACATAGTACTCCAGATGTGGCTTCACCAGTGCTGAATAGGGAGGAATAATCACATCCCTCGATCTGCTGGCAATGCTCCTATTAATGCAGCCCAGTATTCTATTAGCCTTCTTTGCAGCAAGGACACACTGTTGTCTCATATTCAGGTTATTCTCCACTGTAACCCCCAGATCCTTTTCTGCTTAGCCAGTCAGTCCCCAGCATATACTGGTGCATTGGCTTCTCTTCTTTGAAGCATCTTTTATTTTTCTTTAGTTTGTAAAGATAATATTTAAAAGTACAAACCTGAAGACTTTGGGTTATTTTGGCAGTTTATTTAAAAAATAACTAAAGCAACAAATGCAAATGTCAAAAGAAGAAAAAATGCTGAGCATCTTGGACAAGATCTTTTCTATCCTTGCACAGAAAGTTTGAACAACAAAGCAAATATTTCCAAAATAATGTAAACAACAAAGTCTTATGCCCAACCCTGTGGGATACCAGAAACATGCAGCAGCATAGGAGAGTATCTATTCCAAAAGTGCAAACTCTTCAAAGAAAAACCTCTGCTGATTATGCCATCAGCAATCCTGAATTTGCAATTCTTGACTGCCACAACAACAAAATGCAGTGGGTATGAACAGAAGAAAGCTAGTGGTATATTACTTAAGGATTTACATATGCATACACTGGGACTTTGGGACCCACCAGAACTTAACTTTAAAAAAAATAAAAATAAAATAGAAGGGTGCTGTCTGCTCTTCCAAGCAGCCTAGGACAAGAAGGGACTGGGGTGGGGGCCGCTATGGAACCAGTACCTTAGAGTGGGGACTTCAGTCACAACAACCACTAGCACTATGTCCATCACAGCCAATCCTAAAATTAGCTTCAAGCAGCAGCTTTGCCTCTCCATGTTATCCTCCCACCAGATGGGCACAATTCAAAGAATATTCATTACTCTACATGACGTCATGGATGTTTCCAGCCCCATCAGTTCCTTCCTTATAACCAGAAATTGACAGCAGCAAAGATGCTTAAAAATAGAAACTCACCTTTAACAAGTGCCCACAGGAAAAGTGGTTCTCCTGGGTTCATACAATTCACATTTTGTACTCTCAGGGTGCTCTCATTGACTTGCTAATTACATTTCAAAAAAGATTACACTGCTCAATACACTGGAGCCAACAGGCTCTGTTCACCCCCCTCCCCACCTACCCAACACATGTACAGCTCAGAGTATGGACATATCTCCTCTCGTTGTCATTCAGTCTATAGAAATTATTTGAAAATGCCAAGTTTAACACTGTAAGTCTTTAAATTTAGTATATAGTCTGCCACATCCTAACAAAGTCCAGAAATCCTAAAAGAACATGGGCATCTTAAATTATCTCTTTAAATAGTGGTGGTCTTCATTCATAGATTATAAAGAGAGAAGAAACCATTTTACCATTGTGATCATCTTGTCTGACCTGCTGTGCAGCAGGCCCAATGGGAATATCTTGAATTGAATCCTGTTTAAAGCAGAGAACATACTTTCAAGAAATCACCCAATCTTGACTTTAAAATTTCTCAGTGGAGGATCTGCTGAAGTCTTTGATAATTTATTCCTATAAATATACAGTATTACTTCTGAATTTTTCCCCTTTATTTCAAGCCTGAATTTATCTAGCTTCAGTTTCAAGCCATTAGATCATGTCATACCATTGCCAAACTGAAGAGGCCTCTATTATCAAATTTCCATTCCACTGTTGACACCTACAAACTAATCAAATCACTCAATACCCTATTCATTAATAAGCTAACTGGACTGTAGCACCTGATATTTTTATGGTAAGGGAAGTTGTTCAGTACTCTAATCAGTTTTGTGGCTCTTCTCTGCACCCTCTAATATGTATCAACATCCTTCCTTGATTTTGGCCACCAGATAAGAACACAATAATTCAGGTATACCTACACAAAATCCCTGGAAATGAATTTTGAAAGCTTATACTTTGCAGATAGCAATAAAATGGTGTTTTATACTATAATCATCTAATAATGTGTTCATTTTTGAGTCTCAGAGCTAATAAGCCCCCCAAAGGTTAAACATAGGCTTAGGAGACTTGGGGTTTTGTAGTAACAGACCTTAGTAAGAACAGAATGAATCAGCTAGTCTCAAAACAGCTCTTTCATTAACATTATATGACTCTTGACCTTTACAAGATAGTCTGATGCACTGTATAATGAAAGAAAAAAAGAATCAGTCTAGATGCACAAGATGTTGAGAGAGTGTTCCAAAATTCACAGTACTGTACTCAAGAATACAAAGTAAAGAAACAATCTGTAGCTGATATATAAAATAATAAAATTACATACAGCCTTGAACGAAAGTCATAAAAAAAAATCAATCATTTATTAGTTGGTGGGCTGGTAACCTGAAGCCAAGAGAATTACAGTTTTACAAATCTAAAGCTTGCATTTTAAGGTTTGGAACAGGAAATTAGAAACCTATCTCCTCTTTTTTGCCATGTAAATACGTTTAAATCGAGGCAATTTCTTTTTTATTATTATTTTACTAAAATCTTTATTACCTAGCAAGTGATCAAGTGCAGTCAAGCATAATATGGGACTGACAAGACCATACTCCCATAGTCTATATCACCTTTCTTAGAAGTTATAAACCACCAGATCATATTTAATAGTTGAACTAGTTTCTACAGAACATCTGACTAATGATGCACTATGTGACTATAGTGAACAAGAAGCAGAGCTACCATTAAAAAGATATTCTTCCTAGAGTTTGTGCAGGAATAGCCCTGCTTAATAAACCCTGCTTGCTCTTTGTGCTATTTGCACATGTGTTTAAATTCCTTTTGCTATATGTGTGCAAGTGTACATGTAGACAGAGTGTGATTTTTCATGTTAAAGAGCAACTGCATTTTCTATAGATTGTAAGTTTTCGTTATATTAGAAAAAATATTTTTAAAATGCTGGATTTATTAAGGGTTTCTGGCAAAATAGTTTAACTTACTGTACTATATTCTGATCCTTTCCCAACAAAATGTTCCCTGAGTAAACAAACAAGAAAGAAATTGTTTAACAAAATTACTTCAAGTTGGGTACCGGATACAGAAAATGCTATGGCAATAGAAGCAGCCAAATATAATTCTCCTTTGAGAATACTCCTTTGAGAGACAAAGCTATTAAGGTTTTCCTTCCAATGCTGATATTTGTTTAGAATAACCAATTCTCAACATACTGTGGAAAAAAATGAAGGAAACCCACATTCCCCCATTCACATCTATTTTTTTCCCTAAGTTATACAGAGATACATACACAAACATTTTTTTGTAGCAATCCTTACTCATCCTTTTAACTTCATTCAGTCAATTTTGTCAACTGGCTCAGCTCTTAGACAAATGCGACTGTGTGCATCCTTCTAAAATGCCTCTCATGTAGAGTTTGTTACATTATTAACAAGTCAAAGCACAATGGTTTTCAAGCCCTCTGCCCCACTTGGCCCCAGAACTATCAGATCGCGGAAGGAAGCACCATTGTGATATAGCAGTAGAGACATAAATCTTATGGTCATTGCTAGCTGCAGTGATTAGAAGTAGGGGTAATTATAAGCCATAAATTAAAATGTGGCCATCAGAGAATGGGTAAAACTGCTATTTTCTGGTGATATAAAATGCTGTCCCTACTACACATCCATTTTCAACACTTCGAGAATGTGAGCTGGCACAGCACTGTTTTGGCTTCAGGTGCATTCATCAGGATGGAAAAGATTTTCTCACCTTCCAGATGACAGTAGTATGTATTTTAATGTTGTCAGGACAACTACATACATTATTCCTGGTTTGGGGTTTTTTTGTTTGCTTGTTTGGGGTTTTTGTTGAGGGAAAAGCGGGGGAGAAATGGCAGAGGTGAGGGTATCTTGGGTTTTGATCTCCAATTTAGAATTTCTCATAACCACTCATAAGACCTTCATGATAGACCACAACAGTTAGATAGACTAGGCATTTCCTTACTTCAAACATTATTGGATAGACAATAATATCTGAGTTGGATATAGTCTCAGAATAATGCCTAGCAGTTACAATGACAAGGTCAGTTTGTGGTTTACAAAATACGTTTTTCCCCTCAACAAGGAAACTCCTTTCTCCTTGTTTTTGGAATCATAGCCCATCATAAGCAGGACATTAAAAAAAAAAGTAGTATCGATAAAACAAGCAAGCTTTAACATATCTTGAGTTCTATCTTGTCCCCTTTGTTTACCAAGGACCACTGGCTGAAGCTCTACCCAGAACAGAGAGCTCTCTCAAAAACTGAACAACATGCTTCAAACATTTCATTAAAGGTGCACCAAAACATTGCTCCATATCATATCAGCACTGATAAACAGAAAATTGACATTATTGGCAATTGGCCTTTTTTGGCTGAGATGGCTGATAATGTTGCCAATAAATGCTGTGTGCATTTGCACAGCGGCAACATGCACATGGCCAGGAGTGCAGCTTGGAGAGCAGCATCTTGCCAATAAGTCTGTGGGGCAAGAGGTGTGCGGAGGAAGGGGTAAATTGAGGCCTCTGTGGTGAAGGAGGGAGTATGGCAGGGGCAGGTGCTGCACAGTCAGGGTGGCTGGGGCATGAAATGGAGCTGTGGCTTGTATGGGGAGAAGTGAGCAGCTCCTACCACTGCGCATACCCGCAGGGAAGGAATGGGGGATATGTACCTCCCAGATCGGTGCATGGGCCAAGGGCAAGCTGCCCACTATGCACTCAAGGCCGGATGCTGCGTACGCCTCTTCCTGGTGGGGGGGGGGTAGAGGGGAAGGGGACCAGGCTGAACTTGAGGTGGGTACTGGTGGTACTGGGAGAGGGGCTATAAGGTGGGTTATGGCAATTTTAGAGTAGTTGTAGCCCCCCATAGATCCCACTCCCAGTGCTGCTGCCATGTATCCACTGCTGCCTGCTCCAAGCACATCCCAGGCCCAGCCCCTATCAGGAAGAAGCCAGAACAGTTTGTGGCCCTGAGCATGCAGTGGCAGCCCACCCTCACCCCATACAGAGATCCGGGGGACACATGCCCTTCATGCTTCCCCTGGAGGCAGGCAGCAGCAAGAAAACCCCTTCCCTCTCGGACAAGCTATGGCTGTCCCAAGCCCCACCCCACCCTGGTTCTACAGTACCTGCCCCAGCCTCACTCCCTTTTTCAGCCTGGAGGACTCTATCTGCCCCTCCCCCATTCCCCTGTCCCCCAACAGACTTACCAGCTGGATGCTGTTTCCCAAGCTGCTAGGCTGCATATTGGCAATTGGATCAGTATTGGCCAACATAGCTGGTTAATAAATTAGCCACTGATATCAGCCCAAATACTGTGCAATAAGCTTTCCCTAGAAGCACGTCTACATGTGTTCCCAATGGGAGCAGCCCAGCATAGTGCTGTTCATAGCCTACTCTGGCCCCCTGCAGCAGCAGCCAGGGGGAGATCCAGACTTCCCCAGGGTGCTAGCCCAGGAACTGGCAGAGTACATGGGGCCAGTCACCAGGCATGTTGGGGCAGAAGAGCTGTACCAGCTGCAGCAACAGCTGTCTCCTTGCCCCATACACAATGGGAGAGGTCATGATATGCAGGGACCTGGAAGACAGCTGCTACTGCAGAACTCTCCCAACCCCTCTGCAAATAGAAATGAGCCCTATGCCCAGTGAAGCTTTCTTGCACAGCACAGCACAGCATTGGCAAGGAGCTTTCCCACTTTTGGGGCAGCTCCCAGCCAGGCCCTAGCTGGGTGAAGATTTTTCCATGCAGCCCAGGGCTAGCTGGGAACTGTCCCACTCCATGACAAGGATTTCCCAGAAGCAGGCTGGCTCCCAGCCAGCCCCTGGCTGTGTAAGAAGGTAGAGAGCTCCCCACTCCTGGTGCTGCTTGGCTCCCAGCTCTTGTGGGGAGTCAGGAGCTGAGCAGCACCAGGACTGGAGAGCAGAAAGTTACCTTGTCCTAGTGCTGCTCAGCTCACAGATTCTGGGGTTAGCTGCGAACTGAGCAACACAAGGTGGGAGCAGGGGAGTTCCCCATCCCTTGTGGCCACTTAGTGTTGGAGCTGACTGGGAGCAAAGATTAGCATCTACACATGCACTACTGTGCTAGCATCTACTGCACAGTTAGTATATTACCTATATTTACAGGCAGTAGCTAAGTGCACAGTAGACTAATTTGTGCAGAAAATGGTATGCATATGTAGACAGCAATGCTTTACTGCACAGTAGATTAATCTAGTATGCAAGAAAGCATCTCATGTAGACACCTCCTTTAATCTCTAACCTAATTTTTCCCTGCTGCAGTTTGAGGCCATTGCTCCTGGTCCTGTCCCCTATAGCCACACAGAAAAAATCTCTCTCCACCCTCTTTATAATTGCCCTTCAGGTACTTAAAGTTAGAGGAACACTGTCAACCTGAAATTTAATCTATGTCAAAGATGAGTTAGAAACAGTTTCAGGCAACGCACCAGACTTCCGAATGTTCCTGACAATTCTATTGCTGTTAAAAATAACATAGTCCTGTTTTTCTTGTAATTTTTTTCCTCTGACCCTTATTATCTTGAGAGAGAACTACGAAAACATGGGCTAGAGAGGGAGGGGAAATAGTGGAACTTAAGGTGTAATATAAACAAAAGGGAAAAATATTTTCCCGACTTACGAGAACCTTAAATGTTGTTTGCCACAATAGTAGATAAAACACGCTCAGTCACAAGTGTGTTTTATCTTTAAATTGACAACATCCCTTTAAGTGAATTAACAGGCTATAGTTAGAATCTTTTGTACGCACATAATCTTAAACTTCTGAAATATTGCCTTGTTGGCAGGATAAAACATGTAACCTTGCAGTCCAAATCGTATCTTTGTTGGAAACAAATTTGTTCAGATTATAGTTTTATAGTTCAAATCATTTTTATATAGGAAAAATTAGTATGCTTTAAGTACTTAATTGGAGTTCAACCCAGGCACAAAGTTCGACTCACTTGCAGGACAGAGGCCTGAGTAAAGGTAAGCGAATATTATGGGCAGGGGGAAGTAACGAATATCTGGAGAATGAGAGTCATAGTACAAGGTGCTAGCTAGTGCATATGGACATGTGCATATATTTGATTGTTCCCATCTGACATTTTTTAAAGGAAATGAAATATCAGCAATCCACTATCCACCTCCTTAGCTGTTAACAGATTATAAACAGAAAGGATCAGGGAAAATGCAACAAGATACAACAACAAGAAACAGCAATGCGAAGAAAAGGGCAGAGTTGTTAAAAATCTACAAGACGATGATAAAATACTTGAAGATGATGCAGTGGGGAGGAGGAAACTGATGGGGAGAGGGGGTTAAAAAGGGCATTAATATAATCCAGATGATGGGCAAGGAAACAAGATGTGGGTATTTTGAATGCACTTTGAATATCTGTCACAACTAAACACAGAAAAGAACATTGGAAAACCATTAAAAACCCATAAGTGTTGCTTTGGAACATTCTAGTTCTGTTCATAGCCCTGTCCATTTTCTTATTAAGCTACCCAAGAGCCTTAGCAGTGAAATATTCAAAAGTGCCCAGCCCCACAGAAATCCAATTTCTTTTTCTATTTTTAAAATTAAAGGTCTCAAGTCAAAGCATGATATATTATGCAATGAATCTGCAACAAAAAGAGCTGTATAACATTGCCAGCTAGTGGTCAGTTGACTTAAAAACACAATAACTCAGATCTAGCAGTTTTAAGGTTTTTGAAATGGCACAGAGGTGTTGCAGTTATAGCTTGAAAATGATGACAAGAAATTACAAGCATAATTCTGTAGAATAGTTATGATGACCTAAAAATCTACTCTGAGGTAACTATTATTTCATGTATATGTTAAATATGCAAGTGCTACCTTTACTTTTCCAATACAAGAGCACCCAGACATTTCAAAGACATAAAACTACTGACTTCACAGAATGCAGGAAAATATTGTTGTCTAATAAACATTAATTATTTCACCCCCTGTACCATTCCCTAGGCATGAATCCTAGCTCCTATGCTTTTAATATGATTTCTTTTATTGTTGTTATCCCTGGAAAATACACCAAGCAATTAAAAAATGAGCTTAAGTAAATACATTCTAAACACAAAGATACCAAAACACAGATGGAAAGGAATCTAAGGTCCTCTACACATGCATGTAAAGGTACAATGGGGTCTAACGTGCATCCACATATTTGCACTTCCTACCATGACACACACGCGCAAGGCTAAGGCGTGACTGTAGGTTTGAAAAACAGATCTCATCATCTCTTATTGCTGGTGCAGGGGCAGCCTGATCCCAGATCCCCCTGCACTGGCCAAAAGCAAGCTCCCATGGCCAGGAAGCACCTCAGCTGTGAAAGCTCCTAGGCACAGGGGCACATCACGCACCCCTGTGGCTGGCTGACCATAGCTGCTGCCATCTCCCAGCCATGGGGTGTATGGGGCTACCTGCGCCTGGGAGCCCTGTCAGCTGGTAGCTCCCAGGCTTAGGGGTGCTCATGGGCTCCCCAAGGACCCTTGACCATATGTTCAATTAACAGTGTGACAGGAAGAAACCACAAAGCTATTACATATATTTCATGGAATAACTCTGTGGCTTATTTCTTTATTTATCATGCCATTGATTGAACATGTGGCAGGGCAAGCACATAAGGCATGATGAACTGATTAATCACAACTTAACTTTACCATGTAGATAGGGCCTAAAAAGAAACAAAGAACTATACAGAAGTGTTCCTTTCCAAATGTAATAAAAGCAGAAAATGCTTCCCTCCTAATTCTGCCTCTTACACCCTCTTTTGTTTAGTGGCACACCTAGGTATACCAGGGGTTTTCAACTTCTTTTTGACAAGTGGTCCCCTTTGATCTCAAAGTTTCAGCTCAGGGGGGGAGAGCAAAGCCCGCACAGTGAGGGAGGGAGGGAGTGGGCGTGAGGAAGACAATGCATAGGCAGAGGGAGAAAAAATGATTTGGGGGGCTGAGCATGTGCACCTCCCCCAGCAGGCAGGTCTGTGGGGGAAGGGGAAAGGGCCAGTGGGGTGGGGAAAAAGCAGACTGAGGTCCCTGCATTGAGGGAGGGAACAAAACACAGACAGGAGCAGGGGCTGGGTAAGTGGGGCCCTGGCTGGGTGGCAGGACAAGTGGAGACCCAGGTGTGCCTTCTGGGCCTCTGCTTGTCCCACCACCCAGCCCAGCCATTACTTGTCAGAAATAAAGTTGCCTTTTGACTGGCTGCTGTATCTTTTTATCGGAACCTTTGGTTTTCATCCAGAGAGGGGATCATTGTTTAAATTTTTGACTCCAAGATAAACATGGCCTGCCAATGGGAAGTCAGTCAGGAGGGCTAACTGTACCTTGTCCTGCATCCACAGATGCATCAGAAGCAGGGCCAAGGAGGTGATCCTCCCCCTCTATGCAACACTAGTCAGGCCGCAGCAGGAGCACTGCACCCAGTTCTGGGCGCCGCACTTCAGGAGGGATGCAGACAGCTCTGAGAGGGTACAAAGAAGGGCCACTCACGTGATCCAGGGACAGCAAGGCAGGCCCTATGAGGAGAGGCTATGGGACCTGAACCTGTTCAACCTCCACAAGAGAAGGCTGAGGGGGAACCTGGTGGCCATCTATAAAATTACAGGGGAACTAGTCGGGTTTGAGAGAGACCTTGTTCCCTCCAAGCACCTCTCAGAGTAACAAGGAATAACGACCATAAGTTGCTAAAGAGTAGGTTTAGACTAGACATTAGAAGGCACTATTCACAGTCAGGGCGGCTAGGATCTAGAACCAACTGCCAAGGGAAGTGGTGCTGGCTCCTACCCTGGGGGTCTTTAAGAAGAGGCTTGACATTTACCTGGCTGGTATCATTTGAGCGCAGTTTTCTCCCCTGCCCAGGAAGATCTACAAGGTTCCTTCTGACCCTACATCTATGAAACTATAAATGATCTCCAGGGATCCTCCATATTTCCAGAACTTTAGCTTTAGCAGAGCCTTTTACTGCTCCATTCTTCCTCTTAAGGTATTTTCTTACACCTTTTACTCTGGATATCGGAGTGTTGGTTCTTATTCAAAGGTGCATCTGACAGTCCACTTCATTTGACTTCTGATTTCTGACTGATCAGCAACAGCTTATGAAGTAGGATAACCAGGGATGACAAGTAAGGTACAAACCCCAGACAATGTCTTAAGGAGGCACCTGAATCACCCTTCCCCCCTGCTACAAGAATCTTTGCCATGGCATGAATAGCCCAACATGGCTCCATCATAGGAACACAGCAGGCATAGTCCCCCCACCTAGTAGTGCAGGTGGTATGCAGTAAGCCTTCAGGGGCAGCAGCTGAAGCACTTGATACTTGAGGGCAGAGAACAGGAAGAGGTAAGGTTGTCCCCCTTCCACTCCACAGTAGTTTCCATAATCACCACCCCCCACCTGTCCCAGGTGCTGAAGGTGCTTGCTATGCTCTGAGCCTACACATACCATAGAAATCAGGCCCTTGCAAGAGCCTCTTTAAGGTTAGCTTCCCATGCAATTACCACAATTTCATGAATTCCCCGGGTAAATGCATTGATGCTGCAGCCTGTAATGAGACTGGCTACACAGTTGGCTATGATGCCGCATGGTGGCTACTCAGCCCCCATCTTGCCCTATACTTCAGACAGCCTTCCCTTCTACCCACCTGTCATGCTTCAATGTAAATATGTACTTGTAAAAGGGAGGATTGCTCCAGGGATCCCCAAGTGAGACTTATCCACTCACAAGCAATGGTCCAATTTGCTCACTGCCTTAAAGGCAATTCCTTTATCTCCCCTTTTAGTCATGCCCAAGTCTCATGGATGTCACCTGTCCAGTTTCCCTTGGCCCACTTGGCCTCCATCCTCTCTTGTGCTGAGCTGCTTAGATCAGGTCTATTGTGCTAGATACACCTTGCTTCTGGGCTCTAGCCCTGTCTCCACCCTTCCGGGGTGCTGGGATTCTGACCCCATCTCTGCCTGATCCCAGAAAAAAAAAAAAAAAAAAAAAACAGTGAAAATGTAAAGTTTGTGTGTATTTTTGCCAAGCTGCTTCCAATCTTAAGAAAGCTATTAGGTGAAAGCTACTTATGACATCAAGTTTACTGCATTCTGCCCATGAATAATTTAGTTAAACCAACTTTCACTTTCAATTTTACAAATGGAAATTTCATGGAATTAAACACAAAAAGCTCTGGTTTTATGCCACAGAGTTTCCTTTCTTGGAGGCTACCTACAAACAGTGACTGAAAGAAGTGTGTGTGTAAATAGTTGGTAAAGTTCTTTAGGCTCTTTTTGGGGTGAAGGTCAAATAATAAGTGGAAGATACAATTTTTGAGACAATGGGAGTTCACAAAGTTCTGGCATTAGATAGTCTTTCCTCTGGGAAAAAGACAGACAGACCCAGGCTTTAATGTCCAGAAGAGTACGTGTGATGTTTTAACTTAATGTTTGAAGGTCAGTGCCTTAAGGCATAGTCTAACTCTAATAACATGCTGGGTTTTGTAGATGGATGTACCACTTCCTCAGCTAGGATTTTCTTCTATGAACAATTCTGCTTAGTAATGAGAGCTACAATCTTTTTACAGAGACACGCATACCTTAGAGTACTTCTGAGACTGCTGTGGGGGTTTAACCCTATGGTTGCAGAAACCAAGATTTCCCATTATTTTAGCTGCTAATACAGACTTTCCACAGGGCTCCAACTACTGGTATCAGGCAATTCCAAATACCAAGGGGAACTAATCAGTTGAGCCTTGAGTAGTCAAAAAAAGATTGGTCAAGGTATTGTTTGCAATACCAACAGCCATTTTATAAACTGCTCTAAATATTATGACTGATATTTCCCCCCCCCCCCGATACTTAGCTCTTTTGCATGGGATAAGTGGATGCAAAGAAGCATTACATAAAAAACCCAACCCCCAGCACCACTGAACTTTGTCATCTGACCGAACAGCTAGCAAATACTTAGCAGTATCAAACAGTTTTTCTCCAACCACTGTCACAGTGGAGTGAACATTATGACTAAGCACAGACAGCCAGAGCCCAAGGCTGAAACAATCCAATCTTTTCAAGTTAGTCTAAGCTGCATAGATTGAATCGATAAGCAAGCGAAGTCATTCATTTTTGATTCTGGAAATGCAGCCACATGCCTGCAGCCAGGAGGAACTACAGCATACCTCCCTGCTTGGCTGGAGCATACAACCTGAGCCAAAGCTAACCCACCCACTCTATGAGAGGGTGTTTGTAAGGGAGGTGCAAAATATCCTGGGATGCTGCAGGGCTGTGAGTGAACTTGATCTAGAGGGTATCTGGGACAGAAGTTCAAGAAATTGACTTAACCTAAATCAGGTAGGTCTGATACTACATCCATTCAGGTTTATCAAACTAGTTTCAACCATTTTGAAAGTGGTTTATATGCACTGGACTTCTGTGGCATCACAGATATAAACCAGTTTCTGATCACTTATACCTGTTTATGTGCAACTTGTCTCAAGCCTGAACATCCACTAGGATTCTTCTTAGAGCTGGCTTAATTAAAACCCTCATGGGGAGTGCTCAAACTGCTCAAAATAAAAATGTCGGGAAATATCTCTCAAGAACAAAACAGACTAAAGAAAGGACTTACCCCAGCTGGAAAGATGGAAAATGCACTTTGTACAAATCACATGTAAAACGGCTAGCCTAGGGTAGCAGGTTGACCCTACCCGCTTTGAAGGACTATGCTGTACTGGGGTTCTTTTCAGAATGGTAGTCCTAAACCTGAAGGTCAGATAAAAACCAGGGAATAAGAAACAGTAACTCTGAATTACTTTTTTCAGGGCTGAGCCTCAGGCTAGAAGGTTTTTAGAGCTTGAGACTTTATTGTGCATTTTTTTGATCTTTTAACCGTCAGGAAATTTCTAGGTATAATTCTGGATACTATGTAAACAACTAAGTAAAAAGTTTATCCCTCTTCCTTGGTACACAAAACTATCTGCCCAAAGCATCAGTAGTACCCTTGACAGTAAATACCATTCCCAAATATTAATCTGGGTGAAAAACTGTTGCTTAGTACTGCCATCCCCACGAACAACAAACAAAAACAAAAACCTGACTTGCATTTAAAAAGTTCTGATTTCCCATTATACCTTTTGCCATTATTAACATCCGAAGTAGGAGTAAAGTGCTGTTAGATCAGAATAAGGTAGTGTTTGCACGCACTTTGTAGTCACTTACTTCCATGCAAAGCCCAAATTAGTGGATTCAAGTCTATCGAGGCCATTAAAAAAAAGTTTGAGCTAGTAGTGTGACTGGGAAGAACACACTTTTCATCTAAATTGCTTTTTTTTTTTTTTAAAAAAAAAAAAAAAAAGCAAAGCTCCTGCAACCAACTCTAATCTTTATGGTCTTTCAATAACTTTTAGATTAAATTTGCTCAGTTATTAGATTTTATGAGCCCTGAAAACCCACAGCAGGATATGAAAGTCAAGCAGTGCTCTTTTCTGGTCTTTCTAGTAACTGCATACATACCTTACATGCACTTTTATTACACCTCTGTATATATCAGGTGGGTCAGCTTTTCTAATAATTATGTACAAGCTAGAAATATAACAGCATGAGATGCAAATCTCAGATTGAATTAGCAATATTGCCAGCTAGGAAGAAAATAGTTTTGCTTACAAAAATAAGAATTTGACCTAGCAAGAAAGGCAAAACATGGAGCCTCTACAATATCACTTTTACTCTTTAAAGAGTAAGTGCACTTCAAACTGAGTAAAGCAAGAAATGTAGAGTTCTTTGCCTTAAGCAACTCTCTCCATATTAGCTGAGAGATTGTTGCAATCTTTTACCTTTATTTCCTACTTAAATAAGAGAACAAGACCTCAACCAGCACCTGTATAGAATTGTAATATTACTACATGGTAGCTTGACTTATTACCCTTTCCCCCTCCCCATTAGATAAACAGGGCAATTGGATTATTTCCACTACCATCACGTACTGCTTAGGGTTGTGACTTGGCATCACAGCACATGTCAAAAGGAAGAACAAGATGGAACTAGCCAATTTGTTGGTAAGCACTTTTTCCTGCCTGTGAAAAGGGATTGCTTGATCTCTTTACTGAACTATTACTACTCATTTTTTCCTTTCCCTCTGGGGAAATTTGGGTACAACCCTGTTGACATATGCGTATCTTGTGCTTGTCGATAATGCTGGACCTGGCACAAGAAAAAAGTTTATCATATTGCTTTACTAAATGTATCTACATTGGGAAAGACTTCTGGAGATGAAGAAAGTCAGTCAGTCAGTCTCAGGGATCACCAATTCCTTCCCACCTCTGAGATTGCAAAATTAGGACTAGTGGTGCCAATAGGTTTTACCGCTAGAGCAGCAGTTCTCAGCCTTTTTATATGGAAGGTTATCCTGAATTTTAACTTTATTTTCTTCTGCACTTGGCATCACACCAGTTGAGGATTAGTGTTGTTCAGCCTCAGATTACTTCAGTGCTTAAGTGGGGTGTTGCTGCCACCGTACTCAGGTGGAACCACCCTGTGAACCTCATTCACCCACTCTGGCTACAGCCCTTCCTGGCTTGGCTCCACCATGCTCCTGTGGAAGCAGAGGTGAACAGGGTAGTTCTACCTGCCCCCTGTGCCTGTTTCCAAGAGGAGCTTGGGGAGGTTGGACCAGGTGCTCCCATCTGCTTTAGGACCAGGGAAGGAGAAAGAGGGAAAAACCAAAACAAAAAAACAAACCAAAAACTACACACATACCAAAAGGTACAAATTGCCTCAGAGCTGAATGTTTTGGAACTTCATTTATCTGGACCAAGTAAGCATAAGTCAAGGGGGCAAAGGGTAGCATAATCTTCCTGCAAAAAGGGAGAGTACATTATCTCTCTGAATGTAGGATGTTGCCCAGGAAAGAGAACGATAAGATAATGTTGCAGACCTTGTCAGCAAGCCACAGCATCTGCTTGGTTGGCAAAACAAATATACTGCACAACAGATCTGTTCAGAATTTTCTTATATATTGCAAGTACATTAGGACATGAAGATGTCATTCACTGTAATCTAGAAATGCAACATCTAGGACTTTTACCCTATATTGACAGCTCCTAAAGCTTCTGAAGTCAGACTTCCCATCACTCAGGAAAAAATACAATTGATTTTTCTGACAAGCATTAATCCTGGGAATCATAAAATTAATTTCTATTCCCAATTTTACTAGAAGCATCACACATGAACTTGGCCAAGTATCTGATGATCTGTCTATTTTTCTATTCTACATATTCTACGTAGGGTCAAGCCTTCTCTGACACTCATTTTAGTAACGCACTTCATAGAAAAACCTTTAAAGCCCTTTAAGGAAGAAACTTTTCTGAATCCAGTTTGTTGAACAAGATCCCAAAATTCTGAAACACTGGCAGAATTAGTTGTTTTTGGTAGATCTGCCTCCAATTCAGAAGTCTCAGAACTCTAACAAAGATAAAAGTTGTTAAGCAGACTACATTAATCAAATGAAAAGCATCAGTTATCCATCAAAAATGGCAACATTTGAGTAGTCAGATTCACTACTTGGGGCTTGGGTTATTAAAATCTATAATATGAATTGTAACCTTGTCCTCCCCAGCTCACTTGCTGCCCCATCCATCAATCATACTTCATCAGACTCATATAGTGAACTTTCTGGTGTAGTGAATGCCCTACTTGTCTGAGAAAAAGACATGTACGTCAACTAGAATACTGCAGTATGTATTTGAATGGTAAAACTCTTCAATCTGAAGCAATTAAAATGACACCATGGAAGCTAACAAACTGCAAGAACACACACTTAAACACATGAAACCTAAAAAGCATAAGTTGCAGATTTATTATACATTAGTTAGCTTATTAACTTAAAAACCAAACCGCATTGTACAAAAGGTCTGTTATCTCTGCTCAAAGCGGAACAAGTTTCAAAATATATTTTTTTTTTAAAATTTGTTCAGTCAATACACAATCCTTTATAAAAAGCTGTATATCTGTCAGTACCCTCATTACATTTATAAATACAAGATTTACACAGCACCCCATCTGGAAAAAAAATTAAAACTCCTTACAAATATCTACATATATTTCATACATATAAAACATTCATAGGAGTACTTTGTTAAAGTTGGTTTTGTTTAATGGACCATTTACACTGCAGCAAAATACATATAAATCTGTATAACTTTTCATAAAATGTCTCTAAAAATTAGCACAATGCTTGGTAGACACTGAACTTTTTAAAGCATCTTTTAGAAAGGAATTTAATATGCATATTTCCATGAGATTCAGCAGGTGAGACAGATTGATATGAAGGCTAAATATGATCAATTATAAATGCACACTAAGTAGCAGTTAAGGCAGGGGTGAAATTAATAGGAAGAATTTTCATACGGCAGATAGTGACAAAATGCAATAAATACATACAAGTCTTGATGTAAACTACCTTGGCATCCAATTAACCTGACTCTCCACACTAGCAATGTTCACATTTGTTTGCGTTACACAGCATATCATTATGAATCCCATTTTCTACAAGCAGAGTGTTACCACCTCACCAGTGCTCCTGGGTGCCAAGATTATTTTTCTTTTTAGCCACTTCAGGTCAGACACCTCTGGAATGTGGGTTTAAGACTTGTATGTGACCTTCATTCACAGGCAAGGTTCTCAATGTGTGATCATTTAACTATAAAAAAAAAAAAATCTTAGTTCCATCAATGCCCTATGGCATATTAGGTTCTATGTCAGTATGGGATATTGTAGTTTACAGGCTTAGGCGTTTTAATGTGACATTTATCCGTCACCAGCATTTCAGATACTAGAACTGTATAGGTTAGTCCCCTCCCATACCATTACAGGAAAAGGGGCCATGCATACAAAGACAAGACATAAGAAATGCGAAACTTAAAATCTTTAAATATATGTTGGCAAGAACTGCATTCTGCCTAAGACCTGCTTATTTTGCATATGACTTTGGGAACAAAATGTCCAACTTATTTTTAAGTTTGGTCTCTCGGGAAGGTCTGTGTATTTAAGATTTTTCGCTCCAAAACCAGGGCTTCAGATGGCATTCATGGTTGAATATCAGGAACAAGATTAAAAGTCTCAAACTCTACCCTGCTCTAATACCAACCACTTACTGGGATTTTTGTTTTGTATAACCACAGGCTCATTCAGAATTCACCATCCACACACAACAGATGCGTTACTCTCGGCTTATCTCCTTTAAGTGGGCAGGATGTAGGAAGCTTCTGGCCACTTTTGGAGTTCAGCACACGTGGAATTTGTTCTTGTAGCTGCTGTTTTTCTGTTGTTTTAAAAAAAAAAAAAAAAAATCTTTAAAGCTAGCCCTATACACTGCTGTCTTGAAGCAGTGGTTCTATGTCCTCTTCGCTGCCACGATCTGGGTTGTTGCTCTGCGTACTGCTGATGCTGTTGCTGTGCTTCCTGGTACTGCTGGCTTTACTGTGCTCAGGAATGAATAAGGCAACCAGAAAAGCCAGAAGGACTGCACACGCTCCAAAGAGGAAGGGTGGACCAGGTACGATTGCTCTCTGAAAAGAAACAAACCACTTAGTAAGTAAGGAAGTTTGTTATTAAAAATCGTGCTACAAGTCAGGTAGCCATAAGAAAAGGGTTTTTATAAAAAGGGTTTTTTTACGAAGTGTGACATGCTAAGTTTGTATGTGCATCACAATAATGCATGCAAACAGGAACTACTCCTTTGAATAAATTCCACAATGATATGTATACAGATCTTAAGTCAACAGGAATTCTTGTAAAGTTGGTTTGTATCCAAATAGCAACTAGCAGATGAAACAGATGCCAATTTACTAGTCAAACATGACTATATACATCGAAAAGTCAGAAAATTCAGGGGCTAACATTTCTAAACCATCAGATGTGTAACTGGTCCATGACGCTCTCTCTCATCTATATAAGTAGTACAACTACTATTCAAGTTCCCTTTCAGTCTAATGTATAGATAAATCTTTTCTGAAATACTGGCATGTGAAGAATATGCCAAACTGTGATTGATGTAATGTATACCTTCACTGCACAAGGAGACGACTACTGTCTAATAATCAGACTTGGAAATATTTCATCTTGTTCTTAACAGGTGTTTTTTTTTTTTAAATACAGTATACTATGCAGTTGTAATCTATTTTACATATCATGTACATGGATAACTTACCTAGCTGATATCAATTTAAATGAACTAGATTTGTGGTATTAAGTCTTAGAGAAATATTTGTCATCGTTTCACCACTGAAGTTTCCTTTTTAATATTAAAATATATTTCACCAGCAACTCAATATACATTATGAACCATAAAGTAAAGCTAGCCAGTCTAACTTCCTAGGCACATTTAGTAAAATGCAAGCAAGGCCATAGAACTGGCACATTACTTTTAAAGAACGGAGTTTTACCAGTACATGGAATCTAGTATCAGTAATGATACTTTGAGACAGAGGCCAGTTTTCAGACTTCTAATACTAAAAACTTTTCATTTTCTAAAGTTGCTAAACAAGCGTACCCAACAGTAAAACACCACAGCTGCAAGTTTCCTTATCTACATTCAAAGGTGTGGACTACTATCAGGGTAGATACAAACAGACCAAAACCTGCCAATAATTTTTTTTTAAAAAGTACTGGATTTTTTAAAAATTTAAAATCAGATTTTTAATTTTTTGACTAAAATTTGTTTTGTTTTTAAACAGATTAAAATTTGATTTTAATACAACATAGGTGAAGGCAACAGTACTAGACCTTTTCTGCCCTACAAGCAAGATGGGCCATACCCAGCCTCTCCAGCAGGCACCACCGTGTGATTCTCTAATCAGGACTAGCCACTGAGTCCACCAGGATGGTATCAAATTTTAGTCTCTCTGAGATTTGATGTATTTAGCTTTCAGCAGAAACAATAAAATTTTCATTTGGATTGGTTCATTTAAAGCTGAGAAATCACTTGGGAGTTGAAAAAGCCAGACAGCTTTTCTCTTCCAGGTTATGAATAAACACAGGGAAGAAAATAAGGAAGATGAGATTTATCAGTTGTAAAAACTTGAAAGGAAAGGCAGTAAAATTTTTCAACTGCCTAGGTAAAAATAATGATTGTAATTTTAAAGAGAATTAGGGAAGTAGTCATTTAACCTTAAGTGACTTTTACTGAGATATTTTAGAAAATTCTCCCCAGGATGACCTAAAATGATTGGTTTAATTCACAGTTCATTCTTCATATAGAACAGTTGATGCTAGTATTTAATAAATTAGTTAGTTGTAAATGTGCACCATGTTTTGATTAAAAACAGCATCTAAATCAAAACATTATGGTTTTGCTTAATATAGTCAAAGTGCTGCTTTTGTGCATTTAATTCAATTCAAGTTGACATCATAATGCAGCTTGATACAAATATGAACAAAAGGTTAATCATTTAGTGAATACAAAATATAT
>JAGPOW010003395.1:64786995-64813807 GCA_030014935.1 Caiman crocodilus | reverse complement strand
AAAAAAAAAAAAAAAAATCAATGATTTAAAACCACCTGGATTACAGTTACAATTTTTGGACACTTTCAGTGTTGCTGATTTACTGGAAGGAGTTGAAATATAAAACACAGTACCCAAAAGTGCTCTGAGCAATGAAAATAATGCTTGACCGATACTTCGATTACACTCCCAGTGATAACTTAAAGATGAAAAAGATTATCTGAAAATGCTACCTTTTTTCCTAAAGCTCTCAAGTTTGTAATGACTTGTTTTAGTTAATCTGTATACAAGATTTAAACATATTTGACCTTTATTATTCATGTACAGGATGCCAGAAAAATATCCTTCTGGAAATGGACATTAAGTACCCTTTTGTTCATAAAAAAAAAAAAAAAAGATGTACGAGGACTTTTCTGTGACTGGAACACTGGTCACACTGGAATGTCCCTTAAGTTGTAGTTCTCAGACTTCCAGGAGAAAGGGGATAGAGTCTCAGTATATGTTCTTTAGGTCCTTTCCAAAAAACTTGCCTAGGTCTTCCAATCGAAAGGAAAATGAATATTTAAAATGCATTTTCTCTTGACATTTAAAAGTGTGAGGTAGTTTTTACAAGCCATAAAGGGAATTCACTTGGTTCTCTTTCATTTACCGTCAACTGCAAAAGACACAAGCAGACTACTTCATAGTTTAAATATTCATATTTAGAAATGTTTAATAAATCAGTCATTTAGAAAATGCCTAAACCTACTGTCCAAAAAATGCAAGGGAAACCATTTTTTCTATTTATAAATTCCTTCTTACAGAAGCACCAGCACATCATTGTGTGTGTTTCAAAGGAATTAATATAATCAGGAGGTGGTTAAAAGCTGCATGGCATTAGTTTTCACCCTAGAGGTCTATTAAGCCACTATTAGGACTTGTGTATACACAGGTCAGACCAGTTTAGCTAAAATTATTTTTAAAAGTTTAGTTTGGGGACACAGTTTTACTACAATTGTACACTTTACAGACACGAGTTTAATAAAAATGTTTTAACTGTATCAATGCAACTTGTATGAAAAATCAATTAGGTCTACAACTAGAAAGTGATAACCAACCTAAAAAAAAAGTGGTTAAAAAATTATTTATAATTGTACACAGAATTCAAGATTACTGGGATAGTGGGCGTGGATTTTCAGTTAATCTGCTTGTGAACTATTTTACAGGATTTTCAGGAAAAAGCACATGATTTAATTAGAGATTCTAAATATAATATTTTAACAGAAAAAATGTTCTCATTTAAAATCAGAATGCTATTTAAAGGGTAATTAATCAACATAAGACAATTACATCAAGTTGAAAGAGTCGTGTTGAGAATGATTACACAAAACAATCAGATAGTGAAGATGGCTGGTGTTTCTGTCACGGCAGGCTCCGCAGGGAGGGCCGTGATCCCCCTGAGGTCCTTCTTGCTGCGTCTAGGCCAGCCCAAGGCACCCTCATTCTCGCCTGCCATGTCTTGATCTTATGTATATATGGGAGGCTGCCTTATGCCACCTTGGGCACCGCATATCGAGACCTCTGTCCCTGTGGCCTTCCAGACTGTCTGATGGGTGCTCCCTAGGCACCCTAGCCCTAGGGCTACACGTGGCTCCGACCAACCCCTAATACCACGCCCCAAGCCTCGCAGGTGCACTGGATGTTGGTGTCAGAACTGTGCCCATTTCCTCGGGCCTTCTCTATCATCTAGCCCCCTCTCTAGGGGCTTCTCTTAGCGAGCCACTGGTCTTCTTGGCCCACCGCACAGCTACCCTCTTCTCAGGCCAGGTGTACTGTGCTGCTATCCCCTCTAACCGGGGACCACCGCAGCACTTGCCCTTCTCTAGGGGGCGCCATGCTGCTAACCCCTGTCTTCCGGGGTCCACCGCAGCATCCAGCCCCTGGCCAGGGTCTAATGCCACACTAGCCTGATGCCAGGCTTGCTCCGCCCATCCTGGGCTTTTCAAAATGCTGCCCCTCATCTGGGCTTCTCAAAGTGGTGCTCCCCTCTCTGGGCTCGCCCTGCCCCACAGGGCTTCTCAATAATGCTCCCCCCCCCCCGTCTAGGGCTCACTATGCCCATGCCTGGGCCCTTCTAATGCCCCTCTCTGGGCCTCGTGTTGCTGCACCCTCTCTGGCGCTAGATCATGCCCTCTCAGGTGCCAGGGCCCCTATGCCCTGTGGGTCCCTATGAGGCCTCCTCCAACACCTTGTAGCCTCACCCAAACCACCGGTCTACAAACACTAACAAAGTAAATATAAGCCTCCTGGCTTTTAACTCAAACATAAGGCACCTGGCCGTAACAACGCAAGCCTCCTGGCTATGCCTCCGCCTCACTGCTCCAGCCTCTGGAGCACTTGTGAGCTGTACTCACATTCTGTTTCCCTGGAGCTCCTGCCCCTCTGGCTGCTGGCAGGGAACTGCCAGCCTGACTCTGGCTCTGGGCTTTATAAGGGCCAAGCCCTTCCCCTTCGGTCAGCTGACTTTCATCATTTGCCTCAGCAACCCTCAACTGTGCTGCCTAATCAATCTGCTGTGGCTTTCCCCAGCAGCCTTCTCACACAGGGAGCGGTGAAGCAAGGTGCGCCGCAACACTTTCATACACATTTAGAATCATATTTATATAGAATGGAGGTTGTCAGCTCACAGCCTACGGAGCCACTGGATCTGTCCTCTGGACATGCTGCTGTGGCTACTCATCCTATGCTGTTAAAGGAAGAAGTGCTGGCAGAGAACGGGTCCTAGTGCCTGCCAATCACAAAAGTAGGTCATTCTGGTCTACAGCTGAAAAAAGGTGACCTACTGCCGATATAGAAAACCTTTTATGTATAAATGTAGTGCACTTTACTGAATTTGTCTCTCAGCTATGATCCCTGACTTAAGTGTTTTAGAAGCATTTTTAAACGGCTTGTTTTTTTTCCCCTCTTAAAAAGAGAGAGAAATTCTTCCAAGTTGTTAGACTGCTAAGCAGAATGAAGATCAAATTCACATCCCAAACTACATAGGAAAATGAGAAGAAAACACATCCGAATAGTTAATTCTTCTTCCACACAACTTTGTTAGGTGTCTTGTAACTATGAAAAACAGAGAGAAGACTGCAGAATGGAGGTTCTAATCTAGCAAAGCATGACACAGCATGAATAGTCCCTTTATAGTCTAAACAACTACTAACATGTTCCAAGTTATCCATGTGCCCAACTATTTTTCTGTACTGGATCCTACATATAGTCTCTAAATATGAAGAAATGTGAAACTACTTTTTTCTTTTTTTAAAAGGAGACAAAAATTGATGTTCCAAAGCAGCTTTTATCTTAGGTTTTTGTGAAACTTTTTTTTTTTAATTTTTTTTTACTATGCAGTGCAATCCGCATTGTGAGAGAGACCATTGTTGCTCCAGCTTCGGTTTGGGGCACAGAAGACATGGTGGCTCTGGCCCCATTTCAAAGCTAGAGCCAGAGCTGCCAGAGGGGAAGTGACGGCAGGGGAGGGGCAGGCATCAGGTCACCTGACCCCACTCATTGCAAAACAATATAAAATTTTAATTCAGGTAAATACAGCAAGTAGCCCTCTTAGAAATACAGGGCATTTAGGAAGCCTGGAAAGAGATGGAAGTAAGGATATGGCTGGATAGGACAAGGCAAGCAGGCTAAAGAGTCCACATGTAGATGAAAAATGCTAATAAGGACTTTGATGGTTATGAAGCAATTAAAAAAAAAAAAAAAGGCTGAGAATCAGTCAGGTCAAGTGTCAGGAATATGACCTTGAAACTTGATGTGGCAAACAAAGGGAAGTCAGTGAAAGGAACCTAAGCAGAAAGAAATCAAAAAGAGATGAATATTGAGAATTTCTATTTCATTCAAAATGAGTTACAAAAGGAAGGGAAGAAAAGAACAAAACCACGGTAAGTCTCTAATAGATATTTTTCTAACATACCATCAATCTAAGTAGCAGTTGTATACAGTTGTTATTCGTATAAAAACACTGTAAAAATTAGATACAAAAAACTTATTTGAATAAGTAGATCTAAAACATCATATTTAAGAAGCTGGTCATAGCTTAAGTCACTGTTTGCAGTCCTTACTGCTAATATATCAGACACAGCTGAAAATCATAGCTGCATATAAAAGAGTTTTTTGTCATAAGTGTGCATGCATGCAGATGTGTTTCTTTGCAGGAGTTTATTTGTCCAAGCAAGATCAGTCAGGGAACTCTCTTTAAAAAACAAAAACAAAACCCCCCAGGAGACTTGACTAAATCTTTTCAAGCAAAACAGCAGGCAGCAACACGAGATAAACACAGTAGTGCCAGCTGTTGGCAGGAGTATCTCTCCACATTATAGATACACCCATCCATGCACCCAACCTCCCTCTGCCCCACTTTTAGGGCATAACACCTACACTGCAAGAGCTTAAATCAAAATTCTTGCTTTGCATCTAGTCTCTGTTGTGACTACTTAACATAATTAAAAATTTGTTAATAAATTTTGGGTTTGTTATTCCAGAAATTCAGTATCAGGATTTTATTCATCCAAGTTTTACATTTTTGACATAAGATAAAAATATACCTCATCACTAGGATCCTCCATGGTATTTTTCTCAGAACTCTGGACAGGTACCAATCCACTGAGCTCCACGTGGAAGAGAAAGAAAATAAAACCATAGAGCGCTGGCCCCAGGCCATTACACAGGCCCCTAATTCCAGTTATTATTCCTTGGACAACACCTGTGTAAGGATAAAGTAATGGGGTAGAGGAGGTGGTTAAAAAACAAACAAACAAAACCACACACCCAACTTTTTCATCAAACATTTTTACTTTTAATAAGGTATTACAACTTGAAGAGTTCTCTTACTGGATTTTCATGAAAGACTATAAAATGTTAGCTTTACATCCACATGATAGGGTAATTCAGAAAAGCCATCAAGGAAGATTAGTTGGATTTCACAATCTCTGCTGTGTGCTCACTTATTGTCAATATATTACTGTGCTACCAGCAGACGGTTTTATTTACATTTTTAATTCAGAAATGACTAAATTAGAATCTTACTATTCCCCTTTAATGGGTGTGCTCAAATTCCACTTTAGTTAACTTAGGTGCCCCCTACCCAAACTTACACGGAATAAAAGAGATCAAGATGACGTGCATATATTTGCTTATTCAAAAGAACATGCAGAGTGTTGCATATGAAAGATAATTTTATGTGCAATTTTTTTACCTTACATCTGAACTATGAATTGTCAACAGCGAGCAAGCAAAGAAATCAAGGCATCAGATTAATTCAATAAAACTTACTGCTGCTCCCAGGAAGAGGTAGAACATTATAATACCAAGTGCTAAATTTATAAAGGTTTATCCATATATGCAACAGTTTGTTTCCAATATTAGCAATGAATACAAATTAACATTTAGATATTCTCACTGTAGTAAGTGGCTCATTAAATGCTGATAGTACATGATAAAATACACATCTGCCTTGAAAACCTTGAAAACTAAAGAAAAAAAAGTCAGCAAAGCAAGCAGCACTCAAGTCTCATGGCAGCTATACTCATTGAACCAGGTAGTATGAACACGTGAAAACCATGAGTCCTTGCATAAAAAGGAAAATAAGATAATATCTTTGGGTTTAAACAGGTGAAAAACACTTAATCTTGTTTGGTTTGTGCAACTGCTGTTTTCTCTCCACTAGGTGGCAAAGCTTCTACTCCAGAACAGTCTGAATCCCTTTCTGTACACTATGAGCTACTTGAAAACTGAACAATGCATAGACGTCTTCCCTTTAAAATTTGTATGAGTACTCTTCCCCACTACATTTATCCTGCTCTTCACCCCCTCCCCTTTTTCAAATGCTTTTATTTTGGTTTGGAAAAACTATTAATTTTATTATCCAAGTAGACAACTGGAAATCCACTCTTCCTACTTCCTCCACCCCCAAAGAAGCTTGCTTTTCATTAACAATTCTATTCCAAATGTATGTTAGCTTAGAAAAAAAAATAAGACCTACAATGGCACCTTTCAGACCCCTCCAGCTCAACAAGAAACAGCCTCTTAGGACTGTTTTCTGTTTTGTCTTTCCAGTTCCATAAATTTCAGTAGGTCAGGGTATTATATCTCGTGTTGTGTCAGAGTTGACTGCATAACTGTGCTAAGAGGTTAGACAATGGATTAGTTGAAGATGGCTTGGATAGGGATCATCCTGCCTCAGGCCAGGAGGGAAATGGGCAGGAGGCTGGTTTAGATCAGAGATTCCCAAATTTTTTTTCCCCAAGTTTACCAGCTACCCATGTACCCCTACCAGCATGCTTTGTTAACCCCTTAAATGCCAATTATTATAATGAAATTAAATCCACTGTTATACAATTTCTCATGTGTATCCCCCTGCCCCCGAGTCCTTTCTTCATCATACATTTTGCTTCTTCTGAGGAAGACAGCTACATTTTACTAATTTATTTTACTACATGTGAATTGTTAAAATGGAGAAACAATTATGCCAGTACCTCACCATACAAGAGGAAAATGATTTCTTGGGTATCTACAGAGCCAGCATTATGGGTGGGCAACCACCTAGAGTGCTATGGTCAGGGGGGCACCAAACACTTTCACAGTTCTCCAAACACTGCTCACAACAGTTCTCTCCTCCTGCCTCTTCCCAGTCAATCCCCACCTCAGGCAGGAGGAGCAGTGCCCAGCCAAGCCCATCCCCTGCCTCCAGCTGCCCCAGGAAGACCCAGGCCAGGCAGCAGAAGCAGTAGCAGCGGTGTCTGCCTAGTGCACCAAGCCACACCCCCTCCCCACTGGACTGTGCCCTGCACCCCTGCCTTCCTGATTCTGCCTGCAGCAGTACTGCTGACTGGGGCAAGCAGAGGAGGAAGGGGGGGGGGGGGCACCAAAAATGCAAGTTCACCCAGGGTGACATTTTCGCTAAGGTCAGCTTTGGGTAGCTAAAGTAACTAGATAGTTAAGAATACAGCGACTCAGCTGCTATGAAAATAAGTTAATTGTGACACTAACTGTCCACAGCTACAGACCAATGCTCATAAAGGAGGAAAAAGCATGAAAGATTAGCAACCTTTTCCATTCATTTTTTTTTTTAAACTTACCTCTGAAAGGCAACTATGTAGACAGGTGACTGCATGACCATAGCTACACTTTTTAGAAAGTAAGGTAATTGTGATTCAAATGAATGCACCTCTCCTCACAAAATATTCATTGAGACAAACCTTTAAAATTACTGTCAAGGAAATTGATTACCTGTCATTTTATCTGAAAAATACAGTTCAGTTGATATTCTGGTTTCAAGAAAAGTTATTGAAAAACATTTCTGGGAGGACAACAACATTAATTTATTGAACTCACCTTGCTGATCTGACTCTGCATTTCGTGAAACCAGAGCACTAACTGCTGGAAATGTAATACTTGACATAGCTGCTACTGCTCCTGCTGCCCACATCATCCTGTTGATTAAGTACATTAATGTGCTTAAAGTACAGAGGAAAAACATTTCTGTATCTGAAAATTCACTTACACAAATGAGAACCCAACCATTTACCAATGCAAAACACTTCAGGTTTTTAAGTTTTGGTATGTTTGTGTACAGTTTAACTAGTTAGCTACTTATTCTCTAGCAGTGTTACAGAATAGCAGGCAACAACCTCAGTGCCTGTTTCTATTTATTTTTCCTCCGATTTCACTTTAAAGTATGCAAGATTTCATCTTATCCCAGTTAACTAACCAGAGGAAAGGTATATGTTAGTTCAATACAGTGTGATGCAGACTACTACTTGGTTTGTAAGAAGTCATGCCAAGGAGCAACTTCAGAAAATCTACTTTCAGGATGGGTGTACATGACTGGTTATGCCAGAATTTAACTGCTTCCTAGTTTAATAGCTTCAGGGTTAATTGAAAAATAAAAAAAAATAAAAAAAAATAGATACAGGTGTAAGAGATTGTCCTACATATAGGACAAGTTATTGGAAGATGTGCATTTTGAGAATTGCTTTTGGGTATATTAATATAGAAAGATGAGAATAGATCAACTCAATTTTCAGAATTTGCTCCATTTTCCCACAGAGACCTTTATATATACTTTCGTCTAGTGCCACTGATGAAGTTACCCTCTAGCTCATCTGAAGTACTATAGAGTTCTGACAAAGAAGTTAGTAGTCATTCATCACTAGAGAAAAGTTACCATACTCCCAGGGAAGTAGTTATTATATTAGTTCTCTGTATTATTTGCTTCTGACTTTCACAGGCTGCAAGAGTGCAGTTTAAGCAGAAACCCAAAACATCTTAATTGACCACAGCAGGAACATTGCAAGTTGCAGATTTTTACCATTTACTTGGCTGAGTTCAACAGCTTCAGGCACTTGCAACATATCATATCTAATACTTGCAAACTAGTACAGTGGTTCTCAGCCTTTTTTGTATCAGGACCCATTTATAAACACTGATGGCCAGTCCTGACCCAGTGCTCCTCACTCCTGACCCACTGGGTCCCCATCCCCAGGCCCCAGCCACCCAGGATATGGGAAGAGGATGGGTGTGTAGGGTTTAAGGGCCTCAGGGGCCCTAAGCAGCCCTTTGCAGGCAGGAACTCAGCCAGCCTGCAAGGGAAAACCCACAGTTTTCCACATTTTTCTCCTTTAAAGGAGAATCCATTTTTGAAGTTTGTTCATGACTCTTTTATATATTCTTGCATTTGGGTCACAACCCATAGGTTGAGCAATGCTGTACTAGTAAACAGCTTCCTAGAAGGCCTAATGTTTAATTACTAACAGTAAATAACCAAGAGTATGCATATGCATGCTGCAGCATTAGTTACACTGCTAGTAACAACTGAATGATGTAACCTTGAATTGTTTATGTATTGTTATATTGTAACTTCATGTTTATGCTAAAGTTCTCTTAACCCAACTGTTAGAAAGTTCAGGTAACTATAAAAGGGAGTAGCTTCAGAAAATCCAAAGTCAGGAAAGGAAGCCAGGAAACTGATAAGAAAACATTCCAGGAGATTTGAATTCCTCCCTACAGTTTCACAAGGACATAAATTTTGGCTAACTGACATGTTGCAAGAACATCAAAGAATTGATCTATGCTGGTTCCCAAAAGGCCCAAAGAGATCAAAAATTATAACTAGCCAATCAGAAGATGGTTGTTAGAATTAAGTGAATGTATACATTGGCTTAGTCAAAATTGAAAAACAGTAAGTTCCAGAAATTACCTGCTGCCCACGTAAATCAATCCTCTCCTGGTCCTCCCCCAACAATGTTACAAATTAACTGTATTTTAAACAGCAGCCAGATGCACACTTACTCCAATGCTAATTCTATGCCTGGAATTAAACAAGTGGTTCTCAAATCTTTTTAGACTCAAGGCATTTCACAGAAAAATACCACCCCTTCTCTTTCTCTTTTTTCTTGAATAAGGAAAAAATAAATAAACTTCTTCTGTTGCAAAACCCCCCAAAAACTCAGGAAGGCCACAACAGGTCAGAATGTTCTTTACACTATGGATTCCTAGTTAAAATCTTTGGGTTTATCTTCCGAATCATGTAGGTGTTTGAGTACCTAATAGTATTGATATATAGCAGCCTTAAAAGAGACTGCTCAGCACCCCAGGGTGCCATGGCATCCTGGCTGAAAATGACAAATTGATGTTAATCAAGTTCTACAATAGTGAAGCTTAGCATGGATAAAAATGATCAAAATGATGGGAGTTCTTGAAAACATCTTTTAGGTCTCAACCTGCAAGCAGCTCAAAAATGTGTACTTACCAGGGCTCAGATCCAAAACCATACCAAACCAGCTGGAGTATCTGAAAGCCAAGACCAAGGAGGACTGTATTCTTGTTCCCTATCGACCTCATCAGGATACTGAGAAATACAGTCTGTAAAAAATACAAACAAACCTCAAGTATGATTGTTATAGCAATATCCAGTTCTGTAGGAGACAATCCAAGCAGCATTCACTACTACTGAAGAAATGCCATCAATCAAACTGTCACTATATTTTTATACTTTGTCTAAACCTAGACCTTCAGTTTGATCCCAACATGATTTACAGGTACTGCTAAAATTAAAAAGCTCTTGAATCATGCTTAGTAGGCACTTCAGTGTACATATACCTTCCCCATCTCTAATAAAAACTAAAAAAAACCAAAACACTTTTTTCAACTTTTTAATACAGTTTAAATAGAAGAGTCAACATTCCAGGAAACAGGAATCCTGCACCTAAAAGGTTTTCCTCTTCACTTCCTGCCCCCCTTTTAAATAGGAGGCCAGATTTAGCATAATGAGTTGGTTAACCATCCCAGGAAATTTGAACATAGATAGTGCTCAAAGCCACCTAAAAAAACCCCTACAAATATTGGCTATAAGAAAAAAAACCCAACCAAATAACTTGCTTTGCTCGATGCTATTTTGTTTGGTACAGAGCACAATCACCTGAACTTGCATTTAAAACTCAGAGCACTCAACTTGTCTCTTCGAGTCTACATTCATCAAATCTCTTTATTCATTTCCCCCTCCTTTCTTCCAGTCCTTCATTTGTTTTCTTATTACTGCCTTTTGTTTACCATTCTTTCAACTGAGGACATTAGTGAGCACATCCTCACCTTTTGCTAAGTGAAAGGAATACTAAGGAAAGTAAGAGGAACCTAGAGGAAAAGCAGGAGTGACAACTGGGGAAAAGTGAATGCCGAACAGCTACAAGTTCAACAGTAGAGAAAGAGGAACCCACTGCTTCTGATCTCTCCTGTTAAAGATGCTCACTCTACAAAGCAGGCATTACTCACTACATGGTACCTGCCAGTGTAGTCATATGGGAATTTACTGTTAAACGTAAATCCAATACAATAGCACTACAGTAAGAGGAAAGTGACCCGTGTCTGTAGTTCTCTCATACCACCACACTTACTTAATCACCATGCATGTCATTCAGCTACTCGTCTTCATCTGCTTCTCTCATTGATAAAGAGACTTAAGTAGCAATATTGGAATCAAATCACATTAAAGCGTGATTAATCCATCTTTGTACATATCTAGGATACCAGCTTTCAGAGACAGTACTTTCAAGCTTTTGAAGGGTGTAAAGGAACTTGCCTATACATAATTGTAAAGTGTCCAAAATGGTTCATTAGTGTTCACTGGATTGGTACACTTGTACTGCTTTAGAAAAACATTTTAAAATTAGATGTACTGCAATGAGCTGAACTCATGACACTATACTGGGTATGATCATACCTCTGATAAAAGATTATATGCAAGATGTCTTCCTTTTACATTTTTTCTTTTATGTGTACCAAGATTTACTAGAAATTGCCAGAACTTTGAAAAGCTACTAGAATTAAACTTACCTGAGCTATTATAGACATAATTCCTAGCACAGCTATGAACGCTGCAATGCTAGCGGAGCCAAAACCTATAATCTGAAAAAAAGTAACAGAAGATTTGTTTTACAAATGACAGCTCCAGTTGTCAGGATAACCGTTAGTTAAAAAGACAGCATTTATAAATGCTGGAATGCAATTACTGCAGTGACCAGAGTTATTTATGTACACATGAGCTACATCAATTGAACAGTTTTCTTATCTACACACCTTATACCATATAAGTCTACAGAAAACAAAGAAAAGAAAATACATTTACAACAAAAAGTTAATTTAAGAGTACAGACATCTCTGAAAACGTGAAATCCCAGCAGAGATATTAGCAGCTCCTCATAATTTTAGAGCTACCACTTGGTGCTCAGGAGATAGTTTCTGAATCAGTTCAGTTCCAGGCTTAAGATTACAATACAGTCTGATGGGGTTTTATACTTTAGGACTTGCTTTATAGTTTTCCGATTCTACATTTAAAAAAAAAAAACAAGTCTCAGAATACCCAGGGTGAAATGTACTTACAGTTTATTTTTCAGTCTCAAAAATTATTTACCTGTCGTAAATACAGAAAGAAGCTAGAATACTGGCCAGCCTCAGGTAAGTAGGAGAGAAACACTGTGATACAGATCAGGAGGACTGTAGAATCTTTCCCAACTTTTTTCAAGGACTATCAAAAATTGGAGAGAAGAGAAAGAGATAGGTCAAAATGAAAGCTTCTTGTATCAAGGGATAAGGACAGTAATCCCGTGAAAAAACTTTCCATAACTACTCCCCAGAATAAAACTGATTCTATGGATGTGTTAACAGGACACTATCCAACTAAATCTGCAATTAGATTTCTTTTTGCTATAAAACATCCAAAAAAATCTGAACATTTTTACTTGTTTTCAACCAAGTTTTACAAGGTTTACAATTTGCTACTATATACTTCATTCAAACAAACTGCTTAACACTTTTGTCCTCATTTGTGTTACCACAGTGTAACACGAGAACAGTTTGGGACAAAACCATGCAGGAAAGTAATAGATAAAAATGAAAATATTAAAGTTTCTAAATAGTCAAAAGCAAGTGTGGGGTCTTTATCCACCCATGAACTCATACTAAATTTTGGACCCTAAAAAGACATTTTTGGCATGATGAATGTATTAAATAGCAACATGCCACAGACTCATCACACCATAAACGGGCTAATTTGGCAAACCAGCCATAAAGCTGTTCCGAACTTAATGTGTAACACCTTTCTGGCTGAACTGTATGGCACCTTAATTTAAGGTGTAGCCTATGTCCCAAACTCAGGGATGATCTGGGCAGATTCCAACGAGTAGCTGGTTACGGGCATCGGGCCCGGGACAGCTTCAGCTTTTGAACCAGGTCAGGGGCTGCCCAGTCAATACCAACCAGCTGGTCTGAAACCCAGGACAGTACCCAGTGCAACCCCTGGGGATCAGCCTGAGGGCAGCTCCAGGAACCAGGGCTGTCCAAGGCTGTCCATGTCTTGAAATGGGATGACTGTCAGCATTGGAACAAGGGCAGGTCTAGATCTTAAACCAGGCCTGGGGCTGCCCCTGGCAATGATAATAAATCTGCTGATCACCTGCTAACAATCACCTAACCATCAAACACTGGGCAGTCCTGGATTCTGGGAAATAGCTACTTCCTACTTCAATCCTCAGGATTGGGCTGGAGACAGCCCTGGGACCCTGCTCAGGCCCAGCAGTCTCACTCTTGTTAGGTGAAGAATTTTAATGTCCCATCCCAGAAATCAGATGTCCGACCTTGCACATCTGGTTCATTTTCCTCCACCCACCCCACTCCAATAATATGGTACTACATATATTAATGAATTGACTGTGGACATTGAAAAGATGTCCTTATTGCAGTCTTTCAAGCATAAATCGCTCATCTCTCAGCATTCACAATGCAGTTTCTTTAAAGCAATTCCCAGGAGAGCATTTTCACTAAAAACAATTTGCTCTACTTGTTGGATAAATACCTACATAAAATAAGCTTCCATATGAAAATCAAGAAGCATAAAATTAATGTAAACACATTACGTCAATTCATTTTCTGAAGTAAAATACACTGCAGTATAAAGAATTCAACCACTACTTGATCTTCCATGTTGTTAGAAGTGGGTCACAGAGGAGAACTGTTTGTCCCCTCTACACCCAAAATTACATAGGTTTCCAATACACAAAATAACAAATGCACAGAGTGCTCATCCTTTGACTTTTCATTACAATTTGACCTTTGGCAAAAGGGTAGAAGTTAATAATGGTTTGGATGAATTATTTTATTAAACTGACATTAAACACTTAGTCCTTTCAGTGTTAAAAAAAAAGAAGTCAACATTTTGAAAATATTTACACAGATGAATCTTACAGCAAAAGGATCTGCTTGCTCCCAAGATATAGGGGCTCCCCATGAAGCAGGTCTCATTTTTTCAGGCAGAGATTCTGGTACAGCTAACAGAATGAAACAGATATCCACAACAGCCACCACTGTGGCCACTAGTACAACCAGATTATCTCCATAGTTGGCAGAAAGATAGGCTCCAATTGCAGGACTAGTTACCAAACTTGCTGCAAAGGTGGCAGATACCTGTGTATAAAAACAAAATTTAAGTGAGTAGTTATACTATCAAAGCCCATAGTTACTTTTTAATAAGGCTACTACTTTATTGGCATTTTGAAAAAATGACAGAGTAGTTTGTTACTTTAAAAAAGTCAAAGTTAGAGATGGTTGAATAACATTGACAATTGTCAATCAGCCCTGGTTAACATACTTTAGCTAAACTTGAACATCCACAGTGAGATAAATGCACGAGAACACTAATTACCTAGCTTTTTGTTTGGAGTATATACTTGTATATACAGTGCTATAACAGCAACACTAAGTACTACAAAAAAACAGAAGTTCTATAGCAGCTACAAGACAGATCAACAATTTAACAAAAAAGGAAAAATACAATTAGAATTCTTAAGCTAATGTAGAATCTGGAGCATAAAAAGGTTCAGGGGGGACTTGGTGGCAGCCTATAAATATATTAGGGGTGTGCACCAGGAACTGGGAGAATGTCTGTTCACCAGGGCACCCCAAAAGACAAGGTCTAATGGTCACAAATTTTGGGAAGATCATTTTAGACTGGAGAGAAGGATAAACTTCTTTACTGTCCAAGTTCCCAGAGTCTGGAACAGACTCCCGCAAAGGTAGTCCAGAGTAGGTGCTTGTACATCTTTAAGGCACATTTGGATGCTTATGTTGCTGGGGTCATTTGACCCCAGCAGACTTCCTGCCCCTTGGGCAGGGGGCTAGACCCAATGACCTTGCAAAGTCCCTTCCAGTCCTGTTATCTATGAAATCTATATGAAAGTTCTGTAATATAATCAGGTGCCTGATAATCATGAAAACTAACCATACTTAAATACAATAAATTGATACAAAAGAGCACAGTTTTTTACAGGAGCAATTTGATTTTTAATCATTGCAGATTATTCCTTTGTAACAATTTAGATCTAGGGTTTCCAACTTTTAAGATAATAGGAAGGCAAACAATTCTTTTGCTGGTACCCATCACCTACATCTGTGTTACAAGTGAGCATGTGTCCTGCCCTTTGTAATTCCAGAATAAAATTAGACAAATCTAACACCTTTCTAATGAATCAATTACTCTGTTCTTAAATTTTTTAAATTTCACCACTGGCGACAGCAGAAGTACACTCTTACTGTCAGTGTCAAAAGAACACTTCATTTTTATTAATACATCCAATTTATAACAGATCCCTTAATAGGTCAGGATTGAAGACATTGGACTAAATGTGCCCTTAAAAGTGGACAGTGGAGGAGAAACAAGGGGCAAAATGAACTAACTGTACCCCAACTTACTGAGAGCAGAATGTCTTATTTTACCATGCCTCCTACATTTTTCATACTTTGCAATAAAATACTAAAAAGATCTTGTGAGAGGCAAGGATCTGTGTCACTGGTATCTTTTACAGAACCAACTGCACAGTTTGGATAAAGGTAGACAAACTTTCAAATGTAAGGATCAAGAATGTATCAAAAGCTTGTCTAATTTTATCCCAACTACACAGCTAGTCTAGGAAAAGAGACCACCCCCAAAGATCCGTGCCTCTTGCATGACCATCAAGGCTACAACACATTGCTCCAAAAGTTCTAAAAAAAAATCTGGCAACATTATTAAGGAAGGATCTGTTTCTCAGGTACAAATCTTCTCTCTATGCAAGGGTTGCCATGGTGACTAGACACTAATGAAGTAACATGGGACACTGGAGCATAAACTCCGTGCATCTTTGGTCCATTACGAGTTACTGCTGCTGAAGAATTAAGCACCTGAAGTTCACTTTCAATATTAAAAATAAGTTACACAGTAACTTTGGTAGACCTGTCCTTTGTCTGGCTATTTAGTTTGTTATGCCGTTAACAGAAGTACCGTATTAAAAAAGAGGGGAGAAAAAAGGAGAAAATTACATGTTAGCTCACTAGAATAGAGTGGTGAAACCATGGCATTCTGTTAGGTCATTGGCAGATGTTAAAAGCTCCCATGTGCACTTGGAGAAGCAGCATTTCAAAGTATTATTTTTATGATGCTGATCCAACAACAGCAACAGTTTACCGCTGCCTGAAGACAGAGTTCCAGAATAGCCTCTTCTAATGCATTCTTCCTTCAAAAATCCATTCAAGCAGTCTTTGTAGCTTTCTCAAAAAGTCACATTTAGATTCTAGCCATAATGCTAGAATCCTCACACCAAGGGGTACCCTGCCAGCAGACTCCCTCTCATCAGAAGGGACATCCATCCTGATCACCTCGCAATCTGCAGCTCCAGCATTGTGTCATGGCATTATACTTTTGGTCTATATTCTTGTTAGTCATATAAAGTAGTTTCACTTCAAAAGAAACTGTATCATATCACCTCTATTTTATTTTCAAACAGGGCTCCCTCAGTGGCTAAAGTAGTAGGGCTGTGCGAAGCTTTGGTTGCTGATTTGGTTTGCTGGAGATTCGGCCCAATTCAACCCAATCCAAAGACCCTTTAATCTATCCAAATTGATCTGGACAGATTTGATGATGATTCAGACATAGACACAGCTTTAAATGTTTTTTTCTACATACCTCAAGGTACCAGGCAGCTCATGAACACTGAGATGGTGGGGCAGATGGGAGCATCCCACAGGAGCACGGAGGTAGGGGTAAGTCCCAGTGCGCTCAGTGGTGGACCCACAAGTGGACAAGAAGCACTGCTGGCCCACTTCTGGGTCTACCACTGAGTGTGTGGGGGACCGTCCCTATGCACACCAGCTCAGCGACTGGTGCCTCCTGGATTGTGTGTGTGTGGGGGGGGGGACCCCCGCACCTGGTGTCCCTCCCGCAGCCAATCGCCAAGTCAGGAGGGCACACTCGGTGGTGGACCCAGAAGTGAACCAGTAGTACTTCAGTACATTATTATATATAATATAAATATACTGTACATACATATATGGAGGAGGAGCTAGTAAAGTGAAGTGGTCACTCATGTTAGTTTGAGAACTCTTACCTAGTAAGGACTTTTACTGTTGTTATATTTTTTTCTATTTATTTTTTGCAAATAGTTAGAAAAATTCATGGTTAGAGGTTATTCTTCACAAAAAGCCAACACCACCTTTGAAAGCTAGCATTCATTCTTTTCATTCAGATGTTTTAATTTTATGAACTGAAACTAATTGGTTCAAATAATGATTAACATATGACATGTTTGCCCAAGCCTGCACGGCACAAAGCGGTGTCCATGACCAGTCTGTGCAAAATCTGTGCTTAGGGAACCCAGTGTAGGGTTAACGTTAGGACACTGGAGCAAATAGAAAACAACCTAAATAATTATTAATTCTCATTTTCTTTTGGGCTGCCCTAGAGGCTTTGTGGAAATGCCTTTTGCTAGGCATTCCCTAGCCAAAGATGGACTGATACTGCCTTTCTAAGGATGGGATGCATCAGTCTGGCAGATCTAGCAAGCAAAAGAGAACTGCCACATTTCCTGCCTCCCCTGTAACACAGTGGGTGACTAGCAGGAGAAATGTTAAGCAGCAGGGAAGGAAGAGCAACATCTGAGTCAGAGATGCTCCCAGGAATGCAGGAAAAGCAATGCTTACTTCTTTTAAGATTTATATGTAGTACATGTACTTATATAGCACTTGTTGCCATAGCAGTAGTGAGCCTCACAATCCTTAATACACAATTTTTACACACTCTCAAACATCTTGGTGAGAGATGACTGTATTAGTTATTCTCCATTTAAAGGATAGAAAATGGAAGTACTGAGGAGGCAAGTGACTGTCCCAACATCACATCAGGAAGTCTATGGAAGATCATAAAAATGAAAGCTTATCCCTGAAGCTTAAGTCCAGTAATCTTGACTTCATCCTGGTTCCTCTGGAGTGACAAACCCAATTATATATGCTTCACAACATCTGGACAAGGGAACATTTCCCATATTGAGAATTTATATGCAATTAAAAATGAAGTCTGTTGGGAACCACAATTATGACTTAAAAGAAAAAAAAAAAAGTTACCTATTACTTACCAATCCATAGGCAGTACTTCTCTCATGTTCTTGTGTTATGTCAGCTACATATGCAAATATTACAGAGAAGGTAACAGAAAAGATTCCAGAGACTGAAATCATACCGAAGTACCACCTACAAAGTTAAGGCAAAAAGAGATGCAATTTAAGATGGAAAGAACGCCCACAATTTACTTTCTACATCCAAAGACAAGCTAAAGTTCATTAAGAATTCTAGTTCAGAACTATGTGTAATAACTTGGCAGCTGGTTCCCATTGCACTGTAAATTTAAAGTGAGACCAGCACCAAGCAGTGCTCTCAGCCTTAGGAGCAAAAGCCCTTCAGTGCTCCAGTGCTTTCAGGACTGGGTACAGTGGGCACCAAGCTTTATGTTTGCGGATGCAGGGAAGCCTGGGATCATGCTCCTGGGCTCCCCCCTGCTAGGAACAGGGCACAACCAAAATCTGATCCCCGATCCCAAAACTGCCTCCTTCTATGTATGTGTGCCTTAGTAGGAGACGGGATTGCTGGGGATGCGAATCAGGTCCTATTGCTCCTTAAGCTTTTAACTGAACATCCGTCAGCAGCCAAAAAAAAAAAAAAAAAAAAGAGAGACATACAGCATGAATACAGGCTCCAAGATGGCTCATATTGAAAGTTATTCAATATTTTCACTTCCTTAAATGCCACCAACAAAAGGATGAACGAAGTTTAAAATTACAAAACTCTACAGGCAACTATTAAACACCATTTACAATATTCCACATTTTATACTTTCTTATATAAAATTTAGGCATTCATTCAACTTTCAAAACATAAACAATGCTGTTTATTAGTGCATTCAAAAGGTCTGAAAGACGAATAGTAATTGTATGCTATATTAGTTATGTAATCCACTCTAAGCATTTTAAGAAGTTATTGCTACATTTGTGTAAAACATAGCTTCCATGACCCTTTGTACACACCGATACACAAAATTTACTGAAGCCTTGAACAAAGTAATACTAGAATATTTTAAATCACATACAAGAAAAATTTCCCCCATGACATGATCTTTGATTTCCAGAAAACACTGCTCCTATGACTGAATTCCTCAACTGTATACTACAACCCCTTGCTGCAGTCTGCACCACTTACCATGGACTTATCCTCATTAATGGTATTGGAACACAAGTGAAGAAAACTGTAAGAAGAAGAAAAGACTTTCTTCCCCACACATCAGATAGAGCACCTATTAATGGAGCACTCAGAAAGGATAAAAATCCCTGTGAAAGAAAGGGAAGTTACTAATGCATTTTGATCTACATTATCAAGTTCTACTGCTAAGCACAATTTAAAATTTATGCTTTGATTCGCAGAATTAATTATGAATAGTATGAAGCACAGTAAGTTGTGCACATCCTCTTCCATTCATTCCACATACTTTACAAGTTTAGCACTACAACTGGAATGAATACAGGGGGAGATAAGATTATGAAAGCAGGGGTGCACCAATACAGAATTTTTGGGCTGATACAGATGGCCAATTTTTAGCAAACCACACTGGCCAATACCGATCCAATTCCAATATGTAGAGGGCAGTGGGGAGAGCAGCGTCTGGCTCATAAGTCTGTTGTGGGGGAAGTGGCAAGGGGGAGGGAAGGGGAGTCGGGGGGCAGATGCTGCACAACCAGGGGGTAGGACATGGGATGGAGCCATGAGTGGCTTGTCGGGGGGGAGGGGAGAAGCAGCTCCCACTGCTGAGCAAACCCGAGGGAGGGCATGGCACGGGGTTTGTGCCCCTGGATCTATGCACAGGGTGAATGGGGGCTGCTGCTGAGGGCTGAGTGGTAGGCAGTGCCAGGCTCTTTCCAGCAGGAGGCTGGGCCAGGATGCACTCAGGGTGCAGGGCAGTGGCTCTGGGAGGGCTGCAGCCACCCCAAAATTCACCATAGCCCCCCCCATGTCCCCCTTCCAGCACTGCCATCCACCCCGAGCGCAGCCTGGCCCAGCCCCCTGCCAATAAGAGCCCAGCCCCAACCCACAGAGGCAGCCCACCCTCATTCTGCTCATAAAGAGACAGATCCTCTTTACACAGATCCAGGGGTACATGCCTCTCATGCACTCCCAGGGTGTGTGTAGCAGCAGGAGCACCTCCCCATCGTGGTCCTGGACAAGCCATTCTGGCTCCATCCTGTGCCCTGACCTATTTGGGCTGCCCCTGCCTCAGCCCCACTCCCTTCCTCAGCATGGGGATGCTGATCAGCCCCACCTCCCCATGCCTATTTCTTCCTACCTTCCCCCACAACATTTAGTCAGGCCCTCTCCATGCTGTCAGGCTGTGGCTGAGTCCATGCATGGGACATTTATTTAGTGGCATTATCAGCCACATCAACCTAAAAAACCCAAATTTCCAATAATCAGTTTCTCATGTCTGCTGATCCAATATGGGACCAATTTATAGGTGCACCTCTAGATGGAAAGGGAGATTTTTTTTCCAAAGCAAGCTACATATAGAAGGCAGGATATAAGGAGACTACACATGTTGAAAAGCTGTTGTGAGATTGCCAAAACCATTGGCCCAAATGTGCAAAAGGACACACCAGAGATTAAATAGATCTTGGCCTTTCCCATTGCAACATGAGGGCCTAGCATCTAAACTCTTCTCCCATTTAGTAATTTGAGAAAAAAAAAAAGCAACAAGGTCATGATCTCAGCAAGCTTCCAGAACTGCCAGATGGAGTACTAATAGGTGGGATTGCTCTAAAAAAACCTCACATCACTTACAAGGCCAGTGAATAATTTGTAACTGGACCTTGAAACAAATGAAGGAATATAATGTTTTAAGTATGGAGCTATGTGGTCATAGTAGTTCATAATATACATAAGATGGAGACCCAACTTTCTGCATGTTACAGCCTGGAGCCCATGGAAGCTACAGAGAATTGTTCCTGTCAAAGGAAGAGATGATTAAAGCCTAAAAAGATTACTTCAGCATAGGAGGAGATGAGACTTGCCACCAGTGCATCATTGGTGCGTGACAGAGGCAGAACTCCAGGTGCATGAGTTGTAGCTATAAACTCTTCTTTAAGTCTTGTATTTTAAATTATAAAATTGATATTCAAACTATAACTAAAAATCTGTACAGAGGCAAGCTATGAAGTACATGAATGTAGGTTGTTTGTTTGTTTTTCTTCTACCATAACTTCCAGCAGAGCTCAATTACTCAATTTTTTCTGCCCTCAGGAACAAAGGGTTTAGTCTTGTTTAGGCAAGGGAAACCATCCCTTGATTTTGAAACAATGTTTGCCCATTTGCTAAATGCCTGAAATCTTAGCAAATAAAGGCTAAATGCTAAATTGAAGGAATCTCTTTAAAAAGCTCTCATTCCTTCTCCTTCATCCCTTGCCTAGCAGAAGAGAATGAGTCTTAGGGTGAAAATGAGGGTAAAACTGCCTCTTCCAACCTAGGACACGTTTACCATTGAACTAAAAATCAGTAAGAAAAAAGTATCCAAACAGTAGATGACAGTTACCCATCATCATCTTCCTGAAGACAAAATAATAATTTACATGTCAAGACACCCATATACCAGGGTGTGTTGTCAGACATTCTGTCAAGAATGGTGTCTCAAACGTATTTTATGCTGCCGCAACACTAAATGAATTATAAAAATTTGAAACAAGATTATCTTGACTCCTTATCAGTAGAACGCTGCTTTTGCCTCAATACTACTCTGTTAAGTCTGCAGAAAGTCCAAAAAACAAGCAAATCTGCTTTTTAAGTGAAAACTAGTTTTTTTAGTAAACACCTAAACACATGGGAAATAGCTACTCCACATAATTAAATATCACAATTCAGATGTGAAGTTATCATCCTCCTGAAAATTACAGCAATCAGAAATCTATATACCACTATCACACAGCAGGCTGTAAGAGATACACAGGGACAGAGAAATTAAATGTTCAGGTACTGATAGTCTTGCTATACTTCTCTTAGAATTATTAAAATTGAAAAATGAAAACTGGAAAGCTAAACAAGAGCATATTTGGTGAGAACAAAATGTATTACTCATATACAGACTAATGATTTTGTCCATTAGAGCTAAAATTCACTAAAGTATGTGGTAAAGTGACTTACCAAATCACTTGGGGCCCAAAACAGTTATATTACACATACAAATTTGAAGCAACTGTAACAGCCACACTATTTCTCCCATAAAAAGTTCCATTAAATCAAAAGAAAGTCAGATATGCCATTTCCCCACATATATTACACCTTTTGAAATAATTCAAATTTATAGCACAAGTTTAATGCAATTCTACTTTATAGCTCTAACATGCACCATACTTATGTATCAATTTCCACTTAAAGAGCAATAAATGACAGCGCTTCCTCATACACTAACAATTGCTCTACATCTTATATAAGATTTACAATGAACCTAAAGTTCATGATCCATTTTATTTTAACTAGATATAAAAAGTGACAGGAAATTCAAATCACAACAGGGCTTGTTTATATAAATACTTGTAACAATGACAAGTAACTTCAGAAACAATTAAACCACTGATTCTCAGCCAAGGTGCAAGGGCACTCTGGGGCTCATGAAATCTTTTGAAAGGTGCTGTAAGGTACGAGGAGATAAGGAGATATAAAGAGATAAGTGGAGGCTCAAGCTTGTCCCTTCAAGGCTCTTGCCTGACCTCCTCTACAAGGAAGTAAACACTGCAATACCTTAGGTTTCAAAATTGGGTACCACTCAATTCACAGAAGTTATGGAGGGGTGCAGAGTCAAATAGAGATTGCCTCAAGATTAAGAAGGTTAGAAGTCTCTGCACTACTCCCTCTTACAGAAAAAAATGTGTTACTTAGCACATTTGCTTTAACTTTTTATTTTCTTTATTATTTTACTTTATTCATGGGAAGTCTTAAGTAAGCCTCAAAAGAAAATACAGGAAGTTAGCATGTTTACTTCTTCAAAAGTTTCGTTTCAGTATAATAAAAATGAATTCAGACTAATAACCAAAACTGAAACTTAACTAATTTACAACAGAAAACAAAGCTTCACGTCTCATTAACCCATCTGTTTTATACTCACTGCTACAACTTTGATATCTTAATTTGCTTAGAAAGAGCTCTTTTAGTGTATATGCTACTACTAAAACATATATATTATCATCATGTTAAAATTACACTAATTATGCTAAAGCACGGAAATGCCTATCACTTCCAATAGTTCTAGAAGCTTGGAAGCATAGAAAAAAAATCCAAGTATTCTGCTTATGCTAAAGAAAGTTTGCAAAAATGTCTCATCCTTGCCACACTGGTAAGTGTTTGTTTCTACTATCACTAAAGTTGTCAAAAGGCTATAAGCCACTGCCAATATTCTGACCCTCAAGATGGGTTAATTAAATTGCTGCTTATTATCAACCACAGGACAGACTGGAAAAAATGTTTATACCAGTGGTGACCAATCTTTTCACCCCACAGGCCACAGGGGGAGTGCCAGTTCCAGCTATCACAGAGGGGCAGCAGAAGAGCCCTATTGGGCAGGGGAAGAGAGAGTAAAGCAACCCAGTCCTGATCTGGTCATGTGGGCAGGAAGGGTGGAGTGACACCAATTCCTGATGTGCCAAAGAGAGCAATGGGGAGAAGCTTGGCACCAATCTGGACACACCAGGTGAGAGGAGGGGGTCTGCGTGGAGCAATCTCAACCCAGAAAACAGCTAGGAGAAATGGACAGGGGACAGCTTGGTCCCAATTTGGACACGCTGGGCAGGATGAAGCAGCCTGATCCAGATTCATGATGGAGTGTGGAGGGCAGACCAGCTCTGATATGGATGCCAGGGAGGTGGGGTTGAGTAGAGCAGCACCCATCCAAATGCATGGAGAAGACAGGGAACAGCCTGACTTGATCCAGACACATGGGGGGCTAGCCTGGCCCTGATCCCATTGAGTTGCAATGACCTGGGTAGGGCTGGAGCCATCTGCACAGTTTCCCCCACTCCCCAACTGCTAATTTTTTCCCAACCATGGAGATCCTTGCAGGCTGGATGTCATGGTTTCATGGAGCACGTTCGATCCACAGGTCAGAGGTAGAGCATCCCTGGTTTTTGTATCTCACACCAAAGTATGGTATAAATATAAAATGCTTTAAGTTATTAAAACTGTTCCATTTCTAAGGAGTTTGTCGCTACATTGATCTGTTTTACTTGCACATTTACTCTCACATGCTGTTCTTCAATTCATATTAAAACTAGAAAAGGGGCAAGATTTCACATATTAATATGCTGAGCATATGTGAATCTATGCTTTAAACTCTGAAATCAGACATTATTTCTCCACACCTCAAATCAAGCAGAAAATACCAAAGAAGCATGATGAAATATTCCTAAGTATATTACAATTTTGTGTAAAAAATGGTAACAGCAAGATCTAGCACCTAGTTTCTCACTCACAGCAGCCTGTGTTAATGAAAAGACCGTACACAGGGTTCAGTGTTTGGGTTCAAGAATGAAAAAAGAATTCATATCTTAAGTGGAGGATAATGAATAGAATACAATTAGAATTAAATGTGGGATGAAACTAAGCCAATGGTTCTCAATCTTTTTAGACTCGAGCCGCCCCTGAACAGACTCAAGGCATCCCCTGGAACACCAACTTGTTTTTTTTACTAAAGAAAAACAGAGCAGGGTTTCTGTTGCAGAGAATTTAGAGAGACCATAGCTATGGATTTCTATTTGAAATCTCTGGGTTTATCTTGCGAGACATGTTTGTAACTTTAATAATACTAACATTACAACACCTTTAAAAGGATCTCGAGGCACCACTGGCTACAATGACAGCCTGGTTGAGAAACACTTAACTAAAGGACATGTGAGAAAATATTTAAAACTTCCAGAAAATAACTGAAGAATGACTAATACTTCATGCTTGTATCTAAACAAAGTGATATTTACTTTTTTTTTTTTTTTTTTTTTTTAAATGTTACCTTACCTCAGTGAGAAGCGTGAACATCTGTCACAAATTTATAAAAATCTGCTATCTACATAATGGTATAGATACTACTCAACTAAAATTTTTACTCTTGCCACATTTGTTCCCTAACTCTTGACTTCCATTTGCAAGTTAGGAGCATTCAGGCTTCCAGAATTGATGAACAAGCTCTTTATGGCAAAGAAAAAAAATATTTTTAATCAATTCCAAGCGTTCAAGCAGCTACTGTGAAGAACAAAAGTCAGAACTATATAAAATTGCGGAAAACCAGTGTAACTAGGGGTGCACCAATAAAGATTTTTTTGACCGATACCGACGGCAGATTATTAACAAGCCATATCGGCCAATACCCATCTGACTGTTAATATGCAGCCTGGCAGCTTGGAAAGCAGTGTCCAGCTGGTAAGTCTGTTAGGGAGTGGGTAGAAGGGGCTGGTAAGTCTGTTAGGGAGTGGGTAGAAGTGTCCAGCTGGTAAGTCTGTTAGTGGGGGGTAGAAGAGTAGCAGCCCTACTCTTTCCCTCACTGAGGCCTCTGCAGTGAGGGAAAGAGTAGGGCTGGGACAGGGGCAGAGTTGCAAGCAGCCCAACCCTCCCACAGGAAAGACCCTGGCACTGCCCCAGCCCCAGCCTGCAGCAGCAGCCCACCCCCTCCCAAGGCACAGATCTGAAGAATGCTGCCTCAGGGTGTGTACAGTGGTGGGAGCCACCCTTCACCTCCCTGTACCCCCCAGACAAGCTGCTCACAGCTCCAGCCCGTAGCCCACCGTAGCTGGGCAGGGCCTGCGCCAGCCCAGCTCCCCTCCTCCCTCACTGTGTGGGCCTTGATCTATCCCCCAATGCCCCTTCCAAACCAAACTAAACTAACCAGCCAGACACTGCTCTCCAAGCTGCCAGGCTGCCTGTGTGTGCATGTAGCATTTATTAGTGACATTAAAAAAAAAAAAAAAAAAAAATCAGCCACATCAGCCAAATAAAGCTGATTATGTCAATTTTCCTTTTATCGGTGCCAATACAATAGGATTGGTGCACCAATAAATATAACTGATCAGGACAACAAGGTTATATTTAGTGCTTCCACTTAAAAAGGATTCTTACCTTCACACCCTGAATAAGACCATTCATTAAAAAGGTATGGTGAGGAAACGTTTCATGTAAGACCTAAAGAAAAAGCACATGTCACCCAACAGATGAGATGAGAGAAAAAGTTATCTATTTACATTTAATGAATAAATACAATTTCCAGGCCTTAATGGAACTTCCCTACTGTGCCCAGAACAAAATTGTTTGTTTATACACTTCATCACTATCTATATGCTAAGGTATGGAAGTACTTATACAAGTAAAAAACTAGATTTGTACATTTATCCCGATACAAGAAAACTTTTTTTTTTGTTTAACTTGTGTTCCAGAGGCTGCTGAAAATGCTTTGGGATTTCTTCTTCCCCTAATGCATATATAGATGCAAAAGGGACCATTTGTGAAACTACTTTGTTCTGTCATCATAAGTTACACATGGAAAAATTATGCCAGGAATAACTATAGTTATGAAGAGAGAAACTGTTGGGGGTTTCCAATTCTTGTATAGTCAGAACCTGTTTATCAGAAAAACTAAAAATATTCTCAGGTTACCAATACAACTGAGCAGTTTGTGCATTTTTAAAATACCGACCAGGATTTTCATTACAGGCCTGATTAGGGCACTTTAACAATCACATGCCTGGTCTAAATTAGTTCAGTCTAATCTAATCAGATGAAAAGAATGCTACTAGTGAGGGATGTCCACTTCTAGAGAAATAGGGTTTGGGGGTGTGACTGCCCACTCTAGCCCCAAGTTATGCTAAGACCCCCCCCAAAATGGAGTTTGGGACAGTGGCATGCTGGGAGCAGCACCATCAGTCCTAAGCGA
>JAGPOW010003395.1:64749883-64776919 GCA_030014935.1 Caiman crocodilus | reverse complement strand
CCCCCCCAGCTCACTGACTGGCAACAAGTGGACCCCAGGTGCCCCTCCAGACTCAGGAAGCACCAGTTGCCAAGCCAGAGGGAGGTGGACCCCAGCATTGCTTCTGGTCCACTTCTGGGTCTGCTGCCAAGCATGCACTCCTCTAGAACGCTCCCTCTATCTCAACATTCACAAGCCACCTGGTACCTTGAAGTATGTAGAAAACGCATTTAAAGTTATGTTTATGTCCAAGTCATCAAATCTCAGAATTTATTGGGACAGTTCCAATTTGATTCAGAGAGATTAAAGGGTCTCCCGATTCAATTCGGATTTGGAAGTTTGGCTGCTGAATTGGGGTGAATCTCCAAACTGAATCAGCAACTGAAGCTTCACACAGCCCTATTATTTAGTTTAAGAACTTAAAATTCTCTCTACTAAAGATAGGACAGGATAATCACAAAACACTCACTAACATAGTGCTTGAGTTGAGTACCAGATCCACACAATAAGCTCTCACAGTATTTTCAGCCACAAACAAATCTGTTCTAAACCTGGATCAGAAGTTGAGAAGATTAAGTCAGATAACAAAACTCCTCACCTCTAAAAGAGTGGAAGACCATTCTTTTCTTGAAGAAAAGAAACTAGTTACTCTTGTTGCTTGTCCAAAAACATCATACTACTGGTCTTTCTGGAACAATGCTAATCTTTTCTCTTACCCAGAAGAGTAACTGGCTTCACTTACTTTAAGTCCTTTATTTAATGCATCTCTAACCTGCCTTCTGCTTTTTAAATGCAAGTTACAGTAATACCATTAACAGTTTCGCTTCTGATCCAACTGTCCAACTAAAATGCACACTGCACAAAGCAGAACTGGCTCTCTACACACCAGAGCCATACATGTCCCTTTTGCAAAATTCTCTCTCATTTGCAGCACAGCAGTAGGGAAACCTGCAATCTGACTGTGTTGGGTGCTGTAAGCCTTGTCCATCTTCCATAAGCATTGCCTTCTGTTCATCTTCACTAAGTATGCCATCTTAGATGACTGAACGTTACTTTTTGTTCAAACAGAATGATTTGATTTAGCTTCTCAAAATGTAGCCAACTACACAGCTTTGTAACGCAGAAATAAAGCAACAAGTTTAAGCTGATCCTTGCAACTCAGGTTCCTGGGAGTTCCATTTGTACCATATTGTCTAGCCAAGAAAGCAATCCAGGATAGGAAATAGTATCTTGAAACATTTTGATACCAAGTAAGAGCCAAACTAATTCCAAATTCACGATTACACAAATTTAGAAAGTGAGATTTGACAAGAATTTTTGTAATGAATCTTTCTGCCTTTGTAGTCTCTCACATTCATACAACTGCAATCATTAAATGCAACCACCACAACTGTTTTCAACACAGTACTGAAAAAATTGTTTTCAAACCACCTGAAGCATACTTTTAGTTTCAAGATGCTTCTGATTTTTCACAAACCAGATGTACAAAAGCCCAACATATTTAATGACTAGTATTATTAAATCTTATTTCAAGTAGCTCATTTGTCCTGCAAGCCACTGCTGTGATCCTCTCCAATTTGACTGCTTTTGTCCACCTACCTAATGTACTCTGCTATTTAAGTTTCATACAGCTTCAATGCACCTATTCTGATAAACAGGTCTCAGTCATAAGAGGATCTATTATGCTGCACAATTATCTATTAAATTATTTTAGCAGATGACAGACTGGAAGAACTGAAACATTAATAAAATTCAAAATTTAAAAACATTTCTTGCATGTTAAAACAGGGTAAAATATAGCAAAGCAACATTTTTCTTGTTACGTTTAAATAAAAGATACAGCAGACCTGAACATTTGCCTGATATATCACAGGACAAACTTTTGAAGTTTCTTAACCAAGACAGACAAGGTTCCTTGAGTGAATTTGATACCTTTTATTAGACCAAACTAAGACAGCGGTTTTCAACCTTTAAGGAGTGTAACCCTTCTGGTGGTATAGAATGTGGGGTGGACAGGCAGGGAGCCAAGTGGTAAGGGGGCAGGCACAATTGGGGCAAGAGGCAGGGGTCAGGAAGCCTGCTCCCCCTACTTGACTCCTTGCCACGTGCCCCTACTTTTCTGCCACAGCAAGTGGGGGGGGGTGAAGAAGGGGAGGAGGATTAGACAACAAATTTAGGATAGCAAGCCTCCAATAATTAAATTCTAGACATGAAAAACAACAACATTTATACATTTGCCATGTCTTGAACAGAATTATTGTGAGGGTCATCTTAAAATTCAGAAGTCAGTTTGGATTCAGGTAAATATGGTTTCTTGTCACTGGAGTCCAGGTTTGTGAAGTGCCAGAGATACCAAAGGAGTTCAGTTTGCTGGATTTTCAAATTTCTAGAGCTTTGGCTCCCTAGCTACTGCATTTCAATCTGCAACTTCTTTCTACTCTATGAAACCAAATGCCAAAAAGTTCCTGAGCACGGATCTTCCTCATTTTTTAATGTTCAACTTAGTCTTTTTACTCCCTACACATATGCACAGACCAAAAAAAAGAAAAAATTTGTCCAATCAAAAAAAAAAAAACCCCTTAAAAATATCAAATTTCTACTGAAATACCTGAAAAGTTTCAGCCTATAACCATAGTTCAAGGAGGAGCAGATGACAATGGCTGGTAATGATTTATGGAAAAGAAATGCATCTTGATTGCATTCCTTTTCTCCACCCTTTGTAGATTAGTAATCACAAGGCAGAAACAGAATACTGTTTGTACAGGTCCTTGTACAATGAGTATTCAATTGGAACTACAGTTCTTACACATTTCTACATAGTAAATATTTAATAAAATTATTTACACAAGTTGGCAGTTACCCTGTTTCTGTCTACAGTTTGTGATCTGGCTATATAAAAATGTGAAATGTCATTGGATAATTACTTATCAGTTTTTATCCTTTCTCTGCCTTAAGCTAACACTATATATTTGCATTTTCTAGGGTAAACAAGAGGTGAAAAATCTAGAGAAGATGCTCAGTTTTGGTAAGACCTATTATCCTAACCAGATTCCATTTTCTAAGCTTTCTGCGTGCTTCACAGAGGAAAAGGGAAATTACCACTGCTTTTCAGTACTTTTATGTACCAAAGTTTAATGCGCAAGTCAAAAGGATCAAAGCTATTTATTGTAGTAGCTTGATAAACCACAAAAGATAACCACAAACATGCATTTCCCTGTGATTTTCCATCACTTAATTTTGGTCCTAAATGCTGGTTGCCACTGAACAAAAGTATGAGTGACAAATATGTAAGCTTCCCTCTATGAAGGTACCACAATATGCAAATTCTAGCCTTCAAAGATACATATGGGGATGCATATAGTCCTATTTCCATGCTTCTTCAGTTCTCATTTCTGGCTAGGCTGGCTGAAAGGGGATAATTACTTTGGTAGATTCTTTGCCATATAGATGGCAAAACTAATAGAGAAAGCTAAGTACTGTAATCCATGTAAACTACTAGTAATCCAGACACTGTCCATCTGACCTGTTAGCTGGAGACAAACAGCATCTTAGTAATCTTTCTTCTGCTATTGATCCTGCAAAACACCATCTCTATTTAAGAAACACTGGGTTTGTCATTTATTGTTGATATCAATATAAAGCAAATACTCCATTTTGTACAAGATCAAAGGGCACACACATTATCTGTAAAAAGCTCTCAATCAACATCAAGTTTATAACTACATACATTTACAATGAACTTGTCCAAACAGTGGGTTGTTTCAATTATTGCAGGCTAGTTAGCTCATTATTTCTACAATTCCTGGTCAGAATGGTACAAGAGTATCAGCTACCACCTTTTGAAATATCAGCTATTATCCATTTGATTTATCCTCACACTAAAATAGAAAAAAAAAAAAAACCTGAATAGTCTTTCACAAAATACATATCTTATGGGATTTCTATACTCGCTTGGAAAGACCATTAGGAAATATTCTGACAGCATGGTTAGGAGAATTGCAAAGCACAACACTCTGCCCTATAATAATTCTTTATAATACTGCTTTCTAAAATACAGAATCACAGCATTTGTTCATCCAGTTCATTACTATAGTAAAAATTAAAAGTGAACTTTCATCTGCACACTTCCAGATCAGACAGCAAAATTCATTTTTCCACAGAAGCCGAGAGAAAATCCAGTTAAGTAAAGGTCAAAGTTCGTGCAGATGACCAGCTGAACAGAAAAATGCATGGACCCATTAGTTTTCATGACTATTCGGTCATTTGTTTCATTCCTGGCTACTAGAGCCTGGGAGATTATCTGCCATTTGATCATGAACCTGTGCAGTGGCACACACATCATAAAGAGAAAGAGCACAAGAACTTAGTAATGCTTCTCAGATCACCTTGCATTCAAATCACTTTTACTGGTTTAAATACACCTTGTTGCTTTGGTGAACCTGCTCCCAGTCCCATTTAGTAAAACATTTTGTGTCCTTAAAAACCTATGGATCAAAACTGAATTCAAGAAACTTGGCTCCTTGGAGATGGGTTTAATGTTTTGAAGCAGGTATTTTCAAACTAACAACAGCAAAGAGTACATCTTAATTAAACGGACTATTTTGTAGACAACTTTCTGCTCTAGAGAAAGTGCAGCCAATTATCAGGTTTAAAATACATTCACACACAAAACAAGGATTTCTTAGGGAGATATCTTTTTATTGGACTAACTGTATAATTAAGATAAAGTTAGACGAGTTTCAAATGCAAGACGTTCTTCATCAGGTCTGATCACTAACAGCCCATACAGCATAGTTAGCCAGTTAATCCTCAAACTTGTGGTTTTTAAATAGAAACCGTGACAACTATACCCATAAAAATATGACTGGTTACAGCACTCGTCTTGGTAAGGTCTGAAAAACACAGGGAAGGAGATGCTAAAGACAGAAATATGAAAAGTCCCATTCACCAACAGCAGCCATGAATTTGTCAGCACTGCCCAATGTTTCCAAGGCGATTTAGTGTTATAACACCCAAAAGGCTGTTCTTCCAGAGGTACAAACAGCAGCCTATATAACACATTTTAAAAACAGCAGAGGTTGCCAAAGTTCAGCAGTTTAAACCAGAGTAGCATCAAATATTTATAAATCAACACACTTCCGCACTAAACACTTGTTCCTGCCTTTTATGGTGAGGGTACAAACTAAAAAGACTTTATATTTCTTTCAGAAACTAGTAAAGCATGAGCAGTTTAATTTTTGATTATGTGGCAAGCCTACATTTAAAATGGAAATAGCAAAAGGATTTACAAAGACATTTTACACACAGGTGCACATGGTGTAATAAGTTATAAGTAATTCATAAGTGTTGCAGCCAGAAGATCTGTTATCTTCATACAGTCCAATCTCCAGCAAAACAAAGTGATATTTCATAGTGTAATTCCTGCAGCAAACCCGTAACTGTATGTTAGACATCCTTCTAAAAATATGTAATAACTCAAACTTCGATTTAAATTTCAAGTAATAGCAAATCTACCACATCCTTCACTAAGTTATTTTAATAATTACACTCATTTAAATCTGTACTTTGTTTATAGTGTCAATTTACTTCTTGCTGGTTTCAGGCATTTCATCTCATTATAGTTTTGCTTGGTATCTTAGAGAATTCTCCACTGCCAGAAGTCTTCCCCACCCATACAAATACTGATTAAGCCTCCTCTAAATTCTTTCCATGCTAAAGAGAAATTGAGCTTTATATCTCAGTAAGTTTTCTAGGCCTCTGGTCTTTTCATCACTTTCATCTCTATAGTATCCAAGGAACTACTAGCAATATATTAATTACTGTGAATGTCACACAGTATGATTCCTTATTACCTAAAAAGGAATAACTGCACCTTGTCTTGGTAGGAGACTTTTGTGCTGCTTTTAGTTTTGTTTATTTTTCAGTTTAAATAATATGTATGCACTGCTTTATACGTTAGAGAAAGCATTTAATCAAAGTGCAAGGTACACTTTATGCAAGCAGTAAGGTATGTGCTCATTCTTTTCCAGTCAGACTAGATGCAGAAAAAGAGCTGTTTCCTGCACACTATATTTCCGTTGAAGTAAAACATTCCACTATATTGGAGGTGTGCAGTTGTCAACTATGGTCCTCCTGAAGCTTCAGGCAACTGCTTTAGGATATGACTTCAAAGCACAGGGTAAACCCTACTCTTTCCACAGAGAAAAAGTTGGATGCAGCTTTGGAGGTGCTTAACCTAGCTTATTCAGCAAAGGGTAGGAGCCAAGACCCTGCTTATACTGGACCTGAAAACTGCCAGCTCTGCATGACGACACAGGCAAAACTCACCCAAATGCTGACTCTTTTCCAGGACTATTCCACAACCACACCTGAAGGACAAAGCTCTTATGTTTATTTAAGAATCTCAGTGTCCCAGAGCAAAGAAAAATGGAGTATGCAGCAAAATAGAGAGAGACAGAAACAGGACATACTACCAAGACAACACCTACTTTTAAAATAAGCTAACCCTAGCTCCAACAACCAGTCATGCAAACTGACTGCGCAGATGAGGACACGCAGACCGGAGTACCACTTGGCTGAACACCGCGACTGACCTGGACATTTCCACATTCATGAAACATTGCCTGAATGTGAAAGTGGTGCTTCAAGCAACTGCATTACAGGATTCAGAAGCAATACCATGATTACAGAATACAGTGAGAGAATTTGAGTCAGTCAACTTTGATTTTTAGAGAACAGTGAGAGAATGAGTCGGGCAAAGGATTAAATGGAAAAACCATGATGCCTACTTCTTGCACACAATCAAAGAAGTCCCCATTAGGAAGTACAATTAACACCAGCCAGTGTAATTTACCTATAACATAACTATTTATATGCATAAGAGAATAATTCACATAATGGTATAAAATAATGCTAATCCCACTGTGGTGTTTATTGTTTATGTATTGCAAATTCATTACCTGCATATATTGGTCCAATAAAAAAAAAAAAAAAAGAAAAAAAAAGATTCATCCTAAGAAATCCCTCTTACATAATTTCTGGATAATCACAGTCTCAACATGATTCTTAACATGGGGCAGGTGATAGACTAAATGATTTAAGCCCCAGAAGAAAGTCTCCTGCCCTGGGCCCAGCTCAGGAGATGGCCCACAGCCAAGAAAATGCACCTGCTTCATACACAGCTCTGAAGTGACCTAGAGCTATACAGAAGGTAGGAGACAGATCTGCTAGTAGTTGGAAGTAAACTTCCAGCACACACAAAACACTTAATAAATAACTTGCCATCTTCAGGTACACACAACTTCTAAATCATAGCATTAAAGTTCTTTTGGTTGACAAGGCAGTTTAAATATATTTCTGAAATATAAATGTTACCCAGTGAAGATTTCAACTGTGCCCCATAAAACATGATTTTTCCCTATCCCAGGAATAAAAAGGACTCTTAAAGACAAAGACAATGCATAGCAAAACACAGGTGACAATGTATTTCACAGTCCAGGAGAGATTAACCACCATGAAAAAATGAACTTTAAGAAGTGACACTATAAAACACTTACTTCAACACTGAATAACAGGCAATAGAGAACATTTAGATTTCCACCATAAAAACTGATTTAGCTGCTGTAGTAACAGTAACATTTCAGTTTTTGAAAACAAAGGTTCAAAGTCCAATTCATTTTGAACAAGTTACATTGGTATGTTTCTCCAGGTCTATTTGTAAAACGGACAAGCTTTCTTGTGGAAACAGAGAAAAAAGTGGTACCAAATAAGCAGGATATTTTACTAACTAATTTTTCTAACTGTAAGATGATGATTATTCCTGTCAGTTGCACATTAAATAAATTAAATATAATCACAGTATTGCTATCAAACTCCATATATCATAACAGATAATATAACAGAAGTTGCGTAGAAATTAACAGTGTTCAGCCAGAAAGTCTGTACATATTATTTGATATCAGATGCTCAAATGCAACTAAACTAGAAGTTAATATAGTCAGTGGGAATGTACTTAATTTGGTCAGATTTCACCTGGTTAAATAACTACAGTAAAAGCTTTGTTATCTGGCACTCACAGGAAATCGAGGGTGCTGGATAACAAAATATGCCAGATAAATAAACGGCTCCAACAGGCGTCTTTGACCATCTGGGTCACCGCCTGTCCTGCCACATCTGGGGTGTTGCTGCCTCTTGCACAGGTCCTGAAGGACATGGAGGGGGGACCCATGCAAGCTGCTATGCCCTGGGCCGTGGGGGCTTGGCAGCATAGGCTGCTTTCCCCCAGGCCATGGGGGCTCCACAAAACCAGAAGTGCCACAGTGGACATTTCCAGTTTCACTTTTTCCTTACAAGCCAGCACTCTGGTTAACAGAGCATACCAGCTTGTAAGGTGCCAATTAACACAGCTTTTGCTATACATACTTTCAACCCAGAGACAGCCATAATTGCAAAAACAATTAAAAAAAATTAAAGTTGTTCTCATTTCTTCAGCTTGAAAACAACTGATTCAGAAAGTTCAAATTTCTGATCATTTAAATTTGATGTGTTTTCCATGGAGATGATAAAAGAAATTTAGTGCAACTCATACATACTTATTTGGCTTGTCAAAATAAGTATTTTACATTACTTCAAAGCCAATTAGTACATTTCTTCTGTCCTGCTAAAGACTGCATCATCAAGGATAGAAGCCAAATACAAAGTCAAATTGAGTAGCTGACCAAAGCTTGTTTTGTAATAGCTCTTCTTTCATTAAACAGCCAAAGGGCAAATTTCTGCCTTCACATGCCAGAACTGTACTCCCATGGATTTCAAAGGGGGCTCTGCACATGCGCACACATACTGTCCAAAGATATGATTTAGCCCTTAATATTTCAGTTTGAGGAAGTACCTTCAAATTTATTATTTTTTTTGAAATTCACTATAAAATGCCTAACAATAACAATCACATGGTTTTTTAGGAGGAATTACAGGATCTGCAGCAACAAAAGAGATAGTGGCCTATTTAGTTAGGAATTGTGAACCAAATCCAGAACTATTTATTAATTTTGTTTATATATAATTATATACATTCTAGATTTTACAAGAGCTAAGGACAGCACAATATTTTACCCCCTATATACTCTAGAAAATGCTCGTAAGACCTTCAAATATTTAGTAAATATCTACCACCAAAAAAATCCCTGAATTTAGAAACAGATTGCTCATTTGACTTAAAATCTGGTTGAAGATATTAGTATTCAGAAGTATCATTCAAGTCTGTGATCCCCAGCCTATGTTACAAGATCCCCCCCAGTGTTGCTCACAGGCACAGGAGATTAGAAAGCTGTAGGGAAAGAAAGTACAAGTTTCCCTAGAGCCCATGTCTTGCTCAGTGTTATTCCTCATAGACTAGTGAAGGTTATCACCCACAATGCTAATGGCAAGTCTAGAGACATCTGCTTAACTGTCGTACAACAGGAATCAACAAAGGTAGTTTTAATGATCACTGAGAAGGAAAACAAAATAGGAAAAACAACAACAAAAATAAACAAAAAACATACCACCTTCAAAGTTATAGTAAATGGGAAAAGGTAAACTGGAACATCTAAAGCTGCTATATTTATATTACTTCTTTTATAAATTTAAGTATTTCCCCCTATACTTCCTAAATAAATCCCCCTTACTCATGTGCCCAACCCTTTGTTCTGCCTTTCAATATTCTTATGTTCCTATTATAGCACTTGAGATCAAAAGCAAAACTGAACACATTATGTGAAAGTATTCAATATTAATTGCTAATGCAACAATACAGATAAAAAAATAGTACTGCTTGCCAAGGGATGCCCTACTACTTCAATCAAGTAGGAAATGCATTTTTAAATCAGAAATTTTACATGGGTATCACCATATGTGATATTTACATGATAAAATATATTTCAGAAACTACTGGCCAAACGTAAGCCTACTCTTTAAAAATAGTTGGTAAAAAGAACAGTTAAACATCCTAAACCCCAAAACAGGAAGCAAGTCAAATAAGGTTACTGTGACTTATAAATATTCTAGACAGTATAAAGTGTTCATATATAACTAATTCTCTTGCACAAAATAACTTCCTCAAGCAGATGACAAGAGCAGGTTGCAAGAGTATTTATGACAACTAAAGATCCTCTGATGTACCAACACATTAAGGGTAATTTAACACCTTAATAAAATAACCTTGAATCTAAAAGGGATGAAGGAGCTATTGATGAGAAAAGAGTGATAAAGAAATGCAACACTCTAGAACTCTTGGTCCAGAGTGGATACCTTTTATTAGACCAATTAAGTTTTGCATTTCTTTGCGTCTCAGACTAACACGGCTACCAAATACATCCTTCAAACAGTTAAGATACTTCTGCTCTTAGTGTCAAGTCTTCAGATGGATTTGAGTTGTTTGCTACTGAAAAGGATTTAGAAGCCCACTGACTTCACATACGTTCTATAAAAAGAAATATTTGGAAAATTAAGCTGTATAATTATATTTACATGAAAGTCTTTAATTCCCTAAGTGAATTACCAGGCTGCTAACTGTTCATACCAGACGCTATTATAGATGGTTTTAGAACATATTTTAAATTTGCAAACAAATATACATTGCTCAGTACCAATGGGGGAAGAGTGGGAAAGAGGAGGAGAATTAAAACAGAAAAAAAAAAAGTTTTATGGAAGAAAAGACAGTGACATGATACCACATCATTTTTTGGTATACCATTTTGATTCTTGATCAGGAGACATTAAGCATTGTATTAAAGTATTTAGAATTTTCCAATATACACAGTTTAAAGTTGAACTACACATGGTTTAATTATGTATGGCTAACACAAGCATATCAAACCAAAACAGTTTTATGCTGATTCTCATAAAAACAAAATGAACAAATTCAGATCCTTAAACCCTATTTGAATGTAAGGATTCTACCCAATTCTGTAAAAGAAGAGCAAATTTGTACCGCCAAGTGCTGCCGAATAGCAGGCATCACCAATACTGGCACTCTAAAGACCCTAAAGATCTTAAATATAAGCCTTTGTATTAGGTCTCAGGAATACCATAGATATCTTCCCTTAACTGCGTGCACAAATTAGTCTGCAACAAAATTTAAGCTGTTCCTCTCAGCCCCATTAACTCTTAAACAAGTCATTCTAAGGTCTAGTACATTTACAGCTGCTTCAGGTTCTGATCCTTCATGGCCAGGTCCAGATGAGTGTGGCCATGCAGCATGTGGCACTGCAGATCTCTCTACAGCACCACATACCACATGTTGAGCTGTTTTCCACCACACCAGGGAGAAGCGCAGGGGATTTTTTTTTTTTGAACACTGGATATCCAGGGGGTCCAAAAAAACCCCCAAAAAACAAAAAAAACCCCAAAAAAACCCACAACACCCCCCCACAAAAACAAATAAGTGGGGTGGCACATGCAGTGGTAGCACACACTGCTTACAGCTGGAGCTGGGCTGGCCAGAACCATGCTCTGGCTGCCTACCAAGCTCTGCGCAGCAGGATTGCCACTGCTGCAGTCCCAGGAGGCCCCTAGGTAAGGCTGTTGGGAGCAAACTCCCCTAATCCCACCCAGGGTAACTTGCTGCATTCCAGAGAGCTCACAATAGGCATTCCCTGGGAACAACTAGTGTGAGAACAAGGTGCGCCGACACTAGTTGTCCCCAGGGAATTAAACCTCCATGCACATGGAGACGTGACCCGAGAGCGCAAATGTTTGCACATATATAGATATTCAGCAAAAAACCTGCTGGTCCATAATATGAAAAAGGTTGGGAGAACCACTGATTTATACCATTTAGGCAGTAACAGGAGAACAAAAGTTTATGACAGGAAAATGATTTAAGAAGGGGCCTGGAAATTCCTAATCCAGATGCACTTGAAGCTACTTCCAGTATTTTTTTTATTGTTGCTTCAACTATTTAGCGTCTACAATAGCACAGGATAGTAACATCAAGGAAGAAGAGAGGCAGGAAACGGATCCTATTTGCTCCTGTCATCCAAGCACAACCCAAGGAACACTAAGCTTCAAGTCTACAAAACTATAATCAGGATTTGTATAACCTACGGCAGGCAAACCTGGGTTCTCACAGGCAAATATGATACCACATGATCAAATTGACACAGAGTACAATCCCATAAGACAAGAATGGTGCATAAGAACCAACAACAAGTTGTGTCAATTGTACAGAGACCCAACCCTAACACAACCACAGTGCCTGGACCATGTGAAGAGAGCGGAAGTGATCAGGACACCAACAGAAGTGCTGCCCAGGGTAGCAGATGGGAGAAAGCCACCTGGAAGACCAAAGCAAAGACAGTGACATGATACTACATCAGACCTATAGAAATGAAAGGCTGACAACCAGACACATAATGGGCAGGAATGAAGACAAGGTCCTTTGGGTAGATCTGGTATCCTTTATCAGACCAAGCAAAAAGCTGGAAAAATTGTTCTTTGCAAGCTTTGGGGCACAAACACCCTTCTTCAGGTATACGAAGGGCGCTTGTGCCCAAAATCTTGCAAAGAACAAATCCATCTACGCGAAGACCCTCGTCTGCCTCCCATTGCTACAGCCACCACGCCCGAGGCTGCCACAGGCCTATAAACCTAACCTGGTACTACTGTTTGCCTGTTGAACAGACTTCGAATGAAAACCGAAAGGTGACCAAGAAGGAGCAGCAGCAGCTTCCTTCCCGGGCCGGCACCACCTTCCACAACCACTTCCCCAAACCCAGGGAACTGCCGCCTTCCTTCAGCCGAAAGAGCCAGCCCCCGCCGGCTCAGCCTCCCCTACCAACCCCAGAAGGCCGGACGAGGGGTGGGTGCTTCCTCCCCCGCTCCCGACGCTCTTCAGGCGTCAAATCCCAACCGAAATTTAACCGTAGCCAGTTCCCGCCGGGCGGGTCCGGGGCCAACACACGACCGCCCCCCCTACGACCGCGGGCCGCGCCCGGCCTCACCGCGCCGACGCCTCCACCCGGCTTGGAGCCGACCCGCTTCACCAGCATGACGGGACCGCCGCTCTGCTTCTCACCACCACCTTCGCCCCCAGCCGCCGCCGCCGGGGCCAGGGCCGGGGCCGAGGCCGAGGCTGGCGGCGGCTCGGGCTCGGGGCTCATTCCTTGCTCTGCTGCATGGCGGCGGGCGGCTGCGCCGGGCTTGGGGACCGCCGGCACGTGCCGCACCCCACCGCACTACAACCGCTCCGAGGGGGCGGGACACCGCCGGTCGCCCGCCAACGGAAATGAAGCGTCCCCTTCTCCCTCCTCCCGAAACTTCCGGGAGCAAACTGGCAAGGGCGGAACTGTGAGCATTCTTGAGCTCCTGATTGAGTAACCTGGCTCAAATAGGTGGAAAAGAGGCGAGGCTCTCTTGCCCTCTCGCACCGCTGATTGGATAAAGGGCGACGCTGTGTTTCCCTTTCGAGCTTCTGATTGGATGGAGGGAACTCAAATGGGCGGAACGGAGGCGGGGCTTCGTTGCCCTTTCAGGCCTCGGATTGGAGGAGGGGCTCAAATGGGTAGAACGGGGTGGGGCTATATTGCCCTTTTGAGCTTCTGATTGGATGGAGAGACTCAAATGGGTAGCTGGGCTGCATTGCCCTCTCGGGCCTCGGATTGGAGGAGGTGCTCAAATGCGTAGAATGTAAGGGAGGGGTGTATTACCCGTTTGAGCTTCTGATTGGAGGAGTGGCTCAAATGGGTGGAAAGCGGGGCGGGGCTGTATCTTCATGTCGGTTTCCTGATTGAAGGAGGACCTCCGGGGAGGAGAGCACGAGGGGCTGGCCTCGCCTACACCCACCGTCACGGTACCGGTCGGCAGCCAGCTCCTGCGCTCGAGGTGGAACCTGAGGCATTGGGGGAGGGCTGAGGGGGGCTGGGGGCTGCTGGACCTCACAGTTGCACTTAATAGGTGGGGGGTGCCCAACCCCCCTCCGGGCCGATCAGGCCTGTGGGGCTCCCCGTGGGTTCAAAATCTGGCAATGGGGGAGGGCTGACAGGTAACTGCTGCCCCCAGATCCAGGAGGAGCCCCTCAGGCCCTTGTGTGCTTAGGGAAGCATGTGGGATGGATTAGGGCAGCATGGGGCCACATGGGACCAGTCAGAGCTGAGCGGGACCCGGCGGGGTGGGGTAGGGGGGCACAGGGTGGCGTGCAGTGAGGTGGAGGCTGCACGAGGCCCGATCTTGGTGTGTGGGCCCTGATCTTGCTCGCAGGCTGGCCTTGTGCCACTTACCTACTTTGCACAGGGCCAGAAGATTGACTACAGCTATTATGGTCTGATAAATAATCAAAGTGGATATATAGTACACACACCTACTTTGTTTAGTCCACAAACTGCAAATCTACCCTTTCCTTTACTTGATTTCAGACTACATGGCTAAATACAGCCGTCTTCTCACAGGAGTAATCATTAACTCCAGATTTCTCATATATGCCTGAAGTTAAGCATGTGTGCGCTTTCAGGGGTCAAGCCTGGCTATTACTAGCAAATAAAAATGTCTTATTTACTAATGTCTTATTTATTGAATAGTAAATGAGAACGTAAATAAGGATAACAATGTCTTCAAGTCTCATTGATCATGTGAGCGCCTGCTGGGTTTTTTTCCCTTTAATTGCCTGCCAAATCACAATCTAACAGTGGTTCTGTTTTAAGTCAAGTGTTATGCATTAACTCGGAGGCATTTTATTTGTGTGTTAAGGGACTTCGCACTGGATTCACTTATTTGGGACCTGAGTCCAATTTCAAACTCTTCACATGAACAGTAATAACATTAGCTAAAAAAAAAGGCTTATAATATCAACACATTTTATTTCAAATAAATTCTCCCACCTACCCCAACACTTTTCCAAAGGGAGGGTTGTGCTTTTTCCTTTTTGCTATAGGGTCCAGCAGGTACACAAACTTTTGAGATTTTTCTGGTGAATAGTCGCCATTCTGAAAAATCCTGGACCTGTTCAAGTCAAGTGGATTTTCTGGTGACCTCAGTGGGACCAGGATTTTCCCAATCATGCCTAGTTACCAAGGAGCTACAGAAAGCTCATTGTTTTTGAAACCTCCTTAATTTATAAGTCTGGAGAGATGACACGTTTACAGCACTGTAATCAGTACTTATACCAGTGTCAAAGAGAAGCACAGCCAATGAATCCCTACGCCAAAGTAACTTCAACCAATGTGATATAGAATTACTCTGAAAGACCAGATGTGAAATGACACCAGTGTAAGTTACATTTGTATAATTGTCACCTTTCTGCTTTTGTCTGGGAGCAGGCACTTCAGGGCAAACAGGCTGTTACTTTGTGGCAGACTTGTAGTAGTGCTTGCTTACTGCATGCATCTGCCATTGCCATAGGCTATCTACTGTGTATCAAGGTGCAACTGCTATTGGTATATGAACCTAATGGAAGTTACATGAAACAGAAGTTCAATTGTGTCATGTATCCAAGCTAGTGATTCTCCACTAGGGTGTTGCAGCACCCTGGGCTGCCTTGAGATCCTTTCAAGAGTGATTTAGGGTGCTGCACAGTGTTAGTACTGATATGTGTACAAATATTCACAGTATACACACAGAGATTTAAAATAGGAATCCAAAATTCTTCCAACAGAAGAATTGCTCTATTACTTTTCTGTAATCAAAAGACAAGTGAAAATTAAAAGCTTCCATTTTCCAAGTAGTGCCTCTAGTCTATAGAGGGGTGTCTCAAGCCTAGAAAGTTTGAGAACTACTTATCTAAGTCCTCAAATACTGGCATACACATTTTTAAGCTTAATATTAGACACTCAGTTCTTGAAAACAGTCTTGACCAGACTCATCTCATCAGTTTAGCATTCATACTTAGTATTGCTTGAAGTCATTACTATACTTTGATACCTTTAGCTTTCAAGTAGCCTAACCATGGATCTGATACAGCTCCCATTTAAATCATTAAAAAAAATTATTAATTTAATGATTTTTTTTTTGTCCTGCCCGTTTCCTGTCTGTGGGTTTGAGCCTGTTAAGGGCTGAACTTTCTGAATGAAAGCTTACTCCATTGAAATCTTGGGAGTTTTGCCACTGATTTTGTTTGGCCCAGGATTTAATCCCCTGGCATTAGTCTAATATAGCACATGTGCATGTGCTATCACAAAAACTTTCCAGTCACTTGCAATTGTGTGTAGTTTATGTTTTGTGTAGTTTCTCTTTACCTGACTATGTAAAGATAAAGTTTCCTATAACATTTGCCACTGTCATATCCAAGCACAGCATATGTAAAGTAGATTTCCACAACAGTGAGGTTTATAGTAGATTTAATAAATTACTATGTTCTTTGCTTCTCCTCCTAAGGCTTTCCAGGAAGTTACCTTAGAACATATCCAATCAGAAGCATAACAAGCAATTTTTGCATCCTGGGCAGTGTCAGCTCCCATTTTTGCACATCCTCTAAATGGACAACTGGGGTGGTGTCTCTTGCCCACCCACTAGTTGCACTACTGAACACAGTGGCAATCTAGTTGTTGTGAAAAAGATTTGTCCTAAGTGGTCTGGTAGTCTGTTTTAAGAGGGTTAAGACCCTGCTTAGTCTAATCTCTTACATAGCTTGAAATAATAGCTGAGAGAAGTATAACTGCCAATTATTTTAGTGGAGTGTTAACTCCATAAGCTAATGAGGATAATTGAAATGTCAACACACATAAATATTACTGCTGAAAAAATCACATAGGAAAAACAAGGGTTCACATACCAGTGATCTGCAAAATCTTTTGAGTGACATTTTGGTTTGATATCCCAGTTGGGTGGAGCTTGGTAAAGTGCTAATACTATTTTCTTTCCAATAAACCTCTAAGCACTGCTGTCTTGGCAGGCTATGAAAGGGAATGATATCATTGATTCTTTGTACTGGCAACTAGAGCAGATTGAGACACCTAGAGGAAGTAAAGCAAAGCAGTGATGTGGCCAAGAGGTAGATTATTGCATTCCGTACAAATTGAAGCCTGTCTTGCCTTTTAAATTACAGTAATCCAGCCTACAGGTGTGGATTATTATAGTCAATTCCTCCTCTGAACAGCAAGAACAAAACCACCTGGCCACAATGAATTTGGAATTGTGATTCAGGAAAAGAGAACAAAGAGGAAAGAGAACAAAAATAGTTGATACTTTTTTTTCTTCACCAAGGACCTCACAGCCTACCCTGGTCAGTGTATACTGTATTGACCAAAGTCCTAACAGAATTTATGAAATATGCAAGGTTGGAACAGGTCTGTGATCTTGATTGTTTCCACTGGACCAGACACATTTTTGTCTGCCTCTCTGTTGAAGATACTGCTAAAGAAGTAATGAACAATTTTTCAGATCACTCAAACCAATCACAGTCTAGACTGTTTGTGTTACCTTTTCTCCCTCATCAATTTGGTAGCAGCAGAGCACTGATATTAATCACAGTGTTAATCCAACATTGCTCAAAGCTAATCCAAATACTCCACAGTTAGAAAACTAGCAACCATGTCTACGTTATTGTTCCCAGTGTTGTGACCACGTTAAAAACACTTGTAGTAGCAAAGCTGAAACATTTTAAGAAATGGAAATATTGAATGTAGACAAGGCTTTAACAAGCTACTGTTTTAAGATTTCTACTAAAAGAAATTCATAGGATCAGTGTTTAAGAAACAGTTCAAGCCCTAGCAGCTCGCTATTGGAAAGGAATCCCACTAGATGGGGTTATAGTTTTGAAAGAAGGGGGTTTGAAGCTGGTTGGTGAAGAAGCATGTTTTTGCCTACACCTAGTGTATAAATGGCCTGCATATTCTGACGTAGCTGACAAACTAAAATTTTCAGTAGCTTTACTGTATCTGTCTTAATAATGCTACTTTAAAAAGAGGTTTTCAGGTTTTTCTACAAAATTGCATAAATTGCCATGAATGTTGTCAATCTGTGACAAACAACCAATGACTACCTCTCTCTGTGAATCATTACGGCTTCTGTCTATTTAATATTTCAGTTTAAAAAAAACTTGAACATACATGTTTAGCTCTGGTTTGGTTTGGTTTTTTTCCCCCTGGAGCTACTGCAATCATTTTACCCTCAGACTGTTGTTTTAGGCAGGGACTGAGTGATCCCCACTCCTCTGCTAGGCATAGATATTGCCCTACTTTATGAATGGAGTCTGTAACTCCTGGTTCAGCTTCAAAAGATTGTTATCAAGGAATGTCATTAGTTGCTAAAAATATATCTAACAGTTCAAAATAGGAATCTGAATGATTTAAAGAAAAGCTAATAGAGCTGAGTTGTTATAAGGGCTTTTGTTTTCCCATTTCCTGACCTGTGATTGTTTAGAACTATTACCTTAATACTATGCTGAGCCTAAGGGTTTCTTGTTTTGTTTCAGTTTCTTGTGTTTTTAATGAGCACCCTGAGTTGTGAGAGCAATTTAATGAATGATGTGATTTCCTTCTGCTTTTAAGACTAAAGTAGTACCAAAAAAGAATCAAGGGTCATTATTATCCCTTTTCTAAATCTACTGAGGTTGAGGTAATTTAGAGGTAACTCACTCCTATTAATTTAGCAAAAACAAAACAAATCATCATCTTATTGTTTACACAAGGAGCTGCAAGAACGGCAGATTAGTATGTGGGAATTAAAGCTAACCCATGAAGAATCTATAATATGGTGACTTTTAACAATAATAAGATCACCTGGAAAAAATGTTATTTTAAACTTTCTGAGAAACATCAGAGGTCCCATCTGGCAAGGTATTTAGTTACACTTCATAGAGTCTGCTGTCAGTCAGTCAATGGATGAATTCTGAGAAGCAGAAACTTCAACAGTGCAAATTACTTGCATGTCTTGATCTCTGTACACACTTAGCATAGCTGAAAGGTCTCTTTAAACAACATCAGTGTCCATCAAACACATTTAACAGTTAGTCTCTTTTGGATTGAAAAGGATGGTTGTACATTTTTAAACAGACAATTGAGTTTTTCTCAGCAACGGAGAGGATTTTGCTTTTAACGTTATGCTCTGGATTGTATATTTGAAAATCATAATTGCATTTCAGGGGAGGAAAAAACCCCCAATGTATTGTGCGTTCCATGTAAACTGATGTGGATTTATTCAAACAGTTCCCATGCTCCCAAAGTATTTAAATGTATTACAATCTCATTTATACTGAATTTCTGTTTACAGACCCAACTCTTTTCTTTCTTACACAGATATCTCCACTTCGTGGTATAAATACTATATAAGGTTCTACTTTTTACTATCATGATTTATACTATATATTAGATTGCTTACTTTCACAATTAACAAAGAACGCTGTCTGTTTGATTAAGTAAATACAAAAGAAATCTTTTATCTGGCACCTGGGTGAGCATCTAAAAGCAGAGCAGCAGGTACCATAGCATGAATGCAAAGTCTGTAATGTATCTATTTCACTTGCCACGTATTCTAGTAACCTGGAAATAGTGCTTCATCAGAAAGACAGTAAGTGGTGTGTGTCTTTCTCTGTGTACCTCTATGTCATAGCAACTGCTACCAAGGTAGATAAAAATGAACTGGAGCCAAATGAATTAGACCAGAGATTATTTTTTATAGTCATTATCCTTCCACAAGTGAAAGAAACAGGTATAACAGGTGAGTGGAGTACAGTGTGAAGGCTCAGCATAAAAATAACTATTTACTTCTAACTCATTCATTGTCAGTATTTAAACTTTTTTCTTCCCAAGAGAGCTTTTTGTTTTGGAGAATCTGTTTAAGCTACTGAGCTAGATATGAAACACCAATAAAAGACCCTGTATAAAACTAATTAATAAGATGGGCTATTTGTTTTCCTTTAAAATCCTTTTTTTAAACACCTATGCAAAATCAAGACCATTCATGCTTTTTGGAAATTTCTTACTGCATATATTTTTTTCAATAGTTCAAAGATGGCATTAGCAAGTGGACATTGGATTAGAAAAGAAATAACAGGAGACCCTCCTAGCCTTAGGTATGTTATGTTAGTAAGAAGTTACTTTTTGGCATTCAAATTGCACGCTTGTATGTACAGTATAATTCAGTATCAATGCTGGGTATAGTTTGTGGGTAATATCTAATTTGATCTAAGAATAAGAGAATAAACTCTTACTCAATCTTAGTGTTCTGCATTGTGTATTTGCTTTGTCAAATGAACAATTGAAAATTGGGTTTCTTTTAGATTAGAATAAGATTCTGATCACATGGCAATTGTCCAATATCTCATAGCTGTATTTTTATACAGTTAAGGGTTTAAAGATCACTTTCTTGGTCAAATTCCAATTTGTGTAAAATTACAATTTTCCTCCTAAAACTCCATGGCATTGCTGATATCACTGTATTGTGCCTCTGGTAGGACTGCACTCGAATGTTATATACATATACAAACTTTCATCCATTATTTCATAATATATAAGTAGTTTGTGAAGTTACTTAGGTTCTGCTGTACACACATTTGAAAGATTTGCATACATATAAAGTGGTCACTACTATTATTTCACTTAATTCACTGTGAGAGAGCAGCTTAGACATCCATTGTTCCTTGGGAAAAGATCTTCAATGGCTTTCAGTTATTTAAGATATTTATCTATGGTATTTACTTCCTACCTACTTAAGCAGATGTTTCTTATATATCAAAATCTGCGTGCGTAGTAGTAGTAGTGAAAATATCTGCAGGTATTTTTTTCACTGTTATATTTATGTCCTTCTGATAGCTTAGACCTGTTGTGTTTTGTTTGTTTTTTATTATTGTGCATAGCACTATACAAACACAACAACCAGTCATTGACCAGTCAATTATAATCTAAAGTCCCAGTGCTACAAAGGAATTATGGATGTGCTGAAAATTAGTATGTAATCAGAATAAAATGCTAGAGCCACTGTGCCTATACGATGATAGCAGTTGTCCCAGCCAGATTCCTCTCCACAAGCTTCAAATGCAGAAATATGCCTGTGAACATATTCAAATGTGCCAAATACTAAGGCCTCACGAGCAGCCACAAAGGGTCACCTCAGAGTGTCTTAACTGGTACGTGGCAGCTGGAGCTACCCTCAGGGGCCAGAAGCACCAGGGACAGCCCCAACACTCCTGGTGGAGAGCTCAGGGACCCTGGCCCCCAGAAAACTTACCTGAGAGGCAGACCAAGACAGGGAGGGAGCCATACCTGCCAGCGCTGCTCCAGCTTTTGAAGTGGCTGTCAATCAAGCTAGGTGGCAAACAGCTGATGATGTCAGCTGCAGCCACCGCCATGTGAGATTTAAAAACCCCAGCCAAAGCCGGGTGTGAGGGGGAAGGCAGGAGGCAAGATGCCGAGCTCACTGAGAAGCGACTCGGCCAAGCTGAATCCCCACACGACCCTGCTCCATCGAGAACAGGCGGGGCAGCAGTTGGGAGCCAGGTGAGGTGTCCCAGCTTCAAGATCCACGGAAAGGGGCTTAGGGTCAGCCACCACGCCTAGAGACCAGGTCATGTGTATTCAGCCCTGTGCCTGCAGAGGGACCCACAGACACAGGTCCAGCATAGGTATATGAAGCCGGAGCCAGGATAAGGAGCAGGAGTGAAGGGCAGGCAGCAGTTGCAAGCCTGCACTTCAAACAGAGGCCAAGAAGTTAGGGATCCATTGGCTGGATACAAGAAGCCATGGCTAGGAGCTGGCACAGGGGCTCAATGGTGCTGATGGTTGGCAAGTGGACAGGCTATAGGGCAGGCAGAGCCCCAGAACCAACTACAATGAGTCTGTGAATACCCCTGTCTTCGGGCCAAGGACAAGAACACCACTGAACCCCTCCTTTTATTACAGTTCTATCAAGTCATGGCAAGTGAGTTGGGGGCCTGACCCAGGGAGCAGGGAGATACTCACAACACCAGCTGAGGGCGCCACAGTCGGGGTTTGGAGCATGTATACTGATATGGGTCCACAGGATATGATCAGGAGCTTCTTGGTGAAGGCATGCCATTGTCATGATGTAGACTTGCTTTTAAGAATGTAGTCCTGGCAATGTAACAGCACCTAACTTTTAGGTTCCCTGTCACATAGGGAATTCACTGTTTGAAGTTATGTGCCCAAGAACAGGATCCACAAAAGCCAGCAGACTAAATTGGGACCCACTATGAAATCTGATCTAATGATTAGGTTAGAGGGATAGAACCTAAATTTCACCCCTGCTTAGGACTTAAACACCAAACTCCCCTCCATAACTTTACAAACTGAGTGGCACCAAATTTAAGTAACGTTTCTGTATACATTACAGTGCTTCCCTCCTTGCAGAGGAGCTGGACAGTGGGGATGGGGGAACTAACAAGGCAAGAAAAAAGCTTGAGCCTATGTTTATCTGCTTAGCTTAGCTGCTTATCTTCTCACATTTTGCAGCACCCTTCAAAGGCTCTGGTGCCACGCCACAGTGCCCCAGGACCCTGGTTAAGAATAATTGCAGTAGGGTATTTGGAAAGGAGAGGTATGTCAGTCTTCTCTGTTGAAGCTACTTCCCTTTGTATAACATGCTTATTCACTGTCAAGAGACTGGACTCTAAATGTCTCATCTTTTATATGACTATGCTAAACTATAAACTATATACACACTGTCTCTCGTTCTTCCACTGACACCCTCTCTTATCTGCCCAATTAGGGCACTTTTACGTGTTTGGACCAGACTTGATTAATCAAGCCTGCTGAAACATCCTAATCAAAATGCTCCACCATGCTGCAGTCTCTCATGTATTTAGTGTCTCCACATTTCAAAATGGCAGTAGTGGCACTTTAAAGCTTGTCGAAGAGGCTTTAATTAAAGTGCTGTCTCCACCATTTTGAAATGCAGGATGTTGCATACGTGCGACACTGGGGGTATTTAAACTAAAGCACTTCCAAGAGCCACTCTAACTAAAATGCGCCCCCTTTCACCTCAGAGCAGGTTTACGAACACCCTTAGATATTTACTCGAGGCAGAACAGCTTCAATAAAGAAGAGTGAGAGATTCCCCCATCTCATTAGGATACATTTGTGGAAGGTAGGAGTTGTTCAATCCCCATAGGCGGAATAGGAATTCTAACCTCCATCTCAGGTGAAAGCCTGAAACTAGCTTATTCAGGGCTCTTCCTCTGGTTGTGTTTTGTGTGGGGCCCAATCTGGCAGGCATGTAATAAAAACTCAGAAGTGTTAATGTTAATAGACACTGCTAATAGACATTGTTAATAGAATTTATCAGTTTTAGACAGGAGCTCAGTCTGTGCTTTAGTAAAATGAGCTTCTGCAGTGAGAGGGGAAATGCTTATAGATAATATACCCAAAGAAATCGTTTTGCTTGACATTAGGTCTGTCTGTCATTTATTTATTCTATACAGTAATGTTGGGATTATTTCTTGAAATTTTGTACTCAAGAGACTCTGCAGATATTTCTGTTAAACATTAGTTGTTCGTCTTTGGAGTGCCTGTTTGAACCACAGTTCTCATAGTGGTGCCACACATCTATTTTTGAACAATTCATCCCTGGAGAGCAAGTTATGCCCTTACGGCTTGAAAACTGAAGGCTGAACTTGTGATGCTTATCTAAAGCATATTTTATTTACTCTTCTAATATGCTACAGTTTATCTTTGATATTATTTAATCTTTGTTTAATTACATTTCTACTGAGAATAAGCACCAGATGCTGTCCTTAACCTACATACAAAACTGAGCTGATATTTTATAAGTCCTGATGATAGGAAACCGTGACAAAATGTAAAAGCACTTTCCTTTTGGATAATATACAATGTACATGATGCGTAATGCACACAAATCTGCTTCCCATATTTGCTACCTCTCCTTTGAAGTGACAGTATTCCAATTATGAGGCAGAATTCACTTTTTCTTATTTTTGCTAATCCTGTTATCTCTATACACTACTTGCTCCAGAATTACCTTATGCTATAGAAAATTTGCTTATATTCATTTAGTTCTTCATGGACATCAGAAGAGAACAGATGGAATAAAAAGTCTTAGAAAGAAGTTATCTCCAGGTAGACCCCCACAAATTGCACAGATCATCATGTTTAACCTAATACGCCATGTAGAAACATTGTTAAGGCTTGCCACTGATATTACCTGCAGGTTGTATGTATACAAGATGCTTTACTACACAGTTGTCTAATCTACTGTACAGTAAAGCATCACTGTCTACACATGCGCACTTTGCTGCACAGTAAATTAGTCCATTATACAGTTAGTTACTATCTGTAAATACGGGTAGTGAACTAACTGGGCATGTCTACAAATGCATTTAGGCTGGCTAAAACTAACTGTGCAGTAAGTGGAAATAAGCCATCATCTACACATGCAAGTGTTAAAGCACATAAACACTGTATATAGGCTGACTTGGAACTAAAGTGTTACTGAGCAATAAAGCATCTATACATGCATTACTATGCAGTAACTCATTGGGTATAAATTTGATACCTGCATGGTGTAGGTATCAAGTTTATGCTCAAGTCAGCATAAGTCACCATATTTACTGTGCAGTGCAGGCATGCACATGTAGACGTGGAAAATTGTCTCTGATAAGGAATGAGAGAATAACATAGATGTGCTAAGAAATAAGCCTCAAAATGGCTATGAAAATCTTTAAATATTTTTAAGCATCTAGCATGAACTTTTTGCACTGAGTTTCAAAGGCCTTTCAAAGCTTTATTTTGCCTATCCTATTATCTTGGCATGAAGTTGACCTTTGTCTTTATTCTGCCAGTGATATCAGCCTCAACCATCTGCTTCTCCAAGAAGCACTTTTACACTTTTGCCAGTATTGTCACTTGTGTGTAGGAAAACCTTTCACCTTTAAGTTCTCCTTAAAACTCATCTCTCCTGAAATATGTGCTGAAACCTAGCCTCAGATAATGGCTAGACAGGCGGCATCCTGTGGTTATAACTATCCATTGGCTTTCTGCTGTGCCCAGTGTTTTAGACATCCATTATGGGATAACCCATTCCTTGCTCCTCCTGACCCTCATATATTGGACTGTAACTTAATTAAGAATAAATCCTATTTCACCTTTATGTGCCAAAGTGGCACTTACATATCCACATAACTGCAGTGTTTGGCACTTACATACAGTTAGGATTCTATTTAAACCAGTGTTGCTACACTCACCTTACACTTGCCTTTCTGGCTGTGCAGACCCCAGGGCAAAATAGAATTGTCTCAGCATGTACCCCATGGCAGGTAAGACCCAAAGATTGAGTTGTAGAAAAGCCATAACTGGAGACCAGGGCAGGCAGGGATATGGTTACTCAAGAGTATTTGTAGTTGCTAGAAGTAAAATGGTAGAGGAGAGGGCAGCCCTCCCACATTTTGGCCAATGGGATAGGAAGCTTGCCCCAGGAACAGGAGACTGGAAGGCTAAACACCCCCAATGCCTGATGGCTTTTTTGCACCTTGCATTCACTATTCATTGGATACAATTGATAAATGGGAGAGGGACAGTTTCTTCCTCACTGGAAGCATGGGCTAAGGCCACCTCACCACTAGGGCAGTATTCCTTTTCCTGATCCACACTCCCTTCTTTCCTTCTGGCCCTTCCCCTCCTGACTGCCTAGTGGGCCAGTGTCAAGATGAGGGCTAGGGAATATTTTTAGCAATGCTTATCCCCTAACCTGGTGGTTAGAGCATTATGCTGGTAAATGGGAAATACAGGTTCAAATCCTTTCTATGGGTAAGGGACAGATAACCCAGATCTCCTGCTCTCTGAGCAAGTGCCCTAACCAGTAAGCTACTGAACTGAAAATATAGGAGGATTGACCTTCTCCGTTTTACTTTCAGCAGGTTGCATATTCCATCATAAGTGAAACAAAATCTGAACTGTGCACGTCACTGAGGTGTTTGAAAATGAAGCCGGATTTAACATTAAGTCCTTTGGGACAGGGTCTATTATACAGTGCCACGTACAATGACTTAGATGATACATCTCTGTGTTACTGTTATAAAAAACATAAATCATACTAATGAACCAACTCTTCAAATAATTTGGAACTCATTCAGCACTTGTTTTTTGGAATTTGACTGAAGAATAAAATATTTTAGAAGATGTTTTCAATGTGTACACCCTCGTTTGTGGGGGGGAGGGAAAGGTTTATTAATTTTTCTTTTCCTAACAAGCTAAGATCTTTATATGTCTATAATCCTGGTAACCAAGGAACTATATAGTAATTTTAACAGCTGAAGTTATTCACCACTGTTTTGTTTCGTTTGTAGGCATGGGCATGCATTGACAGTGGCCAGCGACATAGCATTTGTATTTGGAGGATGTTCTATACATAATTCCTTTGTAAGTGTAGCTGGTAATGTTTGTTGTAGTTCGTTTAATTTTTAATGGTGAAGAATTTGCTGTTAGTGTAATTTTTATTAAATGATTTTTTAAACACTTCCTGTTTTAAATGGTCTAGTTTGATCATTGTTTGTTCTGAATGCAGAAATGTGTAGTTAATCATTGCAGAACCATTCCATGCATTGTGTGCTGGCAGATGAGGTTCTTTGGATAAATCTAGTATCTTTTATTAGACCAATTAAAATAGTTGGAAAAATTCTTCTTTGCAAGCTTTTAGGTGCAAATACCCTTCTTCAGAATGAGGAGGTATCTGCAGTTGTTCTGTGATCTTCCCGAATAGAACAGGTCGATTGCTGCAGCTGCTTCTGGAAGTGGCTGTGGCAGATTCTAGGAGCACTGCTCCCCAACTGCTGCACGCAGAGGGGGAATCAGCGCTCCCGCCTAAAAATAGGGAGGATCAAGCTCTGTAGTTTTTCTCGTAGTCCAGATGGAACTGATTTGATGGTAGTTTTGAGTTTTAAAATGAAAATGGGAGTAGGATCTTCCTTTAGTTGTATGCTAAGTTATATGCTGACATGCATTTCATTTCTATACCCACTACTCCCTTGGTAACAAATCTATGTTTTATTTCTTAAACTAGACACTTGTGAGATCTTAAACACCTCTCTAATTTGAAAAGCATTCCCTGCTTTGGTGGCACTATTAATGTCCTGTAAATAAAAATACCAACTTCAATTTCTCTCTGTATCTTCCCCTAGAATGA
>JAGPOW010003395.1:64662419-64749474 GCA_030014935.1 Caiman crocodilus | reverse complement strand
ATTTCAATGACTTCTACATGTTGACAAGTGAGATATTATTCATCTTTTCTAGCAGGCAAAGTATTCATAGATTTATTCCTCCCTTTGGAGTTGTACATATTTCACTGTAATAGGACAATCATTTGCAATGTATATAAAGTGTTATCACCATAGTAAAAGAGAAAAAAGTGTTACTGAGAAAAAAGCTAAGATGGTTAAAAACCATTTCAAGTTTTCTTCCCATGCTGCTAGGAATAAACAAAAGATGCATAATTATTATTCCCTGTGGTTTTTAATTTACTTAATATGATTGTTCACTCAGCATGACAGAGAGTTTATTTAGACATATTTTAAAACATTATTTGCTGATCTACTGTGATTTATTTTTTTTATTTACTGTATTTCTTGAGCAACGTTGTTAGTGCAATTTGCTGCTGCTAGGTTACTAGCATATAGAATGCCAAGGTTTAGTTCAGTTAGCTATGTTAACCTTGGATTTCTTGTATCCAGACATATTGCAAAAGAACTCTGCTTGTTTTGGGAAGGACAGGGAAATGATAGCTCAAAGTTTTACTCTCTCAGCTGATGGATCCTCCCCAGTTCCCCATGGCTTTCAACTCTAAGCTGGGGAGGGGAGGAACAAGACCTTCTCTTTCCCAAGTAGAAGCAAAAAACTTCAAAGACTGGGTGCAAGGAGACTATAGAAAAAAATTACTGGAAGCCAAAGCAAGTTTTTTAGAAGTGTACAAGTTCCAAATGTGCATTCTCGTAATGAAAGAATTAATTATAACAATTATCCTTTTCTTTATTGTACAGTATGTTTTTTATCTCATCAAAAATGTTTGGTAGTATGTTACTGGATACAGTAATCTAAAAATCTAACATGCGTGTTTATAAATAGTTTCTCCTACTGATTTGACTTGGGAGAGGATACCACAGGATGGACATATACCTTGTGCCAGAGAAGGACATGCTGTTTGGTAAGCAAAGAATGCAAACTGTTCTTACTACTAGCGTGGTAAATCCTTACTTCTTTTTCTGTTACCTTACCATTGTTGCATTTGAATAATAATTTTGGACAAAAAATATTAAGTAGTGAATTTTAATGATACTACTTCACAAGCTAATCCATAACTTTGGAAAAAAAACAAACAGTCACATAAGGAAAAACTTAAAGCCTTCCATTCTAGAAAGTCAGGACCCTGTCTGTAACTTCTAGAAACTGAAAATCCTGTGTTACCAGATTTGCCCATCACTTTGGGGTGTGCTCATTTATTAGGGATATAGTTCTAGGGTCTTTGTAATTCTATCAGTGTGCTGCTTGTGTTACTTGTGTTTCTATACGGAGCTGCATATCTCCCTTCTGCAAGTCCTCACCCCCAACGACGCTATCATTCAGGACTCAGTTTCAATGCAGCTGGGTTCCTCCAGTCACCAAATGAGGCATACACACACAAACACACACAGGGTAATGTGACACACCTGACCCAGCTGGGTTGATCAGCATGGACAGGCTGGCACCCTCATATGCCAAGAATCAGTTCATGAGAGCAACAATAAACTGCAGTCAGACACAAGTACACAGGTGAACAGAATACCTCTGAATCTGTCTGGGTGTATTCTTAATAGTGTAAATCATTGTATTTTCTATTGATAAGGGGTTATCTGGTTTGGAACATCTCAAGAAAATTGATCAATAGCCAGGAAAAACATAAGGTTAAGGAGTAACCAGACACTTAGGAGCCAGGTTGAAATTCCTATGGATAGCAGATATACTGGATGGTATACCTCATTGTTTCTTCAGAAACAATAGATAGCTTGCAGCATCAGGGTTTTGGATTACTTGTTGTGAGCAAGCCTCAGTTTAGCATGACTTTTCCAGATCTTACTATAGTCTTTTAACAGACTTAAGGCAATTATTGGAGTGTTCATAACCTTTTGTGGGAGGAGCACTTCCACCAGTCATCCCAGGAAAAGTATGACAACACTTGTGGTGAGGCCTCCAATGGGCTGGACACTGTGATGAACTCTTTACCATTGTTCAAATGTTGCCCATACCCCCTCTGACTTGATCTCTTTGCCTCAGCATTCCCTAACCCAGCAACTGAGTTTTAGTCAATTAAGTTTAAATAGGTCTCCCATAGTGGGACCAGGGAATGTATGGCCTGAGATGCCTATTAAACTTTCTTTCTGCTTAGCTCTGGTTAGATGAGGGGTGTGTGCGTGGTGGGGGGCAGTCCTTTGCAAAACCAGATTAAAACTGATCTGATAAATGCTGAGTTGGGTGTGTAAATGTGGGTTGATTAGCATTTGGAGCACGGATTCCCCATCAAGCAGTGCTCCCCTGCTTCTATGATCCCAGAATTTACTGTAGTCTTTGCTTTAGGTGTTTTGTTCTTCATCTTCCATATAAATGAATGGTCATCTGGTTCCATCTCAGATGCAAATGAGACCTAGGGCAGTTGCTCCCTTATCTGGAGGGCTTTAGGTATGTCTCCCACTGTATCTTAATCAGTTTTTTTTAGGTAGAGGAGGGGACGGGCATGGAATTCTTTGTGAGTCAGAGAGACTGTGTCCTGTGCCAGGGTTCCCCAAGAATATGGAGCTGAGAGGTAACACCTATTCGGCAGTTTCTACAGTTAAAAACTAAATACTGGGATAGAATAGCTATCTACTTTGTTCCAGGCACAAAGCTTCAGAGTTCAAAATTGGCTATAACAGTAGGCAAGACAGAAAATACATTAAGGGTGACATCAAACAAATGCAAAGTTATAGCAAATGTTGGCAGCAGCAATGCAATCATTTATGCACAGATTAATTTACATACATATATAATCTGCAACCTTTTGCACCACAGGTGCCTGAAAAGAGGAAGTAAGCAGCCAGCACTGGCAAAATAACAGGTTAGGGACTATTTAGAAAAGCTGGATGTGTACAGGTTTGTGGGGACAGACAGGATGCACCCGAGGGTGCTGAAGAAGTTGGCTGACGTGAGTGCAGCCACTAGCCATTATCTTTGAAAAATCACGGTGATCAGAAGAGGTCCCATACGGTTAGAAAAGGATAAATGTAGTGCCTATCTTTAAGAAAGGGAAGAAGGAAGCTCCAAGGAACTACAGACCTGTCAGCCTCTCCTCAGTCCCTGGAAAAATCATGGAGCAAGTCCTCAAGGAATCCATTTCAAATCACCTGGAGAAGAAGAAAGTGATTAGGAACAGTCAGCATGGATTCACTAATAACAAGTCATGCCTAACCAACCTGATTCTATGATGAGATGACTGGCTCTGTGGATGCAGGGAGGATTGGACCAAAAGGACTTTCATGAGGATCAATAAGGAAAAATGCAAAGTCGTGCTCTTAGGACAACAATCCCATCCCCTGTTCAAGGCTTGAGACTGACTGGCTAATCAGCAGCTCTGCAGAAAAGGACCTGGGGGTTTACAGCAGACAATAAGCTAAATATGAGACAAGAGTGTTCTCTTGTAGTGAAGAAGGCTAAAGATATATTGAGCTGCATTATTAGGAGTGTTGCCAGTGGATCAAGGGAAGCAATTCTTTTCCTCTATTCAGCACTGGTAAGGCCACATCTGGAGGCAGTTTTGTGCCTCCCTTCCCCCCACTACAGAAAAGATGTGAACAAATGGGAGATAGTCCAGCAGAGAGCAACTAAACTGGTTAGGGGGTGCTCCACATGACTTATGAGGAGAGACTGAGGGAACTGGGCTTATTTAGTCTGGAGAAGAGAAGACTATGAGGGGGATTTAATAATAGCCTTCAGCTACCTGAAGGGTGGTTCCAGAGAGGATGGAGCTAGCCTGTTCTCAGTGGTGGCAGATAAGAGAACAAAGAGCAATAGTCTCAAGTTGCAGCAAAGGAAGTTTAGGTGAGTTATTAGGAAAAAAATTCTCACACTAGGAGGGTAGTCAAACACTGGAATAGATTACCTACAGAGGTTGTACAATCTCCATCCTTGGAGGTTTTTATGATCTGGCTAGACAAAGCCTTGACTGGGATGATCTAGTTGGGATTGGCCCTGCCTTGAGCAGGAGGTTGGACTAGATGTAACCTTCTGAGGTATCTTCCAACCCTCGTTTTCTATTATTTTATGATTTGATGAAAGTTGTACATAGCACTATTGCAGGCTAGCATATTGAGAGGAAAGTGTTCTTAGTTCTGCATTCTACAGCTACAGGACTCAGAAGATTTCCCTCTTCAGACTGGAGTTGCCAAGGCAAATTTCTGCTTGATTTGGCAGTACAGTAAAAGCAGTGTTAACCGGCTTTTTCCTAACTGGAATACTCAATTAACCGGAATTTTCAATATCCCCCAACACAAAACCTCACTTTAGCAACCAGAATCTTTGCCGAGTCTATTTGGCATGTGCATCAACCATTTCTGTTGTTTACATTACTTGGTGACACTGCCAATAGAGGAGCTGCTGGGAGTTTGTGGGGGAAGGGGTGGTGGGGGGAGGGGAAAAGGATCTGTGCATGGCAGGGCGGGCTCCTGCTGTGGGCTGGAGCTGGTATAACTCTCAGATAACCAGAATTTTTAGATAACTGGCACCCCTTTACCCCACTCATGCCAAATAACAAAGATTTACTGGAGCTTGTATTCAGCCATAAAACTGCTTCTTTGTAAAGTTGCATGCAAATTCCAAGATTATGGATTTTCATTAAAGTCACCCATACAACAGTCAAGACCTAGAAGTATAGATTAATTGCTAAATAGTCAGGCAGTGCCCAGGAAATAAATTATCTCCCAATACAGATTGAATAAAAAATAATCAGACACCTTCTTGTTTGTGTGGGTTTTTTGTTTGTTTTTTTTAAGGATTAATTTTTGAGTGGGGACCTAAATACGTTTTCTGTCTAAAGTAGCCTTACAATATTTCTTTTACAAAGGTACTTGGCTATAAAGTACATGAGAAATTTTGACAGCTGATTCATTTGAAACTAGACAAATGCCCTTTAAAAAATTCTAAAAATGTCATTGTTAATAAATGGCCGGGCTCACTGTTGAGCTGTTAGTATTGCTAGAAAAGAATATAATCTAGTGTACAGACATTTTTGAAAGATTATTTTTGAGATCATAAATTTTAAATTATAATAATTACTTGGGCTCTAGTGGCCTTTACTAGCTGGTGTGAATGGGAGTAAAACAACAAGTATACCTCATGAATGGGAAAGGGGCTGCTAGAGGACAAATAGAAATGCACACATTTCTTTTTATAGTGTAGGGAGGTGAAAGGAAACAATGAATGACAACTGCTCTACATCAGGGATAGGCAAACTTTTTTTAGCTACCATAATGACTCATCCCAAAATCAGGTGTGGATAGGTGGGCTCCAGGACTTGGCTGGTGCCTCTGTTTGTCTCTGTGGTGGCATGAGAGCACCCACAGCCGAAGAATCCCAAAGCCCCACATGTTCAGGCTGGATCTAAAACTTTTGTGGGCTGGATTCAGCCAAAAGGCCATAGGTTGCTGACAACACAAAATATACCAGAAGATCTTGTTAATGCTGTTTGGGGCAGTATTATCTTTGGCCTCTTAGTTTGTTAGCACCATTGGAAGAATAATTAAGTTCAAGTACTGACCAAGATACAATACTATAAGAGCTAGGGTTAAGGACAGGGACTAATGTTTATGTTTATAATAAATAGGATGACAGCCTTAAGGTGCATCTGACTTGAAATACACAGGATATGGGTCATAGTTTCTGAGTCCCCAAGACACAACACTGTTATGTGTTCTGTAACTTTGCCCTTCAGCATCTCCCCTAGCCCCTTACTCTAGAGGGGCTGATTCTATGGAGATGTGGCTTCCTGAGAACAACTTAGAGTTTTGGATTAGAAGAATTATATGTACACACATGCAGAATGTAGGCACTTGTTACATTTGATGATTTGCTCAGACACTAAATCTTTAGTCTACTTTTTAGAGACGTGAAATGTATTCCTTCTTAAATCCAAGCAAATATAAAGTCAGATCAGACCAATCCACAGATATTTTATCCCAAAATTTATATTTGGCATTGGAAAATACATCTTTCTAATATAGCCTGGAAATGGGTCTAATGAGTATTCTGGCATCACAAAAAGTTAAGAATAGATTAGAATAATGAGATATCAAGTTGGATTCAAGTCTAAGTTTAGCTTCAATGTTACAATGATTGCACCTACCAACATACTGATACAATTTACTTCAGAAATCACATAAAAGCCCAGTAGAAAAGCTGTGCAGTGCTATATCAGTTGGGAGATGAGCATGAGGTTGAAGTCATTATTTACTAACTTCTATTTCCGTCTTTACTTATGTGCCTATGGATAGATTTTGGTCTCAGTGTCCTATGGCAGAGAGTTATACGTGTTAACTGTGGATGTGTTTACATGTGCATACATCGGGGAGCAGTTTACATCATGAGTAAACTGTTCATAAGTAAGTGCCTGAGGCAGGCATCTACACGTATAGGGAAGCAGGAGAAGATTTGCTGCTAATGGTCTTGCTTCCTGTGGCCCTGCAATCAACCCTTACTGCCACCAGGGGGGAGCTGTAGGCTCCCCCTGGATGCTAGCTCGGGCTAGCAGGGAGCATTGGGCCAGGAGACAGCAATCTCTTGACAAGGACTGGGACATTGCTCCCTGCCTCTGACAGGGGGACTACAAGTGGTTGATTATCATACCAACCCACCCCTCTGTCTAGGGCAGTCTGCCCATCTTTCCTGCCACAATGTGCTGTAATATACTTGATGTAAAAATGTGGGAGGCTGCCCATTTAATGCCCTAATGCCTAGAGTGTTGTACACAGCTTCAACCTTCCCTGTACCATGTCCCATGCCTCGCAGATGGTATTGCAAATTAGTAATGGTTCTGGCCCGAGGCCAGGCTAGACTCCACCCCTTGCTAGGCCTCTAGCATTCTACTCTTGCACTCTGCCCACTCTCACAGGGCCTCATTCACTCTCACTTGTTCTCATTCATACTGCCCTTTTCTGGGCCACTCTCAGCCTGCCATGGATCCATGCAGCCCCTTCAGGTCCCCCTTGGGCCCTACTCTTCATGGCTCTTCCGGCTTCCATACTCATACTCTGGCCTGCCCGCATGCAGCCCGTCAGACCCTGTAGCTACTGGCCTTATGCCTAACACTGGGCTGAACTCAGCTACTAACCCCCACCTTGCTCATGTTGTCCCTCCTGTGGGAGTTGGCCCATATGTAGTCCTTCAGGTTGCCCAAGCAATCCTATTCTATTCACCCCATGGTGCAGCCCTTCAGGCCCACTTGTGCAGACCCTACTCTACACCCCTCATATACAACCCTTCAAATGCCACCATGCACCCTACTCTGTGTAGGCCCCCTTTCTTCCCCTTCACTAGGGCCAACTTTACACCCCCTCACTAGGGCTCAGGGTCTTACACCCCATGGGCTCACATATGTACAAATGTGCCTGCGCCACTGCCTGCACCTGCTCTCAAACTACCCACTGGGTGGTAGAAGCTGGGTTTATAAGGCGCCCCTATGTGCCTTTCACTGGGGGGGGGAGGCAACTGGCCTGGCATTTCTGGGTAACTACCCCGCCACAGGTAGTTCCACCAGGCCATCCTTCCCCACAGCAGGGTATAGTTTTCAGTCATGCCCCAAGACAAGGGTTTTCTACCACCCCCATAGCTCCTGCCTTTACCTGCAAGGATGTTATGAGCAGTAGCTCAGCCAGGTGGCGCTCTTCCAAATGCTAACAGCAGACTGCTGGCTGGGGCCTGAGGGCCTGAGTTGAAATGGAGGCTGTAGCCCCTCTTCGCCAATCACACAGGTCTCCTGTAGTCACATGACCTCCTCATTAATGCTGGCCTGCACCTGCTGGCTGCCCTACTGCCACTCTAAGCCCTTAAAATGGCAGGCACCAAAGATTCTTTGCCACACTGCCTCTGGGGGTCTGCCTGCTGCTGGGGGAAGAGGCAGGGGCAATGACCCCTTGCTCCAGCAGCAGGGAGCTCCCAACCCCAGCAATCTGATCAGGCAGGGACTTGGAAAGAGCTGCAGGGAAGGGGCAGGTCCAGGCCCCTACCCCAGTCTGTTGGTGGGGCAGCTAGCAGGAAGCCTCCAGCTGGGTGGGGATTCCTTGCCCAGCCAGGAACTCACTACTAGCTGCCCCACCAGGTAGATCGGGGTAGGGGACTGGACCTGCCCATCCCCTGCAGCTCTTTCCAAGCCCTGCAGTTCAATCACCTCATCAGGGTGTGGTTCCCAGACCCCGCTCCACCATTGTGGGGTAAGCACTGGAGAGCCTGTTCCCTGCTCAGCTCCACAATTATGGAGCTGGGTGGAGAATAAGCTGGAGAGATTCTTATTTCCCAGCACCAGCTCTGCAGTTGCAGGGCTGGCACTGCAAGATAATCTCCCAGTGCTGGCCCCATGACCACAGAGCTGGTGCTGGGAGATAAAGATCTCACAGCCTAAGCCCCAAGACAGCAGAGCTCAGGCTAGGAGATGAGAATCTCCCAGCCCACACCCACTGATCGTGATCTTGGAGCTGAGGGCTCGGAGCTCTCTGCTGCCAGGGCAAGGGGACATCATTCCCACCCAGGCTTTGGTGGTAAAACTCACCCTGGCAGCACACAGCTCCCGGCAGCAGGGAGCAATCTCCTGCACCCCTATGGCCAGTTGACTAGGAGCAGATATGCTTCCTGTCAAGCATCTACATCAGTGCTACTACTCAGTAACTACTCGTAAGTAAATTTGTTATCTTCATTTGTTACTTGCATTTACCTGCAAATGCAAGTAACAAGTTTACTTGCAATAAGTGTGGTTTACTGTGCAGTAAGCAAATGCATGTGTATATATATCTGCATATATAGATATATATCTATGGAGAGAGAGACGGTGTGTGTGCTTCTTTTTTATCCAAATATCCTTATGGATATGGATGTGGATTTAAGGATTAAATCCAAGAGTTTAAGAGCATAATACAATTTGCAAGACAGAAGTTGCACAGCCAGCCTATGAAATAAGATATACCTCAGCAATATAAACCTGCAGGCCAAAATATTCTGATTTGGTTGCCTAGAGATAAACTCCAAGATTAAAGTGGCCCAATTTTCAGTTGTGCTAAGGAGCTACAGCTCCCACTGACATAGCTGAACTTACTTGTTTCCTCAGGGAGGAAAGGTGTCAGTATCTTGAAACTCCTTGACCTCAGTGCATCTCAGGATAAGGACTTATTTCATAGATTAAGTTTAAGGCACTAGATTTTTGGCCAAAGTGTCTGTGCCTATACAAGGCACTGACTGCACAGTAGCCCAAGACTACCATGAAGTAGTGTCACATGGCAGAAACCATGACCTGATGCTACTTCACAGTAACACAGGTTACTGCACAGTCATTTAGTGCTTATTTATACAAGTACTAAATAACTGTTTATTAGCAACTGTGCAGACAACATCTCTTGTAGATGCAGCCAGTATAATTCTAATCTTAGGACCAGATATCCTAGAAACTTTTCTTTTTTTATCAATTAAGGTAATGGCAGTTAAATTAATTGATTATTTGGCTGAGTTGTTTAAGAGCTCACTAGTATTTTGTTATCAGGAATCACATTGAATCTGTTACTAACATACAGCTTGTAGGAACTGTGGGACAGACATTGAAAGTTAGGATATTATTGTAAATTTGTAGTAATCCATTAGAAGGATTGAGGGGGGCCAAGACATCTATTCATCAATTAAAATGGAATCTGCTGCCATTCAGAACATATATGACAGCATCCAATAAGAATCCAAATTCTGACTACTTAGAACCTCATACCTTAACACTTCATAACTCAAATTTTGATGGGCCACCTTTGAAAAGACTTTATGGCTGGGCAGCACACCTTCATCCTCCCTTTTCCTCACCCGATGCCTATCTTTCCAAGACCAGTAGTCAGATGAAAGGAAATCTTCAGCAGATTCTTTTTTAAATCTGTAGAAATTCTCACCAATCATCTTGCAGAGAAGAAGGCTGGGCTTAGGTCACCCAACCACTTCAGAGCATCTGAAGCGTATCTACTAGGATTGATCTAAAAGTTGATTCTCTCAGCCAATGCATGGTCCAATTTTATTCCCATGCTTGAACCTGGAGTCTCTGAATAATCATCTAGGCAAGAGAGGAATGCTGCCACAAGAACAATTGATCTCACTTTGATGGTGTGAATATGTCTGCTATTATCAAGACATGGGTGGTTCTACTTTTCCATTGTTCTCCCTCTCTCTGGGTGCATCTGGACGTGCAATTAATGCTCAGTAAAGTTACTGTGCAGTAAAATAAGATGCAGTAAGTTATGACTGGGAACACATGCAGATTTGCATCCAGTGGGAGCAGCCCAGTCCAAGGGCCAGTCCTAACGTGCACGAGGCCAGAAGAGCTGTGCCAGCTGCAGAAGCAGCTGTCTCACAGCCCCATGAGTCCTGATGTGCATGGGACTTCGAAACAGCAAAATTGCTCTTGGTCAACATGTGCTATTATACATTATCTAATACACCATTTATCTAGTACCTGTATGTGTTGGTGCTAACAAATGGCACATTAGACTAATTTAATGTGCAGTAAGTCCAGTACACATGTAGACGGTGATGCTTTGCTGTGGAATAGATTAGTCTAATGCACAGTAAAACATCTTGCCCTTTGGCCTTAGGAAGATTGTTGGCATTAGTATCCTTTTACCTCTTCGTCTCCAGTTCCTGGCCTCAGGTTGCTGAGTGATGGTCCTACCTCAGAGCCAGAAGTTGGGGTGTCAAAATGCCAGTATTCATTTATGCTTAGATGTCACATATAATTAAAATATTTTTACAGTTAAGTACAGTTTGCTATAATACAATACAGTAGAGTAAAACTTAGTATAGTATAGTACAGTTTGGTATAATTTGATGTAGTACAGTTTGGTATAGTTTAACATAGCATTGCTTAGTTTTTGTATAGTGTGGTATAGCACAGCATAGTTTAGTTTAGAATAGTTTGGTATCATTTAGTATAGTTAAGAAAAATAGCTTTCCAATCCCTAAGGCCAATAAGAATAATGATTAATTTATAGCAATAACTCAGGGAATGAGTGCCAACTGCTGAATAAAAAGGACTTGGCTCTTGCCAGTGCCCTTCATGATTCTCTCCAGGGGACAGGCGCCATGAAACAACTGTCCTTGACACTAGATAAGCCCACCATCAGAATCCTATATGGCACTGTGCCCAAGGGTTCAACTGGGACAGGTTATGTGTTGTGTCTTCAACTTTAAGCAATTGTGAATAAGAAAATTTTGCTGACAGCTTAGTAAAGCAGCTCTTTGTTATTCACAGGAAGATGTATTTATGAGGAGCCACTGAGGATTAGGATCTGAAAACTAGGAACATCTTTTGTGCTTCTTTTTGAATACATAGCTGTAACTAGGCATGTGCAATTCCCTTCTCCCATGCAGGCCCTGGAGTCCTTTTCATCCTAATGCACAGAGCTGGCCTTAGGAGTGGGCAACATGGGTGACTGCCTAGGATACCATGGACAGGGGTGTCCCCTCCCCCCCCACACACACACAGCAGTGCTCTCCCTCCCCCCCAATCCCAGTTGATCCCTGCCCCAGTCAGGAGGAGCAGTGCTCAGCCCAGCCTGTCCTCCCACCTTCATCCACAGTTCAGGAGGAGCCAGACTGGGTAGAGCAGATGGCATCACCTCTCTTCCAAACTATTCCTTCATGCCCCTGCCCACCTGCAGCAGTGCCACTGACTTGTGGGGAAGGATGCAAGGGGAGGTGATTGGGGGGGTGCAAAAAAAAAAGTTTGCCCAGGGCACCACTTTCCTTAAGACCAGTTCTGCCAGTGCCACTTTACTTCCTTATGCATGCAGCTCCGCTTTTTTTCCTTGCCTTTGATGCTTTATTCATATTCTTGATATTTGTGATGAGTCTTGCACAATGTGACCATATGTCCCAATTGGCCAACACAGTCCCAGATTTCATAGGCCAATCCCAGCCAGTTAGTGAAAATTAAAATAGAAATCCCAGAATCTTTGGGTTGGGGTGCATGAGTACAAAGTGCAGTCTGGTGGGGAGGCAGGGTGGGGTGGTGCACCAGGTAGGCAGCCAATACCTGTCTGCCTGTCTCTGCCTCTGCCTCTGCCTCCAGTAGCACCACTGACTTGGAGGGAGAAAGTGAGGAGGTGGGCAATAACCTGGATTTTTTTTAAAAGAATATGGTCATCCTACTCTTTCTGAAGAATCTAGTTAAGAAAACTCAACAGCAGTCCATTCTGGCCTCATCAGTCTTTGTTGTGATGTGTGCAAGTCTTCTCAGGGTCCCTCTCAGACTTTCTTTGTAACCTTTGGGAGCCCCCTAGGCACTTTTACCATTATTTTCCCATATCTACCATAGGCTTTGGCTCACCTCCATAATCAGGTGAATTCTGCCTCCCTAGTCAATAGCTGTCATTCCAGCAACCTCCTGGGCCTTCCACTAGCAACTGTTCAGCCCTGGCTTGCCAGGATGTCTTATCTTCTCGATAGTTTAAGCTTAACTAACTTGCCTTTCTTACCTTGCCTCTCATACAGTTCTAGAGCTAGGCAGAACCAGAAGTATAAGGCCTCTTGGCCTCATAAGGGATCTTTTTACTTCCTGTGCAGTAACACTGGATATGCCCTGTCACAGTGGCATAGTTTAGTTTAGAATAGTTTGGTATCATTTAGTATAGTTAAGAAAAATAGCTTTGTGGATCTATTGTGGATCACAGTGGATCACAGCACTCTATGAAAGGACATCATACAGAATTCCAGTAGGGTTGGTCACTAACCAATGCCATTTTCTTGAGATTTTCATGGAGATCTTCCATTCAAATAGTAACTAGATCAGGCTTTGTTTAATTTGTGAGATAGGATGAGAGAACAGTCTTTGGTGGTAAAGCTGCAGTTACTATGTAAAAAAATTAAGGTTCTATAAGGCATTCATAATGAATCTCCAGTGTAGTTTGAAGAAAAGCTTTCCTGAGTATCTTACTGATAATTTGCAGTATATAAGGTATGTCTACATGAGCCGTGTTAATGCACCTTAGCCTAAGTTACTGCACAGTACAGGCATTTGTCTATACATGTGTGCCCTTATGGTACAGTAACTTAAGCTAATCACACCTAAATTTGATACCTGAAAATGTAGGTATCAGATTTAGTCGTGATTAGTTAATGCACAGTAATGCACGTGTAGGTGCGACCCGGTACTAACTTTAGTGCTGGGTCTGCCCTGCCACTAGGGAGCCAGGCTGAGCCAGGCCCCAGGGTTCCTGGCCAGCTGCCTTTCCTGCCTCAGGGCTGGGCTGCTCTCTGGCAGCCCCTAGCTGCAGGCTATAAAAGCCAGCAGCCATTTTGCTCTGAGGGAGCCTGTTCTTTGTCCAGGAGGCTAATAGGCCTCCTGTGCCCTACTGGACAGGCCACAGGCTGCCTCTGCCTGGGCTATTTCCTCTGCAGAGTTGCTTCTTATACACAGGTGAGTATTGCAAAGGGGCTTGCCCAGTTTTGAGATTTTTCCAGGGCTGCTGCCTGGCTGTCTCCGGCAGCAGGGCCAACACATGGTCCCTGCTGCTGCTCACCCCTAATGGTGTCTCTTTGCAGGTGCTGTGGTAAAGTGCCTTTGCTGCACAGCTTCCAGTTCCTGGCTGTACCATTCTGCTGATCACTCCTGAGTGCTGTCCAGGGACAGCCGCGTGGGGTCCTAGAGAACCAGTGTGGGATGAGCATGTCATCTTCATCATCCTCCCTGTTATGCCCTGGTCCCACCTGCATGAGGGCACTCCTGGCTGGCAGAGCAGTGCTGCATTAAGGTCAGGGCCCTGCAGACACAGTGGATGGCCCTGACTGGCTACAATCATCAGTCCAGTTGTGCCCGTAAGATGATGGCCTTTATGTGGGAGATAACCTATATTTTGGTGCCCTGGAACCCAGGCTGCACTCTTGCGTTACCAGCACGGGCCACCTAGCTGAGCCTTCAGCCCACCCTGACCTCTCCGGTGACATGTTACCAGAGGAGGGGCCCTCAGCCCTTCAGCACCTCATCCCATCCTCCTCCACACCTGCTGCATCCACCAGCATCTTGGAGAGCCCTGGCCAGTGGCTATCTCACCTTTGATGCAGCCCCAGACTCTGCCACGAGGACTGGCTGGGCATGACACTGCCAAGTACCAGCAGGAAGACCCCTCCCCAGGACGAGAGGCCCTGACCAGGCACCGATTCACCACACATCACAGGATGCAGACACTAGGTGCAGCTGGATGCCATCACCAATGGGGAGGCCTGTGCCAACCTGCCAGCTTTGCTAGCCCAGGACACATGGTAAGTCCTGCACTGGAGGAGGGCCCTACCCATTTCTACCCCTGGCCCACCTGTACTCCTCTTGCCCTGGATTCCCCCCCTACAGCACACAGAGAGGTAGGCCACAGTTCAGAACTTTTTTAGCAGCCTATGTCCCTGCAGCTAGGCAGGCGTGGTCCTCTCACACACTGAGGAAAGTGATGATGCTGGCGGCAATGTCCTTCTCGGCAGCAGAGGTCAGGGATATGTACTGCTGCCATAGGTAGCCCTCCAAGTAGTGGCAGAAGTTGTGGGGTAGCCCAGGCTTGCCCCCCATGACATCGTAGATCAGGGTCCTGAACAAGGAGCACAGCCATGCCCACGGCACCAGGAGGATAAGCAGCAGTAGGGCATAGTGGTTCAGGCACCCCTCAGCCTGCATAAATGGCTCATTGTGCACCGCACAGGGCATGCACAGGAGGGGCACACTCAGGGCTCAGCAGTGGCATGGGGTGGTGGGGTGCCAGCTTCAGGGAACCTTCCCAAAGAAGCCCTCTGTGGGGAGAGTGGGGGCATGGCTAGCCCCTCAACCCAGTTGCCCAGGAGCCCTATGCACCCTGAGCCTACCTGCCATGGACTGGATGGCAATATGGCAGAGCAGGTGGTCTGGAGGGAGGGAGGGTAGAATAGGATCTGGAGCCACAGCAGCAGGTGCTGCCAGCAGCCTGGCCTGTCCCACCCTGGGAAGAGGACAGGGAAGGCAGTCTGCCTGCTGTCAGCACCCAGCAGGCCATCAGCCCCAGGAGAGTAAGGGGAAATGGGGGGCTAGGGTGGCAGCCACCTGAGTTTGGGTCTGCCTACCCAGCTTACAATGGTACCTGCGCACCTGTCCCTAGCCAACCCCCGATCTGAGGCTGGGCAGCGCATGGCCCCTAGCACAGAGCATCTTATCTCTGAAATGTTGTAAACTCTTACAAAAGGCTTCTGTCTCTTGCCTCTGCAGGGACAACATCTGAATGTGGGGGAGAGGCCAACAGCTCCAGTGAGGATGTGGGCTCCAGGTTGCCACTATCCACTGCTGGAGCCGTCTGGATGCACTAGCTGCACCAGCAGTGCATCAGGGACCAGACCCTCCTCGTCCAGCAGCTGGTGATGGTGGCAGAGAAGCAGGAGGCATGGCAGTAGGCACAGGAGATGTGGGAGCATGCTTGGTGGGCAGAGAATGCCCATAGGGTGGAGGCACAAGACTAGGCATAGCAGGACTACTGGGCCCAAATGGAGGCCCTGCAGGAGGAGCACTTGGAGTTGCTTCAGCAGCAGGGGGACACTGTCCACCAGCCCATGAGCACCCTCATGGCCCTGGTGGCTGCATCCATGTCTCCTACTGCCTGGCTTGTGCTCATGGCCTCACAGGGGCCTTGGGTCCTGCCCACTGGCCCACTGCAGGCCCCTGCCTAGCCCTGGGAGATGCTCCTTGAGTGTCTCCTGCCCACCAGATCCCCTGGCCCGGCCCCTGCCCCAGACCTACTGCTACCTGCCTGGGCCCGGCCCCACTACTCTTTCCCTGCACCACACAGCTGAAGGCCTGGCCATACATGAGGTGCTACCTGCTTGGACCTACAGGAGAACATCTAGAGGCTGAAAAGCTGGACCCCTGCCCTGGGGCTCTTCCCTCTAGGCCCCCTAAGGATCCTTTAGGCTGGGATTGAAGACCCTAAAGCTCGATTTTCCATTTGTAAGTGTGTTTTTTAATATGGATGGGGAGGGTGATGGAGGGGTTCTGTTGGTTGTGGGGGGTTCTGTTTGTTGGTGTGGGAATGGGGAGGGATGCAGGTGGGTGTTGTAAAGATAATAACGTTTTTTTGTTTCTACCATGTGCATGTCCTGAGAGTGGTGCTGGGGGTGCCCAGGATGTAGGTGGGAGGTATGAGCAGCAGAGCAGGAGGGTTGGAGTGAGAGAGAGTGTAGGAAGAGGGGGTCAGGCAGGGCCTCCCACAGCCAATGCCATGGCCCCCACTGGTGGGTACAAGGCTTTCCTGGGACCTAGGCTAGAGCCAGCAGGACCATGGGGCACTGATTGCTGCTGACAGAGCCAGGCTGGGGCAGTGGGCATAACTAGAAGGGGCAGGGTCTGGAGTAGCCCTGGCATGGGGAAGTTGGTTGGACAAGGAGGGAGCTGCCATGTGCTGCCCCTGTGCTGGGCACATGGCTCCTGGCTACGGAAAGGCCTGGCTAGGGATCAGAGTTCCAAGATGGCTGCCAAGTGCTGGCAGCTAGCTCTGACTTCAACATGGCTGCAAAGTGCTAGAAGCCATATGGCCAAAGGCTGGAGCTCCCCCCAGTGGTCACAGGAGCACATGGCAGGGCTGCAGGGACTTGGCACTAAGTTTAGTGCCAAGTCCTGCATGTGTAGATACTTGCCAAAAATCACTTAAAGCACATCAAATTTAGTTGTGTTTAAATGCATGTGTAGACATGTCCATAGAGTAGCACTCCAAAAGCAGGCTTAATTAATGAGAAAAAACACATAAACTCATTATGATTAATAAGTGTTTGTATTTAACTTACAAATACCAGAGAGGCATAAGAGGCCTGAAGTAATAACCCACTCAGGTCTTTGTTGAGCAAGTTAGAAATTATAAACATCTCTCTTCTGCACAGAACACGTTAGGCTAAATGGAATGAGCTATTTCTCTCACAGCTGGATTTCCACTTGTGTCATTCTTGAGGATTCCCTGTTGGGTGATTATTTGGGTCTATTATGTATGCTTTCCTTTATTATATTAAATTATTGTTAAAAAACAGCAGGCTCTATACTTTTTCTTTAGGGCCTCAAAAGGGATGAAAGGAACAAAACATCACCAGAAGACAAATGAAAAGAGAATGGTAGCCCCAAGCCAGCAGAAATATACTGAGGCATTCCTGCACACATATGTATGTGGGGCCCTTTAAAGCTTTGTAGGAATGACCAAAAGGAAGAGCAGCCACTTTTCACAGCATGTTCCACTTAAATAGTGGTAGATTCCCACAAAGTCATTCACATGGTATTTAAATAATGGACAGATCAAGAAGGAGAACAATGCTAGCACTGATTCTGAAGTTGATATCATGGCCTTATAACCCCACAGAGAGCAGGCAAAGTTGGCTGGGGCTGCCACACCAGACTTAGAAAATAAAGGGAAAATGTTCCATCTCACTGTCGTTCCTCTACCCCTACGTTAGAAAAGTGTCCTTTTAAAAGTTCAGTTCAAAGTAAGATCTCAAGGCCTTTTGCCCTTATTCTAGGAAAGAAACCCAGGCTTCCCTCATTTTGAATAACTGGAAAAACTTCAAAGACCCAAGCAAGCTCCTTTTAGTCTTTGTAAGCAAAAAAAGAAAACAAAACAATCATTTCTGCAACCCTCTTCAAAAAAAGATCAAGTTCCCAAAGTGACTACAGCCTTGGCTTATTTTTATCTTGTGCAATAGGGAAAAAGCCCTATTTCTGGACCTGTGTCTGGACCTGAGTTCCTGGCAGGCCTTTGAGATACTCGGGCTGTGCCCCCGCAACTTTCTTCAAAGCTACAAACTCCTCCCTCTTTAGGAACCTTAAGGCACTATGTGTTCTAACTAATATACCATTAGTCTCTCTGGCCATGTCCAGGCAAGCGTGTCTATGTGGTATGTGGAGCTGCAGACACATCTGCAGTGCCACAAACTGCATGTTCAGTTCTCCATGCTGCAAGGGAGCAGCGTGTGGGGGCAGGTTGCAAAAAATACGTGGAGCAGCGCACGCAGGGGCAGCATGCACCACTCAAAACCAGACCCAGCCCAGCCGAAGTCTCACTCAGCTGCCAGCCAGGCTCCACATGGCAGGATTGCCCATACTGTAGCCCTGGGAAGTCCCCAGAGCCCCAGGTAAGGCTGCTGGGGTCTGAACAGTGCTGGTCTCAGCCTCCCCTACCCGACTTGGGGTAACTTGCCATGCACCAGAGGGCACATGGCACAGACATTCATCAGGAACAAGAAGCAGTGGCACAAGGCGTGCTGCCACTAGTTCTCCCTAGGGAACCAAATGTCCACATGTGAGAACACAGCCTTTCACTGCATATTGCTGTAGATCCATTGATTTCAATGCCGTTTGACAACACTCAAGGATCTAGCATATTGGATTTTTAAGTTATCTTTCCTGGTGTGCATTTTCCTCAAATGTCAGCTGCTAACAGTGTTTAATTTATTTTCTTTGGGCCTAGTCAAGACATCTTGTGGAAGCATGGTATAAAGAGGGTGTGGGTGTAGGTGAGGTGCTTACATTGTAGAAATTTGGATTGCACTGATATACACTGGTTCAATCCCTAAATGCCAGCATGCTATGCTGAAGTGAAGCAAAGATTTCACTGGTACGGATTTCTTTAACATAGGCCCTGACCTCAATGCCAGACACAGAAAGTACATTAGTAGAACTGTGTACAGTTTTGTTCAGAAAACTATCTCATCCAACAAAAAGCCAACAGATGAGAAATCAAAACACACCATACAAAATGTTCAAAGAAATTGGCTTCATATGTCAGTTGCTTTGGTATAATTTATAAGGAACTATAATATCATAGAGCAGTACTGAAGGAGTGATGCTGTATGATTTATACCATTATCCTCAATGGCTTCTGTGTGGGCCTTGCTCATGTAAGGCCATGTTAGTACATCAGTGAAAAAACAGATTCTCGAAGCAAAAGGAGAGTTTTATCCTGCAAAAAAATGTTTAGGCCAAACTATCTGTAGCATCAATTAATTAAAAATCACAGTATCTCTGGTATGGGTTAGTAATGCCTTCTTTTATAGATAGAGAAAATGAGGCACACTACATTTTAAGTGTTCTTATGAGTCAGTCGCTGAATCAGGACTAGAATGTAGGAGCTTTGAATCTCAGTACCCACCTGTGAGTGATGTTTCTATCTTAATTCTTATGCTTGTGGTGTATTGATTTATTCGTAATCACAGTATAGATTCCTATAAATTGGGAGTTTCTAAACTACAATTTACAAGTGCTTTTTTTCCTTTTCAAAGATATTTTATTTTCCTGGTTTATTTAATGTGACACATTCTCCAAGCAGATCGAACACGTGAGAACCAAACAACTGCATGGCAGGGAGTCCTTGGTGATGAGAGAGAAATGGAAGTCTAGCTGTGAAGAAAATAGCTGACATCATTGTATTTTATAATGGAGCTTTTTGAAGTGTACATTTACAATTTTCGTAATGTCCATAAAAAAGACCGTGTGAGTTAAAACACTGGACCTTTTCAGTTTGCTTACTCCTGCAAGGCAAACAAGCATTGATATTGTATATACAAGACTTAGTTCATATTAATTAAGCCTGCTTAGAACAGGGAGCCAGGGACTGCCCTGCCTGTTACTTTAAGGGGAAAACAGCAGCAGAGTTGGTCGAGGGAACCACTGCACTTGATGGGCTAGCTGCAGGGGAATAGGCAGCCCCAGAGACTATACGAGTGCCTATTGCGGTGCTGTATGCTCTACAATAGGACAGTAGGGCAGAGCCCTGTTTGGACAACTGAGCACTGCTAAGGCAGCCAGAGCAGTGGTTGCAAGATGCTCTGAGATATAGCCATCAGACTGATTAGTAATCCTGCAGGTGGCTGGGGAATCACCTGCATGGAAAGGACAGGGCTTGTGGGGGTTTATAAGCTCAAGGCCAGAATCAGAGAAGTTTTGTCATGCTGGGGCAGGAAAAAGAGCTCCGAGGAAAGGAAGAGCTACCCTGAGGGACCCTGAACCAGAACAGAATGACAACCGGGGGTGCTGCTCCAGGGGGTGAGGGATGCTCTGATGTGGGGGGAAAAGTTTCCTTTTAAAGTGATAGCATGCCTTTTCTTTCCCTGATGTTTTATTTGCCTGCTGGTAAGGTTTAGGTACAAGTGTTTGCCTGCTTTTATGTTTTGATTCATAGTTGTGGATCGGGTTGGTAATAACATGGGAGGATGAGGTCCCAGTGGTGCCAGAGAGGCACATCAGATAGCCCACCAGAGGCAGGGACTCAGGGAACAAGCCCCAAAAGGGTAATAGCAGTCCTGAAGCCAAGAGGGCCAGAGCACAAGCCCAAGAGAGGTGGTAGCAGGCCTGAGGCCCAGAGAGCAAGAACAAAAGACTGGAATGGGGCTGAAGCCTAGGTTACATGGAAGCCAGAGTAGGGCTGGGACCAGAGGCCAGCTCTGACACAGTAGGCCTAGGATAAAGGGCCTAGCTAGCTGAAACGAGCTAGCATGGAGCTGCATGGAGCTGCTAGCATGGAGCTGAGAAGGCTAAGGCCCCAACCAGAGTATAGAGGCCTAAGGAGGCCTAGCTATGAATATCCCATAAGGCAGGAGGTGCCCTGGGGACACAAAAGGGCCCAGAGATCCCATTTAGCATGAGGATAGGACTGAGGCTAGCAGGGTTCCAAGCAGGGATCTTCTGGCGGAAGGTAGGACTAGGGCTTGCTCTACAACCTTAAGTAGCTTCCCTTTAAAAATCAACCAATTACACTAAGATGCAGCAGGCAAATGCAAAAAGGAGGGTACTTAGAGCCAGAGCAGTGCAGAGGCCCTTTGGCCACTGGGGGGTGCTATAGCCACCCTTGGGGCCATGTTTTGGAACTGCTGTTCCAAAACACTGTAAATATCAGTGGCCTAAGAAACCAAGATTTTAATATTGCTTCCACAGTAACATTAATTAGGAAAAAAAATTATAGCTAAAATAAACCATTGTCCATTAGGGTTGTTTTTTCCAAAGGAGGAAAATGAGCCAGTATATAAAGTGTGTATGTGTACAATTAGCACAATGTATGTTCACTAGAGCAAAGTATGTAGAAGAGTTGAATGGTAAAAAAGAAAGATAAAGTGCAGCACAAATCCTTATTTAGGATATAGTACATTGCAGATAAACACACTAGCAACTTGAAAGAAGCAATAATAATTTGTTCTTATTGAGCATCTTTTATCAAATCATTGTATCTTCACATTTTTATCAAAGCACTTTCAAAACATTAGCTATAAAGTGTTAGCATATAAATAAGATAATGTAAAACATTTGTATTGGTATTAGTGGAAAATGTTAGTAGTGGAAAATAATTTTAAAAAACACAAGGAAAATGTGGCTAAAATGCAAAACTCCATACTAGGCAAATATGAAAAAAGAAACACATGGTTCCATTTTAACAGCAATGATGAATTATACTTAAAATTATTGCATTAATGTGCTTTTGCTTTCCAGGTTTTAATCTATAGATGACTGTTCCTTGAATACACTGGCACATTTCCACTTTTGGATAAAGAGGCACTGCCAACTACTTTCCTTGATTAAAAAAATACTTTCCATTTTGTAATGCTTATTTTAGAAATGTTGAAGATAAAATATGTTTCCTTACTAACTCTGTCATGGCCCCAGCAGCAACATGCAAAGATATTTCTGAGTTGACAGCTGTTGTAGAACAGCATGGGGGTGTACACTTAGTTTTCAGATGTATCATCAGGGCAAAACCACCCTGCATTTTTCTTTAGTTACTCAGTGATAGTGGGGAGGTACTTTATTAAGAGGTTCTCAAAATCAGAAGTTATTTTTTTATAAGTATTTGAAAGACTATGGACCTCATGTGGCATTGGACATTTTATTGTAATTAAAACTCAGATGGATAGTGTAGATGTAAGGTATCTGAGAATAAAATGTTTCAACAGAATCCAAATAAAGGTTATTTCAACTGGACACAAAATCCAGTTTAGATGCATGCTTTGTTAATAGGAATTAATCAAAAACTGTACTGGGTTTTTATATAAATCATATCTAATAATTAAGGATGTGTTTTATGAACCAACTGTAAATCCCTTACTTGTCATTACAGTGTAGTAAAAGGGAAGATATATTTATTTGGAGGTTGCTCAACCCAGGAAGTTGAAGAGTGTCTTCCAGGAGTCCACAGCTTTGACCTCAGTGAGTAGAAATATAGGAATAAAGTATGAGCTATTTATAGCTTAATTAAGGTAATGAGAAATCTAAAAAGCCTTTCAATTACAGCAACATTTCTTTTGTGAAAACTTGCAATAATTATTCTCATGTATTTATATTCAATGTCATACAGCCTGAAATATGACACCTAATACTTTTCCAAGCTCAAAAATTATCCTTTGTGTGGGAAAAATTGTCTGCATAACAAAATGAAGTCTACAGTAATTTCAGAATGAGAGCTTTCAAATGCCAAATAATGGAACTATAGCATTGGAAGGGAACTCAGAGATCATCCAGTCCAGCAACCCTCTGCAGAGAAACAAGATTTGCTGTTTTCAAATCATTCCCAATAGATGCCTGTCTAGCCTGGTCCCAACAAAATCTAAACAAAGTCTTTTCTGGAGTCTGGATTTATGGTGCATCCAATGACCATCTTTTTATTATTTTTTTTGACTAGGGGATGATTTATTAGTCTTGATTCCATAGGAAAACAGAGGTAATTCTAATAGATACTTTTGTTTCTTAGCTGGTTAACCAAATGAAGATGGATAGCAAGAGAATAACCCTTTTTACTACTGTATAGCCGTTACTGTAGCTCTAGAGTTTGTCGTCCCAAACCCTATAGAGAACTGCAATGAATGCAACTCATCTCCCTTCTCCATTCACTGGAGGCAGCTTAGTTCACTGGTGGATTCTCTACTGTGAACATGGAAGATAAAATACTAAGTCTGCACCAAAGATTATTGTACAATCTGCTGTGTTTCAAATGCCATATCAAACTTACTGTCACAAAGAAATATATATTGAGACACTAAGCTAGACTCAAGCAAGGGCCTTTAAATATTGTCTTATTAAATTTTGATACATAAATGATAACATTTTAATTACTTCATTTTTAAGATCAATATGCAAATAACTATCCTAGCTGTTCTATATATAGGTACTTAGAAAATGGTTTCCCCATCCTACAAAATCTTTTGCATTTTTCCCATTCCACATTCAGAACAATTCTGAGACATTTCAAAATTGTTTTTCCCTTTATACACATAGAGTGAGGGTGAGAATAATCTACAATTCAGTAGTTCGAGGAGATGCTGAAGATCTAAGCAGAGCAGACCCTTGAACCTGGAACTCACACATTGCAGATGAACTCTCACATTTCAGTGGGTAGACTATAGGCTGAATCTCTCCCTTTCTCCCTCTGGTCCAATGAATATTTAATTATGTATCTAAAGTGTAACCACTCCAACAAAGGAGGGATTAATATTTAATTAAAATAACCAAAATGGTATATTTTAATAAAACAATATAAAAGTTTATCATATAGAAGAAGAAATGAAAGGATTTCTGGTTTAGATACAAGCTTTCATGAAGCCTATAGGCTGCTGACACACATGGAAAAATAAATAAATGAAAACAGCACTTTACCAGAAGAGGAAGCACGTTAGTTCAACCTGGCCCCCCAGCATTTGTATAGATCATATTCTTCAGTGGGGCTTTTTGGGGCTTTTATCTAAAGATGATTCAATTAACTATTAGATAAAAGTACAAAAATATACCACTGAAGAGTGCAATCTGTACAGACATTGAGCAGTCCAGGTCAAACTAATGTGATGCCTCATGAGCATGCGCTGAGCTTGGCATGGAGCACACTAAGCTTAAAGTAAAGCTGTTTTGGTTTTGTTTTGTTTTGTCATGTGTGTAAATAGCCATAAACTTTATAAGGCAAATAATCCATGAAAAATCCAAGATGTGCAGTGTCCTTTGGTCTGTTTCACTAAGATAAAAAAATGTAGATAAAGGGGAGATGAGCTGCAGGACATAAGAGGGAGATGACACCCAAGCCATGTGACTAAAATTAAGCACACGAATTAACCTTATGAGCAGCAGAGCCTTAGACATGAAGGATTTATGAGAAATATAATACACAAAAAGAACTAAGCCAAAGGCCCAGATGGTTCCTTTCCAGGAAAGGAAAAAGTCAGATGTCTTTGAAAGCAAGGCAGGGAGTAATTCTTTGAGCAACTATGACCTAGAAAAGTTAAGTACAGTGTTCCTCATTAAATATGACCATTTGTGAGTTGCAGCTTGTAGAAGCCAGGCACCCCCCCAAAAAAGGACTGAAAAATAAAGGCGGCAAAATAAACTGAGAAAGAGGGGTTCTTTGCCAGTTCTAATGGGTCTGTGTTGCAACTATACAGTATGGATTTGCTGTTCTCTTGAGTGTCACTCTAAATTTCCATGTCATTAATGCGTACAAAAATCTTGCCATAATGAGTGAGTTACTGCCATAGTGAGTTACTGCCATAATTAAGATTATAGTTACGTTGCATGGACATTCACATTCTTAGGCAGAGACCATTAAGATAAAAACTGTCTACCATGCTTTGTTCTATGTTAATCTTTGAATTTATCGTTTTATTTATACAGAGTAAATTAGCTAAAAAGTAACAAAAATTTAAAATTTAGGCCCAGACCCAGAAAATATATTTTCAAAATATTGTGCACAAGGACTTCAGCTAGCCATATAAATCCCATAACATTTTTCCAAGTATCTTTTTGCTCTGTGTATACTCCCTAAATGCCTACACATATCAGAATATTTATACAGGATTTGAGAAACTTCTGAAATACTTTATTGTGAAATTTGGACCTAAAGTATAGAGTAGAATCATTATTCCCTGTACCCACTTGAGCCAAAACAGTTGGTGCTTTGCACACTTGAACCAAACTGTTGTGTTCTGCAGCCGACGTACAGGTACTTTGGGTTACTCACTCACGATTAGTTTCCCTTAGCTCGTCTGCCATGCCTTGATCTCAAAGAAAAGGAATAAAGAAAAAGGAGGTTCCTGTGCTGGTAAAGACTGTTGTGAGTGTGTTCCCATCAATGGTGTTTCTTGGGACTCTGCCTCCCCTACACCCCATCCAGTTACCAACTGAGTCTTGATGGCTCCAAGCTTACAGCTTTCAGCAAGATACAAATAGATCTTCCTAAGTTTTCTCTTATCCCTTTTAATAAGGTAAACTACTATAAATTGATCCGGTGTCCTTTTTTTTTTACCTAACAGCTCAGTCCAGGATAGACCTATAATAATCCTGAATCTCCCATTTCACTTAATTAATTGATGGGTATATAATTATAGCTATATCAATTCATAAACAAGAAACATAAATAATGATCCCCAGAATTAAATAATGATTAATTCATTATGCTTATCTTCACTCACAACAGTTTCATTATGAGTTCAGTAAGAGGGTTCACTGCACATTATATGCACATTTAGCTTGGGGTTATCCCACCTTCTTCGTCTCCAATTAGTTGTCTCCTAGGCTTGCTGTCTGGTGTTCCACCAAGCTTTGACTTGAGGCTTCCCTAGTGTCCTGTCTCAGGATTTCTGCTTTTGTGTATGAGGGTGTGGATGCAGACATCCCAGCTCCACTGTCCAGCACCATCTGAATGCTGAAGACCCCTCTGGGTCTCCGGTCTGAGGAATCAATCCGGCTGCTTACCCTGGTTCTGTCTGGTGTAGTCAGTGTAGGTGTGCTGCTCTCTTCATCCTCTATGCCCAACTCTGCCCTGGTCTTTTAAACTCCAGCAATGGGTGCAGGTTTTTTACTTCACAGCCCACCCACTTCTTAAGAAGCACCACCATGGACACGCTCACAAACCATGGCATAGGCACCAGGTACTACTCCATTTCTACCAGCTACACACCTGTAGGTAAGAACTGGCCCTTTCCTGCCATTCCAAGCAAAACAAGCAGGTTTCACCACGGCTGAGTGAAAGAAAGCAGGTTGTCAGTGCTTCAGTGTTACCTGTGTATTTTGTCGCTCAGCGACATTCCCCAAAACATATTATTCACTTAATCTCTTATAATATATTTCTCTGTGAGATGTTATGTAAACTGCTGGTAACACTTATTTTTATACACAGCTTACATGGAGATTTTACATTTAGATGAATATAACTAGGGTTAGGTCAATCTAAATGCCCATCTTTGCAGACATTCAAGGGGTTTAAATTAGGCTAAAAATGGTGGGCATGATCCAAAGTATTTCACCTGAATAGATTGGGAAAAGATTAAGTTAAGCCAGCAAGCATCTGAACACATTCACATTGGGAAAGCCCAGCTGCTTGCCCAAGCCCTGAAGCAACACTCTTCCTACCCTACCCCAAACCTGACTGGGCTATTTTAGCCTCTCAAGCCCCCACCCAAGGACCCAGAAACCTCCCCGTGCAGACATACCAGCCACCCCCCTTCCCAGCTCATCAGACTCCCTTGCAGACCCACTGCCACTGCCTGATACCACCTGCCACTCCCTCCACCCTGAGTTACTGACATCAGGTTCCCTGCACAGCTCCCAGACGGGTAAATTCCTGTATACAATCTACAATCACATGGCTTAAAATAAGTCATGTGATTGCAGACTGGGTGTGGTGAGTGTCTGTACACACCACTGTAGAATGTTTCAACACCATAGATAAGTTGTAACATTCATATTTTTTAAATTCCCCTTAGATTTTGGGTAACTTTTTTTTCAAATAAATATCTACAGAACTAAAGGAGAAACTAATACATAAGGTGCATATAAATTGAAAGGACCAGATCAAATTACAAGCCAATGAAAGAAAAAAATAATAGCACTCATAAAAATAAGTGCAGTCTAAATCATCTTATCAGTTCATTATAATTTGAAAAGATGGTATATCATCTTATGAGCATATAAATATAGTTTGTACAAATGTTTGATCTGAGAGTCATATTTCTGATCAAAATCCACTAAATCATTAGAATTATGTCCAGTAACAGAAATGGGTTTGGGGTCTAGTAATGGAAAGATATATGTAGATGTGTGTAGTTCAGGAAAGCAGCTGGAAGGTACAATAAGGGACTATTCATCTGTATGTGACAGTGAGGAAGAAATAACAAGAGAAAAACCTGTGATCAAAGGTGCATGATCTTTTACATGATGCATTTTGTATGTTGGTCTGATGGAGTACATTAGTTGTCTTAGATCTGGGAACTTTACATTGAAGGCAACTTTTGATTTGTTTTGGCATTTTTTTTTACTTCACTGGGTTTTTTATGGATGAAGGACCAGACACATAAGCATGCTTCTCTGGAGTAAAGATGTTTTATGTAATCTCCCAGGATAGGAAGCATAATTTTGTGCTGCTTGTCTTCATCATCAGGATTATAGATCAGATTTCATTTTCTGTTCCCTGAAGGTGAATTGTGTTCATGGGGGTTTTTTCCCCATAGCTTAGTGGGGCTTCTTTGTATAAAGTAAGAGATATGAGAATATATTTTTGAGTACAATCATATGGCACTACACACTCACCCAGATTATAGAGGTATCCGAGTGGTTTACACAGAGTTGCCCAGATCACACAAAGTAAGCAAGTGGTCACACTCCCAACTCTGCAAAAATCCCTGCCTGCAATATCGTTGGTGTCTAGTACAATCTGGTAAGGATTTTATTTTGAGTTCAACACAGATTTAATGAGGTGGCGTTTTTATGTTGTGCCAGATCCAATTACATCTAATGCAAGGTACTTCACTAATATGGAAGTTAATTTAATTGTGATAATATTTTGCCCTCCTTGAGTCCCTGAAAACAATTAATACAGCAGGTGGGCGGGTCCTCCTGTTCACTGTTTTTGTGGATTAAGCTTAAAGGTAAGATAATGGTGTCACAACAGTAAATATATTAATGGATTTTCAGGACTCGAATAGGATGGAATAGAATTGCATGTAGATACCTAAGTCTTCTTAGCCACCTAATAGGTGGAACAGAATCTGGCCCTTAACATTTTTCTTGTATCTTATTAATTATTGTTCAAAGTATCTTTGTCTTGAAATTCTTATACATCCTTGGCTCATTGAGTCTAAGGATTTTGCTAGCACTGTTCACCAAGGTGACATGTTACATCATGTATTTGCATTTTTAAGGAATGAAATTCTTTTCAGCTTTCACTGATTTTTTTTTTCATTCAGAGGCTGAGCCACATAGGTAAAATCTATCACTCTGAAAGAAGTGTCAGAATATTAGCAAGGTTCAATCAACTTGACGCATGACTTACCGTTGCACTTGCTTATGGAAAGGAAATATAGGATTAAATTCAGGTCTCAGGCTGCCCTAGGCATATGTCCAAAAGTTACAGCTATGGGGGGCAAGTAAGGGGAACATTGAAGGAAGAGTTCATATTTAGCATGTCCTTTGCTATCCAAGAGATGGCAGAAGTAACATACTAAGGCAAGAGGTATAGTTCCTGTATCTGTGAACCTTTTAGACTCATAGCATGAGACCCTCTGCAGAGCCTGTACACATCCGGATCAGTCAAAATATAGGCCAATTTTGTACAAATCTGGGAAAACAGTGGCAAAGTAGTTAGCATATATACTTAAATATATGAAAAGGTTTTTCCCTCCATTCAGCATGGGAGAGGCTCATTTTAGATTTGACTATGGGCAGACAAGCAGCTGCCGTGGCTCTGTGTGGAGCCAGGGTGGTTCATGCAGCAGGTAGGAGATACAAGGGAAAATGTGGGGATAGAGAAGATGCTGTGGGGGAGCTCGGGAGAAAGAGTGGTGGGAGGATTGCAGGACAAGTCGGGTGCAGAGTGAGGGGAGTGCAGGGAAAGAGCACAGGGGAAGGGACATGGGGAAGGGGATGCATAGGGTGGTGAAAAATGGAGCATGGAATGAGAGAAGCACAGGAAAGGGGAGTGGGGAAAGGACATGCTGTGCAGGGGGAGCATGAGAAAGATGGGCACAGAGCAGGGAGAGCATGGGGAAGGGATGCACAGAGCAGCAGGGGATCTGCTGCAGTTCCAGCTCTGACCCCAACTGGGGCTGGAGGCTGAAACTAGAAACGCCACCACTGCCTGGCCTGATCAGGTGCTCCATGCACCGAGCAGAGACAGAACAAGAACAGCTGCAAAGGTAAGGAGGAAGGGAACAGGCACAAGGGGATTAGTGGTAGGAGGGGAAAATACTAGAGTGGAATGAACAGCAGGAAGGTAAGCGTGGGGGGTACAAAGGGCATGGGGCAAGCTGTCTTTCCTCTAGTAGCTGCTTTCCCTGCCACTACTTTCACTGTGGCAGAGGTAGAATGGATGAATTTAATAGGACTCTCCAATAACTAGATTCTAGACATGGAAAATAAAAACAAATTTTCCAAGTCTAGAATATAATTGGGTGAGGGATCCTTAAATTCAGGGTCATCTTTGATTCGGGTAAATATGGTAACAGCTATGCCTCAGTGAATGGGAAGCTACTGGTAAATTACTCTAGCTTGATGTAAACCTGTTGCTTTATAAATATTTATAGTAATTGTTGATATTGTAATTGTTTTCATAACAGGCAAAAGATGATTCCTGCAGGTTTGACTTTTTGGATGTTCATGAATTCTAACTACCCCTTCTTCCAGTTGTATGGAACATCTTCCCTCACCAAAACCACTTCAGTGCTTCCTTTTCTACCTACTCTTTTTTTTACTTTTCATCATAGGCTCAGATCCTGCTATTTAAACTAGGTAGCTGACCCCAGCACTTGTGCAAAGTCCTGCCATATCTGCACGGATTCTGTTGCAGGATCAGAACCACTGGATCAATCTTAGACCCCATCCTAGACTCCTTCCTCAGTTTAGGTCTAGACAGCCAGAACATTTATACTGTGTTTAGGATGGTCATATTTCCCTGGCCTTAGAATGCTGTCTGGAGTGCTCAGCTGTCTGCAAACTCCAGTCTCAACTGAGTGCACGTGGCAAGGAGGGGTTCAGAGTAGGGCTGTGTGAAGCTTCGGGTGTTGATTTGTTTCAGAGGAGATTCGGCCCAATACAGTGCCTGAATCTCCAAATCCAAATCTAATCAGGGGACCAAGAAAAAGGTCCAAATTAATTCAAAGGTCTCCAAATCTTTTCTGAAGATTTGGAGAGCTTTGATGATGCAGGCAGTCCCCGCCTACTGCAGCACGGAGCTGTAGCCAGACTTGAAGCTGTTAAGTAGGGGCCGGGGGAGTGGGGACTGGAAGAGGGGGTTGAGCCTGGGTGATTCAACTGCTGAATCTCTTAATTGATTCAGGACAGTGATTTGAATCACCAAATTGAATCACTGTCTCCCAAATCATTGAGATCTGAAGCGAATACTAGCCGCTTTGCACAGGCCTAGTTCAGAGCACTAAAGAGTGGACGTGTGAAAATCATAGGTCCAGGAAGAAGAATTGTCTTTGAATTCACCAAAATGCAGTAGAGACCCAAGGAAGAGTTCTTCTCTTTAGTTAACATGTCCACCACACACTGTGACAGACCTGATATATTTTTGCCACATTTTTTTTTACAGAAATCCTGTATTGAAGAGGGTTTGTATCATCAAAAGCAAAGAGAAAGCTTTTTATGCTTTCTCAGTTAGTGAACGTAGAGGAAATCCTTTAAAATTTACATTTGTTTTTCATTTTAGGTTCTTTAACCTAGCAAAAGATAAAAACCACCAGTGTTGCACCACGGACCCGTAGACACGTTCAGCAGTAGTAGGGGAAAACATCTATGTTTATGGTGGAGTTCACTATGGAAAAACTGTTGATGACTTGTATGTGTTCAATACAGGTAGGGGAAACCACTTGTCGTCATTCTCAGATTCTGGCACAATATCTTTTACCTATAGTGACACTTCTGCAAAATTTGCAGATACAAATCTTTGTGGGACTAAAGTTTTATCTGACTCCAAATCAATCCCAAGCAATACATGCCATATACACAGAGAATAATCTTTTAATCAGTCATTTATTTATTGACTTCTATGCTCCAAGAAATATAATCTAAGAGTTTATGTACAGGCCACATTTTTACAACTTGGGTGCTTAAAATCAGTCAACAAAACCTGTACTTGGATACCTGTCATCTGAATATCCAAAGTTCCTATTGACTTTGATGGGAACTGTCGGTCCTCATTAACTCTTAAAATCAGGCCACTTATTAGATAAGTAATTTTTAGCATCCTTTTATTTTAATTGATGGCAATACTACATGTACATGCTGCCATCACATAGTTCTTTCTCAGTTATATTTTACATTTTACTTGTGTGAATTATTGTGCTTTCATATAGTGTTGACATTTTTTAAGCAGAACTCATGACTGTGCTCAGAGAAACAAATTAAATGTTGAATCCAATTAGCTTTTATATATTGCTATTAGTTCTGCATATTAATAATGTCTTGTTTGCACTGCCATTACTCTCTTCTTTGATTTAAAATTCTACATTATGTTTCAGTATCTCTTAATTGGACCCCAGTCAAAACCACTGGTCCTGCACCTGGTGCCAGGTTAGTGATTAACTATTTTAAAGATGACTTTACTGGGGGAATAAGGAATTGATTGATGAAGAGTTTGGATCAAAATGAATGATTTTCCAATTAGCTCCTTTTCCTACCCATTAATATCAAATGAAGATTCCATATTTGAGATATTTTGTGTTTCTTTCTGAGATTCTCAAAGCAAAAATGAGAACTGTTCTGTATATTCACACAGACAGAAATATTTCATCAAGATTATGTTTTAACTGTGGCATAAAACAAGAAGTTGCATGTTAGGGCAGAAAATAATGGACACTCATGTACCCCAAAATCGGTCACATTAAGAAAGTTGCTTAAAGGTTCAAGGGTCCTTACAATTAGTTTGCATCTGAAACAATTCTGACTTCAAAGCAGAAGGAACTTTAGTCAAAGACAAGTCTGCATGGATTCTCAAAACTTAAGAAAAGTGCTTATTTTTGCAAAAGTTAGCAAATATTTCACTTAAGAAAACTAATTAGTTATCCTCTAAAGAATTATAGTGCCAAATATGGAAAATAAGCACAGCAAGTTTTGTGCTTTAAATACAATCTCAATGAAGCCTTAACAGTAGAGTTGTTGTAAATGCCTCTATAATTCACTTCTTATGTAATACCAGTTTTGAGCACTATAAAATAATTTTTTACTCCTCTATAATAAGAAACAGCACCTACATTATTAATATGCTGCTATGTAAAGCTGTGTTCCTAGTATGAGAAATGTGAAAATTATAAATATGCAGTCAGCATAAAAATAATTAAAGAAAATAGTATGGAACCAGAAAACCCAAAATTACAAATTGATGTTTACTTTAAACAGTACATGAAGGGTAAGAATCTATGTTCATTTCTCAAGCTGCCTTAGTGTTGGTTTATTTTCCATAAGAAACTTATATAAATTAAAATAAAAAATTAAATCCCATTAGGCATGACAAAAATATGTACAACTTTAATGTAGCTAGGCCTACATATGGTTTGAAAAATGCTGAAGGAAAAAAATCACTTTCTGTAATTGGTGCAGTGTGAAAATGCCTAGAATATTTTTGCTGCATATGGCAGACTCTAAAGTAAAGTGAAGGGAAGATGAAATGTATAGTCTTTTACCAGTGTTATGAAAGTTTCTTCCAGGCTTACTGAATTTTCCTTTCATATTTCTGCCATGTTCATGGATACATAGATGCACATAAGAATTTAAAATATATGTTTAGCTTTTGTTTTGGGGGAATTTTAGAACATAAAAGTGTTAAGATATTCTGGCTTGTTTGGTATGTAAGCATCTGTGCTTTGAGGCTTTGTAATACTGTGTACAGTCACCGTTCAACAGTAGCATAATGGTGGGTGCGTGGGGCATGAGCCCCAGGTGCTGCCTAAGGAGGCCACTGGAATGGAGCTGGGGGGAGCAGGGAAGAGCAAGCTTCACTCTCCTGTTCCCCCCATCCCCTGCTCCCGTACCCTGCAACTTCCCTGCAGTGTTTCCAGCTCCAGCAGAAGGGAGGGCAATGAATCAGCAGTGGTACAAGAGCATCTGGAGGAGATGTCACCTCACCTTTTTTATTTTTTTGTCTGCCAAAAACTGGTGTCTTTTGGCTACTCAACACGCATATCAGTGCCAGAAAAAGGAGGTGACACAAACCTCCAGCTGCTGCTTCTGCACCACTACTGCTGTTCTGTCCTCCTTGCTGTTGGAACCAGAGCTGGAGCTGGAGGCGGGAAGGGGCAGGGCATAGTACTAACTTGTTATGCCTCTGCTATTCAAAGTTAATGCTTATTTTTTTCCCCAGTTACCTCTCTGGACTCTCAAATGGGATTGTGTCTAACTATTGACATTTGGCAAATGGATGGCCTTTGTCAAAGTTTTGCCTTTTGTCACCTCTGAAAACCTACCCAAATTTGGCTAGTATGTCAGCTTTGAAAAAGTATCATTCACACATACTCAGCAGCGGATTGCTAAGACTTCAGAGTTTAATTTCTCAAGTATTCCATCTGCACTGAACAAGCACAACCCTAAGATATTTGGCTGTCCCAGCTACTCATAGCCATGCTGGGTCTGCGTTCAGGCCCTGGAACTGATAGTCCCAGGGTCTGGGGCTACAGCAGCTCTTACAATCTATTTGTTAAGCTTCTAAAAACAGCAGGAAACAACAGTAGTGGGTGATCATGGCACAGGCCCAACACCAATTCAGAAGGTACCAGAATAGCCTCTTGGGAACCCGTGCAGTAGTGGCTGCCATAGAGTGCCAGTGTACCTCCTGACCTTGCTCAGGCAGTGGGCAGGTGGGAGCACCAGCTGGGGAGTGGGAGTGCCACAGCGGCTTTGCGATCAGCCATGGGGGGACTCCCCTCCCCTCACCATCAGTCAGTAAGATTGGCTGGGGGCGGACTCCCGTCAGTCAGCAAGATTGGAAGATTGGCTGTAGGGGGACCCCTCCCCCAGTCACTGATTGGTCACTGGGGGGCATGTGCCCCCCCGCCCAACTAAGGTGGCATCAGTTGCCCATGCCTGAGCCCATATTACAGCAGGAACAACTAAAATAGGGTGAGCCTGTCCCACCCTGCTCTGCCCAGGAGACCAATATAACCAGCTATGCCTTTGGTAAGCAGATTTTAGTGCAGTTTTTAAGAAATTTGTCATGTTACTTTAAAAGCAACATAAAGGCACTTAAAATGAGAGCTGGTGTTAGTTAAAGAGTGTTAAATTGCCATTAAATACCTTCTTAATGTTTCAGAGTCATGCCACTCCAGCTAAGGCTTATCTTGCTGATTTCTCTTTTTTGTAGTCTTCTTCCTTAGATATTTTGAAAGCAGGAACAACTACACAGAAAAACCATGAGTTGCTGTTACCCAAAATAAACCAGCTTTTACAATTCCTCTCTGTACAGGGAACTGTGTGGCTCAGGAAACTGGTAGTAAGATATAGAAATTTTTACTTCTTTTTTCCTGGGCTACTTCTAGTTACATAGCTCCATAGTGACCTCAAGTTGTTACTAACTTACCATTTTAAGTAGTGCATATGAAAGGAGTTTGATGGTCCACTAGACCAGTTCACAGTAGACAGAAGAGCATATCCTGAAAAACCCTGCCACAGAACCAGACCGAAGAGTCCATGGATACGGAGGCTGAACCAACTGACCTAAGTCACCACTGAGCCACACTGGTAAAATAATGTGTGTAGCTTGTGTGAGCTTTTTCTAGGAGGGGGAGGTGAATATATATAAAACTTCAGTCCCCAAATTGGCCTGTTCACCACTTTTAAAAAGCAGGTCACACTTAAAATTAGGAAAAAAATATAAATTCCCAGCCAACTCGAATTGAACTGCTGTTACACCTGGGTGTCAGGGTACAAATAGATTGTAAAAGCTTGTTTTACAGTAAGGTGACCATATGGGACAATGTGAAATCCAGGACATTGCTGCCCCCTCCGCACAAGTCAGTGGCACTACTGCAGAAAGAGGTTGGGGGCAAGGCAGTATGGTGCAGCGCTGGTATTACTATTCAGGCAGCTAAGGGAGTCAGTGGCCAATTAATAGCCCATTGTTCTTTACTTCACAATCATCTCCCATTTTTAATGATCATTCTGCTAATCATTCTGCTAATCTGCTATTTTAGGGCAATTTTCTGTCTGCTAGGGCTTCCTATTTCACAGCTTGTGCCACACCTCCTCCCTGCCCCATGCCCTTAGCCCAGGACACTCATTTTAATTGTGCTGGCTGGCTGGAACTGGCCTCCAAAATCTGGGACTGTCTCAGCCAAACCAGGATCTATGGTCACCCTATTTTCTGGCGGGCAATGTATAAAATGTGCTCTAGGTAATTCTGTATTAGTGTGGCTACTTTATTGACCTCTGAATTACCACTTAAACAAAAGGTTTTTTTTCCCTCCATTAAAGTCATCTTCTCATCTCCCTATTGATTCAGGATGCTACCTGTCATCAGTATTTTCAATACTTTGCACTGTCCAGTTTTTAGTGACTTCATTATTTCCTTAGGAAACAGAATTACAGATCTTACTCTAAGAACATATTTTCTGATATTGATCAGAATCTGTTGCACTTGCATGGTAAAATCCCAGCTGAAGTTGTGACTTTTCTAGTACAGTGGTGGGAAATTGGGAAGATATTTATTGTTCCCTCTTCCATGAGCAACCGTGCAGGATACTAAATGACACTCAATAAAGACCTTAGGGTTTGCATTATATAAATCAGTGGTCTCCAACCTTTTTATGGTAAGGATCACTTTTTGGCACCCAGGATCTACCGTGCCCACCCCACACCTGCCTTACCCATGCCCTGCCCCCCTGCCATCCTGCACTGTGCCCCAACCCCGCCTCCCCGACAAGTTGCCCAGGCTCTGACCCCATTCACCCTGCCAAGCCCAGGCAGCACAGGATGTGGCTCAGCCCAGACATGTGCATCCTGCCGCTCCTGATTGTGGAGCCTTTGACAGACTGAGATCAACTGTCAGAAGCTCCACGATCAACCAGCCGATCAACTGGTTGGTGCCCACTGATAAATATTTCAGACCAAATGAATGAACAACAAAAAGCAAAACAGAATAAAGACTGAAAGTGTGCATCTGTGAGGGCAAAAATATTAAAGGGATATTTCAATTATCAAATGAAACATCATAAGCCCTGCAAGGTTTGAATAAAAACTGCAGGTCTATTAATATATGAAAATGCACCCAGACAGTATAAGCTATGTCATATCGTGAAACTATGAAAAAACATCTCATTATGAAAAAGACATCAGTGTATGTTGTCCCAGATTACAATAAACGGTTCTTCTTTTTTTTCTCCATGATGTCAATACAAGTCAGAACTCCATTTTATCATAGGTTTTTGGTCTCACCCTTCCTCCTGCTGCAGAAATGTCATAAGCTTTTTTTTAAAAAAGAAATGTTAAACATCCTAAAAACAACTGCTAAACAAGAAACCCAAGCAAAGGTCTATTAAGCAGTACTTGTCAACCTTAAATCCATTTTATGATTATTATTATTATTTTTAAATTTCAGTGATAGATTCCTTGGAACACCACAGCAACAGTAAGCAGCAAGAGTACACAGGATAGTTAAGTGGAGTTTGCAGTCTCTTTGAATCACCAAGGCAGTCAAAGTGTACTGGTGAATCTAGCTCTTAATTTGCCATTGATTTGGTGTTTAGGAAAGCTGAATTTCAGAGATCAGCATTATTAATATGTTTACAAAGCACAAGGCTGTGTTGCATAGAGATATCCAAGGTAACTCTGAGTGACTCAGCTCCAATATTGAAAGCAATGGGCCTGTCTACACTTGCTATTAATACACTTGAATAAACTTCAGCACAGTTCTCATTGGAGTTTATTGCTTCCAGGCATAGCATTTACATTTGCACTTGGGAGTGCAACACACTGAGCCAGGGTGAATAATTCGCAGCTGGCAGAGGGCCAGAGGGGATGGGTCAGCCTGTCAGCCCAGAGCTGCTCTGCCCCAGCTCAACATGCTGTGGAAGGGCTGGTTGGGGCATGAGGGTGCTACAGTGCAGGACTAGCCAGCAGATAGCCCCTGCACTGTAGCACCCCCGTGTCCCAGCCAGTCCAAGTCACCATTTACATGCAAGTTTGAGTGCATTTAAGTACTCCACCATAGGATAGTACTTGTGTCAGGCAGTACTATCCTAAGGTGGAGTTAATTAGTTTACCAGAACCTATAAGCATCACATGTGTAGACAGTAAAGCTTTACTGTAGAGCTAATTAATTAACTTTGCAGTAAAGCACACATGTAGACACAGGCAACTGGTGCCTCCTAAGTCTGGGGAGGCACCCACAGAAGCCAGCGGTGGTAGCAGGGATGGGGCTGGTGAGCACTCACAAAAGGTGGTGCTGGCAGTGGGGGGGGGAGAGCCCTATTGGGGATGGGGAACATGTGCCTCCTGTTGTGTTCACAGGGCATACAGTGTGAATTAAAAACAAGCAGGAATCTTATCAGGGGAGAAGGAACAACATTGCATTTATTGGAACATAAAACATAAAACATGCAACATGAAAAGAATAGGGAACAGTAAGGTTATTTGCTTCACTCATTCCCACACATACTTATTCATTCATTCATTCAAAGAAACAAGCACACACACACACAGATAGTTAAACAGTCCTGCAAAGGTTAAGGTGTTACCAAGTTCTAAAGTTGGTCAGTTAGTCTGGCAACTGACCAGACTGACCACGAGAGCTGGAGTCATGTCTTGTTGGGCACGCCCAAAACTCCTTCTTGCAGGTGGAAAAGAGCCAAAACCTTGTCTTTGTGTTCGTACTTTATAGTGATAGCTGTCCATACAAGTCTATGGATTCTGCTGAGTCAGACACGAAGGTCATTCTCCATGTCCTTTTGGCAGGCTGGAATTGGTAGGACATGATCTTCTGGCTTTGTGGTCTGCAGTCGGGGCGTTGCTTGCAGTCTTTAGCCATCAGGCTGAAGCATGATCTAGTACAGGGGTCAGCAACCCCTGTGGCCAGCTGCATCTGGGAGGCTCCAAACAGCTCCGACATCAGCTCCACAGCCACGTTTGCAGGCACCCTTCAGAGCAGGCGGTGGGGGAGGGGCCTGAGGCAGCACAGCCCTGGTCTCTCCCCTGCTCCCAGCATGGAGGTGATGAGCCCAGTGCAGCTGTTTGTAGCCAGCCCCGGATCTGGGCAGCTGCAGCAAGCAGTGGGCAGGCTTCAAACAGCTGTGCTGGACTGCACAACTCCAGCATCAGCTCCATGCTGGCGGCGACTGCACGGGCACCTCGGAGTGGGCTGTGCTGCCTTGTTACACACACATATATATAGACACATACTCATACACATACATATACACATGCACATATATATACATATATACACATACATATACATATATACACACACATATATATACCTATATAGACATATATATATATAATACACACACATATATACACACACACACTCTTATATGTTAAATGTGGATAAAACAATACTGTTTTTTTTAATATAAATTTAAAATTACACCAGCACTTTTGTGCCATGAAAATAACCAAAAAAATCTTGCCTATTTAGCTAAATTTAATACTAAATATCATTTTACCCTTTCTGCTGTAGCTGCTGAAATTTTAGTGTATTTTGCTATATCAGGAGTTATAACAGTTATTACTTCATACAAAGCTTTGAAGTTCATTGTTTGTTTTTAAAATGGACTGAAAATTAAAGAGTTATTTATACTAAACTTTTTTTAACATAAATGATCTATTATGAATTATAATTTTATTTTAGCTCATAGTGAATTTTACACTACTTTCGTAAGGGGGAAGTTTAATGTCTTATTTAAAACACAGGCTGGTATCTTGCTGTATTTTAACTCTTCTGCCAGACTTTAGGAGAGGTTTTTATTTGATTGTTTTGGTTAACTTTATTAATTACTCAATAACAGCACAAACTTTAATAGCTTCTAACACTTTTCTTTTTAAAATATTTACATTATATCCACACTATTTTTAGATCTATCTCATCCCATTATCAGTGAGAGTGCACGCATTCATACTTTTGTCAGTCCTAGCCTTACAATATAGGCACAGCGCAAACACATAACATCATTTACACTCTCTGTTTTACATGGCTTAATAATTTCTGAAATGCAGCCCTTTGTTTGTGGGGGTTCATTTTTGTTATAAAACATTTACATAGTTCTTAGTACACAGCTTAGTTTTCTCTGCTACTGATTTCCTATCAAACGAGCGATAGAAGGTATTATACTTAACCATAGCATGATCTCAGGTATTCTGAAATTAGATTGCAACTTAGAGCATTTTTTTCCTTAAATTTCATTTTTACTTTCTCTTCTCCTGCCCCCTCTTGTATCTAAATTGTTGGGTTTTTTTTTACTGCCCTTTTTATTTTAAATACTTTTTACATTTCTTTATGTGTAATGGCTTCCTTACTGTTTCCATTTTCTGTCTTTTTCTAAACAGCACTTTTTTGGGGTAGATTTACTTTTAACACCGAGTATCACTAATCTATTTTTTACATTGGGGGAAGTGCTGCAAAATGTTTTGGGTTCATATTTTTTTTACATGAATTAGTCAAATTACCACAATGTAGCGGTTTCTTTTCTTGTCAGATTTACTGTTGCTGTGCCTCATAAGGCTGTAGCAGTCTGTAGTGCTTTTGCAGTTACACCAGAGAATTGTACTTTATATTTATCAACTTTTTTTTAAATTATTTCTTTTCTTAAGAAAAAAGTATATATGTGTGTCTGTGTATGTGTGTATTACAGCTCTTTTTTTTATTCTGAACTAAATTTGTATAGTACTTTGCAGCCTTTCAGAAAATTAAAACGGCTACTGTTTTCTTTTACTTCTTACTTTTGGTTTGGTGGTAGTAACCAAAACATTAAATGCCTTATAAGCCTGCTTCAAGCTTCCATACCCCTAAAGGGCACTCAGATTCCAAGGATAGGTATCTTTTTCTTGGACCCATTGTTTTAATACAGTTCATTTCTCTACCAACATCTGTGTCATGGGGGAGATCGGCTGAAAGAGCCCCAGATAACAAATGGGGATCCCCTAGGGTGGGGATCATGTATAGAAGAAGAAAAAACAAGAATAACCCAAGAGAAACACTTACCTGCAGCAGGGTCCGCAGCACAGCTGGAGTGAGAGAGGAAATTCGCGTAGGTCGTAAGCCACACCTTTATCCAGATGAAACCAGCTGGTGACATCATTGGCAATCACCGGCAATCGGAGATAAAAAGGAGCGCGAGGGGAGAGGAGGCGAGTCGGAGAAGACTCTCAAGCCAGGCACAGTGAGGAACACTCTAGGGGAGAGAGAGCTGGCAGGGGCTCTCTATGAAGACCAGCATGGTGAGGAGGTAGAGGAGCCAGAGGAGACTGCACTGGCAAAGGTGGGAGCATCAGAGGAATGGGAAAGCCAGAGGAGGCTCTGAACCAGCAAAGGTTGGAGTGTCAGGAGGACGAGAGAGCCAGAGGAGGCTTTCCATCCTGACAGTTTCATATCGTGAAACTATGAAAAAACATCTCATTATGAAAATGAGCAGCAAAAGAGCAGCAAAAGAGGCTGAGGAGCAGGATGGCAGGAGACTGGGCACTGGCTTACAGTATAAGAAGTGGCCAGCCACTTAAGAAGTTACCGCGAGACGTCAGAAGTGGAACGCCTCTGACAGCATCTGAGGAGAGCAGTGCTGCATACTGCTCTCGGCAGGGAGAAACGACCTGGGACAAGGGGCTGCAGTCAACCCTGGCCAGATGACGGGATCCTAGGGGCAAAAAGACGCCCTGTTATCCTAGCAGTATGGCTGGGGAGGAAACCGGACGAGTCCTTCCCAACTTATAGTTTGTTTTGGTTCTTTTCATTTTCACCCTTTTGAATGGGTTGAGAGGTAGGACGAGGCGATGCAGGCGAGACAGCTCTGCACCATCTTTCTTCTTTTTTTTGATTGTTGGTTAAATTTAGAGTCCCTGGTATGAGACTGCTTTGGGGCAGAAGGAAGCCCTTCTGAAACCATCCGGCTAAGTGATTGAGTTATCCCAGGAGGAAGTGCTGAGGGTGTAATAGGACTACAGAGATCGTCGAGCTCAGGAAACACAACATCATCAGGGACATGGCCGAGAAGATCTAGTGACCCTCCGAAAGGTTAGCGTGAGGTTCGGGTGTAGGGGAGGTGGAGTCCCACAGACGGCCGCCTGGCGGACTCCCCGTTGCAGAGGAGCCCTTGGTGGGTTTCCCTCACACTGGAATAACATTCAAAGTTGTGGCAGGTGAGTCTGGGAGAGGCCACCTGGGTGAACATGTACCACCAGGCTTCCAGGAGACCGCAGAACATCCGCTGCCGGCTGTCCAGACCAAGGCTGCGCACGACTGACTGTTCAAAGCCAGGCAGGCACAGTCTGGTCCCTATACTCTCTGAAACCTCTTAGTTATAAACCACATCCACTTCCATCTTTTAAAAATTTGTTGGCCTCAAGTCGCAAACTCTTTCTCCCTTCTGACAACTTACCAGTTCAACCTGCCCCGAGCTCACTGGTTTCTACCTGCACCAAGCAAGCTTCTGTTTCTAGCCTCGCTAGTCACAAACCCACACAAACTTCCCTGCACTATGCCTCTCACCAAAACTGGATTTCGAAACTTCCCGGTCTAAACCACACAGCTGGTCACAAAACCACACAACATTAAGCCTATGACTTTAGAACAGACTACAACCAAGTGCTATATTTTGCTTCTAGGCTTGCCAGTTTCTGACTATGCCAAGCTATTCCAGTCCTTGAAAACCAAGAGCCTTAGACCACATCAAGTTTTTAACCTATAGGCTTTCCTGACCCTTGGTCACTTCAAGCCTTTCACCTCTAAGCTTTTCAATCTTCAACTGCATCAAGCTTGTTACCTTTAAGCTTCTTGACCCTCAGCCACTTAAAGCTTTTCACCTTTACCAGTACCAAAGAAAAAACCTAAATATTTGTCAGGCATCTACAGCTGAGGGGTATGCATACCAAATATCAACAGACAAAAATTGATGTCTGTTAGTGTAAGTAATATTATGGTCATCAATAATCACAGCTATCTCCCTTTCGCATTCTCCACCAATTAAATGTTGTGCACACAGGGCATACAGTGTGAATTAAAAACAAGCAGGAATCTTATCAGGGTAGAAGGCACAATGCCGGATTTATTGGCACATAAAACATGCAACATGAAAAGAATAAAGAACAGTAAGTTTATTTGCTTCACTCATTCTTGTGCATACTTATTCATTCATACAAAGAAACAAGCAGACATACACAGATAGTTAGACGGTTCTGCAAAGGTTAAGGTGTTACTAAGTTCTAAAGTTGTTCAGGTCAATCAGGTGACTGGCCAGGCTAACCATGAGGGGTGGAGCCAGGTCTTGTTGGACACACCCAAAACTCCTTCTTGCAGGTGGAAAAGATCCAATGCCTTGTCTTTGTGTTCATTCTTTATAGTGATAGCTGTCCATGCAAGACCATGGATTATGCTGAGTCAGACAGGAAGGTCATTATGTTTGTTCTGTTGTCAGGCTGGGAATTGGTAGGACATGATCTTCTGGCTTTGTGGTCTGCAGTTTTCAGGGGGGGTCATTGCTTACAGTCTTTAGCCATGAGGGTGAAGCATGATCTAGTATTTGGTAATCCTTAACTGCTGACTTGACATCGCTGTAGCCTTTAACCATTAACCCACAAAAGGCTATTTTCACCTGCTGCAAAAGGACTGTTTTCCTTCACATTGTTACATACTGTCACAGGATGGCATCCCCAGGAATGGCCATGACACCCCTAGGGCCCTGTGACCGTGCCAATCTTGTCCAATGGGCACCCTTTTTCTCTCCTTCCACTACTTGATGTAATTATAATAAATAGGGAGGCTGCCCTCATGTTTACATTGGACACGGTCCTGATAGACCCTGCTGAACCCTGTGGGTTCTTGGACCCCTTTTGGATCCTGCACAAAATGGTTGCCTCACGGGGCACCCTCAGCCTTATACCCTTGATGCATGACTCCAAACTGCCCCTTCACCATGCCCCAAGCCTCACAGATGGCATTCACACCTTGTGTCTCTTTGTGCCCCCTGGCACTGGGCTCTCTGCAGCCCTTTGTCACTACGCCTTCTCTGGTGCTGGGGTTCCATACTGTAGTGGGCCCCCAATGAGGCCTCCTCCTTCCCCAATAGCCTCAGCCTGATCCACTGGTAAAACAGCAACTTAAATATGAGTCCCCAGGCTATAACATAATATAAACAGTTTGGGGTATGCTCTGTCCCTTTAAAAAGTCAAGTTTCCCCCCAGTACTAAATGCCTTGTAGGCCAGGGTACCTGTTGAGCTCCTGGATCCCCATTAGCCCTGCATGCAGCATATCAGGCAGCCACTTCATCCCTGGGCAATTGTTCCCTGGAGGCTCCTTCCCCTGGCTGCTGCCAGAAAACTAACTCCTGCTGGTCTCAGCCCTGGGGTTTAGGTGCGCCCAGGGCCCTGCCTTCTTCCGGCCAGGTGCAGGTTCAGGCTAATTTATTTGTTAGCCTGTTGCCATAGTAACCTGCACCTGTGCATTTCTGTCTGGCTGTTAGGGCCCTCTCCCTAGGCAGTTTCTGCTCTTAAAGGAGCAGGCACCTTAGTGCCCTGCAACACATACATGTATATTTTACTCTTTTGTTACCTCTTTCCACATACACCAGATATGCCACAAATCTTGCATAAGCATTTTCCATATACTAGATTTAAGTTTTAAAATCATGAGACCAATATGTCAAATATATTTATGCTAAGCAATAGGAAATGTATAATAGATGATTAATTCCAGAACACTAATAATGACTGATCAAAATATTATCAAAAGTAAATCATAACAAGATTAATTTTATATTAATGGTTAAATATTTCATTATATAAATAGACAAATAACAAGCAATCAAAGCAATTATAGTCACTGCAATACTACACTCCCCATGTCCTCCCCTACCAGTTGCCTATGAATGTAGATGCACCCAGTATAACCATGTTTTTACAGCATGTTATCTGATTGAATTAGCTTTGCTGAGAGGCAGAGTATATTAGTCTGGGCAGTGACATACTTATGTGATATTGTTATCTGTACCTGAACTATCTTGGGTATTTCTACATAGTAGACCATATTGGAGTGGAGGAATAGGGAAGACCAGCTTGTGAATCCCAATATCTCTGCACTCTAAAGTACTCCTCATGCTTCTAGTTGAATTGTCCTGGCCAGTAAAATAACATGGGGTAATCGAGTGGGGCAAGTGCCCCAGCTGCAACCTAAGGGGAAGGCACCAAAGGGAGGTGGGGGTGACAACTCACCAAAGAGCTATGCCTTGCCTCACTGCTGCCTGCATTATTGCCTCCCTTTATGACACACATTGCCAGCACATTGTGGGAGTGACAGTTTTATAAAGCAGTAGTAGAGTTGATGGCTGCTGAGAGAAGAATTGATCCTATTTTTTATTGCTGAATTCAGCATTTCCCTGTCCTCTGGACTTGGGCTTCAGCAATAAAAAAATGGGGTGAAAGTTTCTCCTTAGCAGCAGCAGACTCCATTGCTAGACTAGAGAATTATGATTCCCAGAACTCCTTGTACTCTTGATACTGTCCACCCATCCGCTCTGTTCCTATGTCTGCAACTGAGAATATAGGAAGAGAAGAGAGGAGAAGGGTGAGAGATGACTGCCTACAGTGCATTTTTTCCATACTATGCTTCTGGTCCTGGCAGTGCTACTTGATGCAGAGCGGTGGTGTTCTGGCAGTGCCTCGTGGAGCTTCTCGGTTCCTAGCACCCAAGCTAGCATGCAGCCACAGAATTTTTGAAGGTGGTGATAACTGGATGTTGTAACCTATGAGGAAAAAATGTTGGTTTATGTCCAGTTTCCTTCAGCATTGATTCATTACAACCAACACAATGGTGGCATGTAAGTTAGCTATAGAGCAAAGGTACTGACTGTTTGAGTTCTGATTTCAAAATGGCTCCACTTAAAAGTTACCTCAGCTGTTGTCCTGACCCTATCTGTAGCCTAAACCAGCAGTCCATGATAGGGTAGAAACAGAGGTATTCTGACATCACATTTGTGCTGCCATAAACATTTTTAGGGTGACACAAATGGTAAGCAATGTCCTTACCCTGTGTCATGCCACATCAATGGCACTGTGGTAGGAAAGTTCAGGCAACCCAGAGCTGCCTGCACTCCAGCTGCCCCAGACAAGTGCTCCAAGGGCTTGAGGGACCCTCAAGCAGGATTGGTCTCCTCAATTGTGGATTGTGCCTCTCTGTAAGTAGGAGAAGTCGGAATTCCCTGCTTACAGCGACCCCCAGGGAAAGCACACGGTCCCAATGTGAAGGCATCTGAATCCATGCCTCCATATGTAGACCTCCACCACCCCATGCTGTACACAGAGGCACAGGTCAGTTCAGGTCCTGGCAAGGAGGAGTGGGGTGGTTTGAGACCTGGGTAATTCTTGGCATCCCATGCCTCTACACCAGGACCCATGCTGGTCCATGGCTCCATGTGGTGAACAGCACGGGGAAAGGTAGCAAGGACACAGTAATAAAACAGAGGACCCCATGGACCACTTTGGGCACCCACCCATGTTTTCAAACACACACAGAGGGTTATTAAGCCTCTATACCCTATCAACCTCCCTATTAGATTCGAGGGACACCAAAGAGTTAAATCCCCTCTGGAAATTGACCTACTGCCCAGCCCCAGTCAGAGGTACAGACACTACCAATGAAAACTTCACACACACAAATGTAAAGTAAACAACAAGAGTTTATTGTGACAAGAAACAACTACAACAAAGTACTATAGTACAACAGCATTATAAACACTATACAGACAACATACAGTTAAAGAACCCAACACCAGTCTGTCACCCTGGGTGGCAAATTATATGATCCTAGACAGCTGGCAGGCGGGGAAAGCCTCACACCCCTGAGGATTTCTATGCTGTTCCCTCACACACAGGTGGGTACTAAGCATTTCAGAAAAAGGAGGGGTGATACTTTGCCTGACCGACATGACGTGATGACACAGTTGAGTGGCTGGCAAGTGCACAGGTGATCAGGACCCTCTGGTCATTGCTCCCAAACACTGTCCCATGCATGCCATTCTCATTCATGCAACAACAAACTCTGGGTTTCAAACAACCAACACAACTCAAACGCTAAGTCCATTGTATGCTAGTTATACTCGCACACTAAGTTATATACACCAATCGGAGGGAGAGAGAGCACAAGATAGAGCAAGTCTCAATGAGCCTCCAACCCCATCAGTGCCAACCCCGAAAAGCCACTGCGGACCCCAAAGAGCCTCTACGGACCCTAAAGAGCCTGCTGATCCTACACTGGACAGAATTTATAACATTCAAATTGACACCTGTCAATCATGTGATGGTCCAATCATTACCCACCTACACTAATCAATCAAATTCAAGCACTGGTAATATTTGAAAGGACCAATCACTTTAAATTAATTTAGATTCTCATTATCATAACTGGCCTGCTAATTACCAGAACTGTCCCAATAAACAATTGCATAACAGGGATGCTCTGCATATGCCCAGACATCAAAAGTAGGTCACGACATCATCAAGGTTAGAAGTTCAAATATACTAGAAACTTCTCACTAGTCATCCTGCACATGCATGATCATACCAGGACTCACACTATAGGTGACATGTAGCAGGGAGACAGAGGGGCACATGCCCCGCCCTGAGATTGGCCATCCTCCACCGCCAATGCAGCCGCCACCGGCTGTGGGAAGTCCCCGCTCACCATTGCCAGCAGTGCAGACGGCAGGTGCAGGCAGTCCCCACTTGCCACCCACTGCTGACAGCACCGTGACTGTCTGCAGGTGGTTCCTGCTTGGCCCGCTCTCACCATTGATGTCACCACGGCCACCTGCAGGTGGCCCCTGCTCACCACCACCATGCTGCCACCTGCGGGCAGTCACCATGCCCCGCCAGCTTCTGGGGGCACGCGTCATTCACTCTGTTCTATAGTGGGGCACAGGTTGGCAGGAAACTCAGGTCCTGGCAAGGAGGCACAGAGCAGCAAAGGACACAGGGAATCCACAGGCAAGGAGAACACATCACCCATTATCTTGCATTAGGCCCCTGCCTGATGTGGGATAATGGGTGATGTGTTTTGCCCAATAAAGTTGATTTGCTGTGGCAGGATGCATCCCACCACACTTTGATCAGCTTCACTTGGTGATGTCTCTTTTTAGCCAGATCAACCACCCTTAAGCTTAAATATTCCCCTGCATGACATTTCCAAGGCAGCTGTTTCAGTCCCTCTTAAGAACCAGAGGCCATGTACAGACGTTTCATTTATTGTGTACTGGGAGCACAGAAAATGCTATACACCCACAACTGAAGAGACAGTCAGGGCACAAAGAGCTCTGTAAAAATGGCAGATTCCACTCTAAGATAACCCTAGACAGGTGTGATATCAGACTTCACTGCTGTATGTTAAAGCGATGTAATGAGCCTGTATCCCAGATCCCATCCCAACTCAAGTTAGGTCGCATTCTGCCAACATCCCGTGGAACATTGTGGCACCCCGCTCACCCTCTGCTGCCAGAGCAGTGCTCTAGCCTTGGCCAGCGCTCTTGTGGTCTGCCTGAGTGCCAGGCCAGCCCCGCTCCAGACTCTCAGTGACCTAAGGCAGAGAAGCCTGTGTTTCCAAGTTCCCCCCACTTGTTTCCTCTAGCCAGCTATGAGCCACTGTCTGGTATTTTGCTCAGTGTGCAGATTCCATCTTCCCTCTCTGGGCATTTGTAAAGAGTGCAGCTTTTGATTTAAGTGCCAGGCTGTTTGCTGGAAACCACATTCACACAGGGGGGTGTCCAAGATGTTCATCTTGTACAATATTCTTTTGAAGCATCTGTATCCAGATCTCAGTGTGTTCAGCTTAACCCACGCTTCTCTGTCAAGGTTGTGCTTAAGAGAGGACTTGTTTGGTGTTGGGATAAAACACTGTAGAAATAAATTTCAGACAGGATCACTCTAAATGATCATTTCATTTCCATTCACCCCACCCCTTATGTAAATTTAGTGCAGTGCACAAGGCCACAGTACCCAGCCTGCCAGGTTCTCCACAGGCCCAGAAACCTGGTTGCAGAAGAGCAGTTAGGGTCTGTCTTCTTATATCACTAGATCTAATGCCCTTGAGAGTGGGGAATACATGTGTGTGTGTACAAGTTGTGTACCCTGTTATGAGTCTCTGCACACTGTTAAGTACAGTATCAAGCTTTTTAGTGCAACAACTTCTGGATTGTACAGGAGCACAGTAATCTCCTGGGGTGTATACCATTGCAAGTGTGGTGGTTCTGAGCACTTTGAAGTTGGCACCCCATGTCATGCTGGCTAAATATCTTAAGGCAGCTACCTATGAAGACACTTTACTGCTGACCTTCTGAGTGTGATGTTTATAGGTGAGGGAACAGGTTAATGTGGCCTGGGGGCTGGATGCGACCCGCCAAGCCATTCTATCTGGCCCATGGGGCCCCTAGAAATTTAGAAAATTAATATTTATCTGCCTCTGGCTGCCTGTCATGTGGCCCTTGATGGCTTGCCAAAACTCAGTAAGTGGCCCTCCACCCAAAATAATTACCTGCCCCTGCTCTTGGGGAAGACCTGTGTCCAAAGCTGCCCCATCCCTCAAGGTTACATTGTTTTCCTGAGAGTGGCTAGCATGTTGATAGAGAACCACTGGAAAGCAAAGCAGCACCCAAACAGACCCTAAAAGACACGGAAAGCTTTTGTTGAGCTCCAAAGTTGAGGTATAACCAACAGTCACAACTGAGGGTTTTTCCTGGCATGTCTCTGGGTGTCATTTGTCAGAGCACCTCCTTACAAGCATCACTTCAGGTAAGACAGACGGGAATGAGAATTCTCCCTAGCAAATGCGACCCCCACAGCTCCCTCCATCCCTCTCCTCCTGGAGAACTAGAGAAGGTTCATCCCTCTGAGCCCAGACACTTCAGTTCCCAGCTCTCCTGGCTTCCACAGCAGAAAACCAGCCGGTCAGGATGTCCCAGCTTGGAGGTGGAATGTGATATTTCATGGCATAGACAGTGCTGGGTTATGAGCAGTTGTGCAGCTTCTTCCCTGCGGCCAATCTTGCTTACTGGAAAGTGGCAGCAGCACTCCTGGAAGTGCCAGCGGTGCTTCTAGAAGTGCCAGCAGTGCTCCCAGAAGTGCCTCACCTGGCACCCCCACTCCCCAGCCGGCACTTTCAAGGGGAACACCAGTGCTCCCACCTGCCCTCCTTTCCCGTCGCCTAAGTAGGGAGTGCAGCCTGTCAGGGAGTGCACCAGCACTCTCAGGGGGTGCATGTGCACCCCTATACACTCCATACGCATCACCACTGGCAGGGAACCTGCAGGGCATGCTGGGAGGCATGCAAGAGCCCCTTCTACCTGCTGGGCTTCAGCTATGCAGGCAGGCTCCAAGCCCCCCTGCCCTGCCCCTGAAAAATGTTAATGTGTGTTCTATTTAATCCCAACCTAACCTTGGGTTCTTAAAGCTCAAAAGTAAGATCGCTTCTGCCTTGGGCTTCTTGAATGCTTGTACTTAACCTAAATGGTTCACAAAAGGCCAGACCAAAAAATCTTTCTGCACCCAAAAATGATTTCATAAAGTAGTTGGAAGACCAAACTCATCAGGCTCAGTTCGCTGTACAGTTCATTATAAGTCCTGAATTGCCATTTGTTTCTTTAGGAAAATGGAAATTGTGCTTCTGAAGAAGAGGAGGGCACTGAACAGCTAGTAAAAGAATGATCCAAAATCATAGACCTCAAAACTTTTAAAATATGTTACAAGGAAAGAAAAAAAACCCTAAAATGCCCTTGAAACTCACCACATCAAGGGACGTCTGAATATTTTTTGTGTTTACCCAGCTTTGGAAAATATTACGTGTGATTACCAAGGGGAAATTTTCTTGGCTAGAAATAAAATGCCCCTTAATTCAATCACATTTTCTTTATATACATATGTTTTCTTAGCACTTAACAGTTTAATTGCCTGCATGGGTTAGCTTAGCAATATAAGATGGCAACTGAGTATTTATATAAATTTCACCAAAAAGGGAATGTTTCTCTTTCTCTCCAGCAGGATACTGTGACAAGTGTTGCCTTGGAAAATATTCATATTATGAAAGCCTGATGATAAGATAAGATATATGTTTAGTGTGAAGCCTTAAACTCCTTGCAAAACATGTGGGTTTTGCTGAGGCCCTCTAGAAAGGCAAGCATTTGAACAGTACAAGAAAATGCCTGTTTTGAGTTTGTTTTTAAATTGTGTTTTCTAATATCATTGTGACCAAAATTATGCAACATGCATAAAGTTGAATTGCATTCTGGGATCTTTTCTTTCCATCATTGCTTGTAAAATACAGAAGTTGAATTGTGAAATCAATGTCATAACCATCTGTCACCCTCTATGCTTTGTTATTTATGTTTTAAACTAAGTATCTTCATGACAACTGACGAAATGACAAGTAGTACAGGTCTGAGCATGACTCAGACAAGTTAATAATCCAAAAAGATCTTTTTCACTCTTCTTGTTTATTTCGCCTTCAATTTAATTAGAAATCCAGTCAAGGAAAACTAATGTGATTATACTGTGATTGTTAATGATAGAGTCAAATATAATGCCTAAAGGTAGGAGCTATTGCACTGTATTTATAAATAGCAGATGAAGGGCTTTTAGACAGATTTAGCCCTGTCAAGAACAGAACAATCATTTTAGCACTCTGCTTATGCTGGTGCTGAATTTTGTCCTGTGAAATTGAATTACTCAAATATTTGAATGCATATCGAATACAGATTTACAAATATAAAACCCAGAAATGCCCATGTCTGTTGTTACAGTCATATATTAAAAACATCACTAATCAACCAACAGTTTACATCAGTTTTTCAAAGTACTCTAAAAGTAATAATTGTCAGGGGAAAAAAATACCATATTTTCTACATACAACACCCCCACACCTCCTACCCCCCAAAGAAAATATGAACCTTATTTTTGAAAGGCAGAATGAATAAAAAAAGATATTTCCTTGAACTAGTATAAGCCTAAGCCTGCTGTCTTCCCAGGTAAAAAATATCATGGCTGCTCTGTTAACCTCCTGCTACAGGACATCACAGGTGCTGCTGGCTGACCCCAAAATGCCCAACCCCTCTTCTGTTCTCAAAGTGAGCTGGGTGGGCACCTCTCAGCTTCTGTAACATGAACTTCTAAGGGAAAGAGAAAGTGTCCACAGCCAGTAGTTTGGGAACCCCATGTGTTCACTGTGCTGCCTCCTGTTGCACATGTGCAAGATGACTTTCTTTTACCTGCCCCTGGCAGACTCATGCAGCAGAACTTTTGTTACAATATTTTTTGATGAAAACACACACTCTGATTTCCAGCAGCTGATTTTTGGAAAAGAAATGTATGTCATATGCAAAAAAAAAAATGTTATTTCCTCATCTGGCTGCCTATACTAGGAAAATGTTTTACTGAAAAAAAACCAGAAGTTATATATATATCAGGTACCTACAAAATTGTTTTCCATATAAGAACTCATTCTGACCCCAGGTCTGTATTTATGATTGCATGGCAATGGATAACACACTGCAAAAAAAAAAAAAAAGCCAAAGGTGTATGTTGGGAGGAGTTTAGTAATCTTCCCACCAGCACGAGACTTGATTAAATAGGCTTTAAATACAAAGCAGATCCCAGAGTCAAAAAACCCAAGCCAAAAAAAGAAGAGGTGGTGCACATGGCAGTAGCACATGCCACCCAAAACCAGAGCTTGGCTGGCTGGAGCCATACTCCAGCTGTCAGTCAGGCTCCCAGCTGCAAGAGTGCCACAGCTGCAGGTCCCCAATACTGCCCCAAATCCCAAGTAAGGCTGCTGGGGTTAGCACAGTTGCTGGCCCCACCTTCCCCTTCCCTATCTCAGGTAACCTGCTGCACACCAGAGCGCACGTGGCACAGGCATTCCCCGGGGACAAGTAGCAGTGGCACAAGGTGTGACACGGCACTTAGGAATGTATGAGATGTGCATCCAGGGGGTCATTATTTCTATCCAGGAGGGAGAATAAGATAACCAAGTATAAAAGAACCTTCATGGATTGCTCACTCTTGGGGAAAGAATTGGCGTTTTGTTCTATGTTTTTGTGCAGGATACCACAAAAGCTTTTGGTCCATGGTTAAGGCATCTAGGTCATACCACAATACAGATAATTTAAAAAGTCACACCTCTAGCTGACACAATCATAGAAAAATGGAGCATAGATCAAGTTCAGTAGATTCCATTTTAGTACTTCACTAGCAGATCTTACTGCAGGACTATAGCAATAGATTCCTTATGCTACCGAGTGAAAGTGCAATGCTAGTAATTTTTGCTGAATAAAGAAAAGTGGGATATTAAAAAACATTTTATATGTATTGCAGATATTGGAACAGATGTGCAAATAGATGACTCCTCTGAACATTTTATACATAGTTATTTTTCACCACTACTATCAGTATAACTTTTAGATGTGACTTTTCCTCAGAGATTTTTAGCAATTTGTCATCCAGTAAGGAGTGAATGATGATCATACACATATTATAGCACTCCTTTTTAATGAATATCAATTTGATTTTTTTAATGTTACCTTCTAGTTTTATAGGTACGTTGAAGTTACATGAGTTGGCAGAATCTATTAAGCCAAGTAAATATGACAGTGCAGAATGGACTAAGTGACAATGTACTTCTTTTTATTTGATTTGATTTTAAATAAACCTGTTATTTTATTTTGCTTTCCTGCATAGTCTGATGTTTTGTTCCCTTCCTAATTCAATATTTTTTTCTTGCTTAGTCTGGTTTATAACTAGCATGAAATGAGAAGAACATATGGGGTCAGCAATGCATTAGCTACAATCAGTGAAGCTCATCACATCAGATAGTTTAGTATAACCATTTTTGTCTGAATGTGAGTGTTGTTGAAAAAATATTTCCAGTTTTATCTTCCTAGAGATCAGAATATTTTTTATTATGACTGAAATATAACAATTTTTACTTTCATGCATGGGCAACTGGTGCCTCCTGAGTCTGGGGACAGAGGGGGAGGGAAGGGCAGGCTCTGGGGACGGAGGGGGAGGGAAGGGCAGGCATTGCCCAGGGGCCGATCACTGCCCAGGGGGGTCCCCGAGCACCCAATTGCCAAGCCAGTGGTGAAACCAGAAGTGCACTTCCAGTTTCACAGCTGACGCTTTCAGGGGGTGCACAGCCAATCTCAGGGGGTACACGTGCACCTGCATGCACCCACTATGCATTGCCAATGATTTAATGCGTAACTAATACAAACAAACTTCTGGCCATAATTGTGCAACTGATTGGGTCCTATGTAGCAGTCTTCCCAACAACAGCCACAGAAAGAAACAGTTGTGGGGTGAGTTTTTGGTAAATCTGTTCAAAATCAGAACTAGACAAAATTTTCTATCAAATATTTAATTCACTGAAAAACAGAGATTCAGGTTAACTAAAACCATTGATGAATTTGTGTCAAATCTGGCGGATTGCTTCAGTGAAACAAATGTAAAAAATAGCAACAAAAATTCTGCTTAGACTTTTTTTTCAATTACACATTTCCATTTTTGATTTTACAATGACATTTCAGAATTAATTTTAATTTTTTTATAAAGCAGGATAAAATACATCTAAAAATTAAAGAAGACATTTAGTTCAATCTAAAATGAAATGCCTTTCTGATTAAAAATTTCAAAGGCATTTGAGTTTTTTGAAGGTCATATATTTTCTTAATGCACAAGTCTGTCCTTTGACAATCACAGAAAACTGGGAATTGGCTTGGCTGATATGAACATTTTTAGATGCTTTCCTTTACCACAGTTCTGTTTTTAAGCCTTGTAAGTCTACATTTAAACATTTTTGTTTCTTGATACAATAATTTAATGTAGGAATTTTCCCAATAAAGATAGGGAACTGCCATATAGGAGTTAAGAAATGATCTTTATATGTGCAGGTATCTATTTTTTATTGATTATGCTTTAATTAGACAACATGTATTTCTTTCTTTTTAACCTAACAATTTATTTTGCACACATGCCCTTATAGTTTCTTTCTTAAATCTACATTAATCTGCACTGGGGAATAATGATCTGCACAGTGTGACTCTGGTGACCAGGACCATTTGAGGGGAAGAATGTTTTGCTAGAAATGTGATAAAAGGGATATATTTTCTTCGATGTTGTTCTACCATTAGCAAGAAGTAGAGTGCTTGTTTGGGTTTCAGGAATTTTGCTGATGTAATGATTGTTGGAAACACTGTTGGATTCAAACGTTATTTTCTTCTTTACAGGTCAGGCCATGCTTTTGCAACAGTTGGACAGCTAATATACATGTTTGGAGGCTCTTCTAGTGAAAATGCTTACTGCACTGATGTCTGTGCTTTGGACACAGGTATCTTTGTGCATTACAGATGACATCCTTCTTAGCATATTAATTAGTGGCAACATAAAGTGTTTTGTTAGCAATTTGCTACAGAGAAGAGGAATTTCTTGCAATCCTATTTCTAGTCTCCCATTAGATTCTAGAAGGAGAAAGTCTGTTCTGCAACCAATATTTCCCTCTTAACAAGTAGAATCTGCAGCCTTAGCGGTTCTTCCCTTCGTAGAAGGACTGGAGAATCTGTACAGTCTCAAGAGCTGGAAGGAAGCAAACCCCTTTATGTGGGCCTTTGTGTTGTCTTTCCCTCTGTTTCCATGCAAAACAACTATATTGGTTCCTTAAATATAGTGATGGGTGGGAACCAATAGAGGAGAGGGTAGAATGTTGACCTTTAAGTATGGTACTATGTTTCTGAGAGATGCTCTGAAAATGTATAATCTTAAATATGAACTTCTAAATATACTACTGAGAAGGTTAATTCACAACAGAAAACTAACGAAAACCAAATTATTCTGCTTTAGGAGATGCATGTGTTATTTCATTATGCAGCCTTGATTAGCAAGTCAGATATACCTGCAGAATAGGAAGACTCTGGAATTTGGCTAGCAAAGTTCATTTCTAAAAGCATTATATTTTAATGCATTCCTGAGTTCCATCTTTGTGGGAACAGGCAAGCAAAAGTGCATACAGAGCAGAACTCACCCTTTTTATCTCCTTTCTACTTCACTTCTCTTCCTATCACCCTCCCCCCCATTGAATTTTCTTTCTTAGAAGGAGCTGCATAGGCTAAATTGAACCACTTCCTGAAACTGCTTCACTGGTTCATTTCCAAGTTTTTTTACTCCTATGGCAAAAAAAAGTGCAAGTGAATATGAAATAATTGTTTTGCCTTGTCATAGGTCTGAATATTGCTTCCTGGAAATGCCCTGTCCCTGATGTAGTTTCATCTGCAGACCCCATTCATGACCATCCCAAATTACTAAGCAGGGCCCAATCATTCATTTCTTTGTCTGGAGACAACAGATTTACTGCTGCTTCTACCTACCCTGAGTCAGAAAAGAAGACATTAGAAACAAGCCCCTCTTGTGAACTCTTTTTCCTCTGGGATAAAAGTTAATTAAAATTCCACCTTCCCAATTCAGACTTGAATTTTAATAGGTCTACTTGGAAGTAGGCCATTTTTGCATGGAGCTTGGCATTCACGGTAAATTGGATTTTTCTCTGTAAAATGAGTTTTGCACTTGCAAAATCAGCTTTATTTTTTTATGAAAAGACTGAGGTGAGACAGGAGAAGGCCTGATTTAGTGTGGCCCCTATAGACCTTCATCAGGGTAGTAGGGGGAACAAGAAGCTTTGTGTCTCTGTACACTTGTGCAAGGGCTACATATGAACAAGTCCTTCTGCTCCCTGCACTTTGGAAAGCACAAAAACAACCTGCTTTTAATCTCCTTCAGGAAGAAAGACTCTAAAAAGAGAGTTGGCAGGGCTATGACCCCACTCTCCATCTGCATCGACCCACAGAACACAGCCAACACTCAGCAGGGAGCAGCTTGCTCTTGGCAGACAAAGCACAAGCATCACTAGAGAGATTTTACTAACATCCCTCCTGGAGGTCCTGGGGAATTCTATCTTGACCCAGCTGTCTGTAGAGAACTGTAGGTTAAAAGCCCATCTAGCCCCAAACTTATTTTCACTGACTGTTCTCCCTGAACTTGTTTCTTCAGCATTAAGATTTGTATTTTTATATCCCTCTGCTAGTGTTAACTAGTGAACCATAAAATGCACATCCTTTTTCCTATGTGCCTTTCAAATAGTAAACCATAAAAGAATTCCTTCTGCCATTCCCACCTCATTTTCAGCTGAAGTCTAATACAGAAAAATCAAGCCTGTGCGCCATCAGGAAAAAATAATATGTAAAAAATGTACTTCTTGCTCAACATAGCTTCTCTCTTTGTGCCTTCAAGCCCAATTTGATTTCTTTCCTGGCCAAAGAGGGTGATGGGAAGATGTCAGGAGCACAGAGCCAATACAGCTATGAAGCTATGAATGAATGATCTGGATTCTAATCTGCCTCCTGTATCATCTCCCAAATTATGGAATAACTTCTGACTGACAACTTTACTACTGGTGCTGATGGAAGAAGCAGACAGTTTGGTTTTTAGCACACAAGTTGTTTGCATCATTGTTGTTTAGAAAAAATAGGTTCTACCTGGTAAGCTGAACAGTTCAGATGAGAAGAAATGTGGATACCCCACAACCATGGGCAGATCTAGGCTTTTGAAAAGCAGGGTGCAGGTGGTAAGGTGCATCATCAAGAGGGATCCTGGTTTCTCTGTTTAAAAATTGCAAATTCTCTGATTTAAAAAACCTAAACCTCTGTTTTTTTGCAATTAAAATGAAACACCACTACATATATAGGTATCAGTTGAGCATAATGTTTTATTGATATATTTACAATTTTAAAGCAGTTTGGAAGCTTACCAGTGCCTCAATTGCTATAATAAACTATATTCTAAGTACCTATACATTTTGGTTTTGATTTTGGGTTTTTTTAATTTAGAAAATCAGAGCTCCCCCTAGAAGCTCCCCTTTGCTCACAAGGATGTGGTCCAGCTATGGCTGTCCCTCCCCACCCACTGCTTTGTGACACTGAGCAGCTTTGATATGCCAATGCCCTGCCCAAGCCATTGCCCCTCACTCCTGACCCACAACCTCCCTGGCTGTGCTGGTCCACCTCACTCCAGACCCACAGCTCCCCCTGGTGCCCCTCACCCCCAGCCCTGCCAGTGTCCCTCATTCCCCACGTACTGCCCCCTGCCCCCACCAGCCATGCCAGAGGGGGTCCACAGCTGACAGATCTATGGGGCCAGGGACCTGGGTCCACAGGTCCCTGCTTCTCCAGCAGCACCCAAGCCCCTGCTGCTGCCTGTGGGAAGTGGCGGCTGCTGTGGCCAGAGTGAAGCTCAGAATCTGGTTCTCCCTCCCTAATGGATAGCATGGCTGGAGCAGAGTCCATGGGGCTGTGAATGCAGGCTGCAGCTGCAGGCTCAGGGCTCCATGCCCTGCTGCCCTCCCTCAGGGGGCCTCTGCAGCCCAGCAGATAGGACCCGGCACAGCAGAGCAGAGTAGAGTGGAGAGGCTTGGTACTGCCATTGGGAGCCCTGCACCACCATAGTGAAGCTCCCCATGCCCACCCTGAAGCAGCACGGGTGACAGCACACAGTTGTGTCCCCCACTGATCCTGGGCAGGCAGGAGGTGCCTCACCATGGTGATGCAGGGCTGCCAGCGATGGCATTGAGCCTCTCCACCCTGCCCTGCTGCACCAGGTCCCACCTGCTGGGCCATGGAGATCCTAGGAGGAGGGCAATAGGGTGGGGAGCCAGCAGCCCACTTCCACCCCCACGCCACACACAAATCTGGGGTTCCATGCCTGCATTTCCCTGCCAGGAGTGTGCATAGTGGCAGGAAGCCAGCCCCCTCCCCACCTCCTGGATAAACGGGTCACAACTCCATCCCACTCCCAGCCTGGGCTCTGCAGCCACGCATTCCCACCCCAGTGCCACGCACCATGGCTGGGAAGTGGCCCCAGCTCTGCCCAACTCCTCTCCTCCCTCCCTCCTTTCAGGTGCATCCGGACCTGGGAGAACAGTCATTCACCAGGGCTCCCCAAGGGATAACAAGGTATAACAGCCACAAACTCCTGGAAGGCTGATTTAGACTGAACATAAAAAAAAAAAAATATTCTTTACAGTCTGTGTGCCCAGAGTCTGGTGCAAACATCTACTCTGGACTCATTCAAAAGGTGTCAGGGTGTTTCTCTTGCTGGAATCATTTGACTCCAGCAGACTTCCTGCCCATCGCAGGGGGGCTGGACTCAATGATCTCGTGAGGTCCCTTCCAGACCCTAATATTTATGAAATCTATATAAAACAGCACATATTTTTATCCAGTGAAAAAGAAACTAGAAGCTTTACCAATATGCAGGGGCCTAGGACTGTATTGCATAGTTTAAGATCAAAGCAAAAACAAATATAACTTAATTGGAATGAGTTAAGAACACTCTGAAGGGCTGTGAAATAAAAGCTTCATTACCAGGAGCAGCTAAGAGACAGCAGAACGGCAAAACAAAGGATAGCTTGACTGGTGGAACATCAAGACCATTAAAAAGAAGAGAGAATTGTTAATACCTGTGGAATGAAGAATTTAGAAGGGATCAGGTAGATTAGAACGAGTTATGAAGTCAATGGACTCCCTCAGCATTGCCTGATCAGAAGCACTGCTGCTGCTTGTTTTAAACTTTGGGTGGAACAGGAACCAAAGGGAGGTGCAAGGGTATCAGTACAACCTACTCGCTCCCCAATCCACCTCTGCCCACAACCTTATTTACTGAAATGGCTTTCTGGTGATGGTTTCAATTTAAAGGGCTGATGTACATAACTGATGATTTGCTGATCGAGAAGGTAGTGGAAAATATATAATTATGTTAGGCTGTTTTCCTCCAGGTGTGTTAATGTGGCAGCAGTGTGAAGTGAAAGGAGAAATGCCCAGTGGAAGGATACATCATACCTTTACAGCACACCATGACAAGGTAGTGACCAATGCCACCTCTCCATCCTGAGCTATTCTTCCTGTTGTTCCAATATGAATAAAATGCTCTCAAGGTCTCTCACATGCAGTATATCCCATGTCATGCATACTGAATAAATGCATAAGTCATCTAACTGCATAACACATTGCCTGTCCTAATTCATTGCCTGTTGCTTACACTGCAAAAAACTAGTTCATAAACAATTTCAGTTGGATGTTCCTCAGAAAAGTCAGTGGCATGAAGTCCCCTATTTGTCATATTAGTCCCTAGTATATTTGACTGAATGTTGTTGCTTTTAGATAACCCTTTAGTTGAGGTCAGGGGTGTCAACAATACAGCCTGCAGAGCTGTGTCATTCAGCCCCTGGGGCCCCTCCAAGAGTTGGGAATTCAGGGGTGGGGTGAGTAGAGGGAGGGCCTGGCATCGAATTCTAGCCACACTGGGAACACATTTTGGTGACAGCAGTGCAAGCAACTGCTGCATGAATCCCTGCAGCTACATGAGCCAACACAGCAGCTTAGGCATCTGCAGTGGTTAGTTAATGCCACCACTAGAAATGGGTCTGGATCCAGCCTGCAAGGCTTGTTTTGATCTATATCCAGCCCTGAGGGCAGGGTGAGTTTCACATGCCTGGTCTAGAAGAGTGAGTTGGTGTCCCCAGTTCAGTTCTAACTAGCTGGTTTCACTGCAATAAACATTACACCAGCTGGCAGTCTCAGATCCAGGAGTCAATGAGCATGAACACTGAACTAAGTTAGCAGTACTAGTAATACTCTTTCCAGCACAGTGGTCACAACCATAACTTTGCAATGTGGGGATTTATTGCATTATCACTGCCTTTCAGTGTTACCAGAATGAAGGATTTCATTTCCAAGTGCAGCAAGCAACTTCCATGAGAGCATTATGGTCACTTAAAAAAAATCTTATTCATCCCTGCATGACTGACTCGTGTCACAGTTCATACTTTTCTCTATTGCCACACTTCACATCAACCTGCAGAGGTTGCTATAAGAGTGCTGAATGTTATATCATTTTGTCTGACTATCTTGGCTGTTGTGATCCTTTAGGAAGCCAGCTACCTAGGTGAGGCATGACAGGACTGAGTCTGTCCTATTAACTGCAGTCTGAAATGTCCATTACTTTCAAACACCTCAACATTTTTCCATTCAGTAATATATGAAAAATGTCTGGAATGCCTGAGAATCTACCAGAACTGTCTACTACACCATTTTTCTATAGTCCTCATTAGTGTAATAACCAAGCAGTTCCCAAAATAAATTAGTCCATATGGGGAGTCCCTGGTGGATTTAACACAACTTTTCAGTTATCTCTTTTCTTTGCTACTAAGAGAAAATAAGTAGTTACAATTCTTTTTCTTTCTTCTTTTTCTTTGTGGGAGATGGGTGTGTTTATATGTCCTTTTCTAGATGTTCTTTATATGTTCTTTTTTAGTTAAATTACAAGATAAAAGACTTAACATAGGATAATACTTTGAGTACAGGGTCGTTTATATTTTATTGCAGGATATCTATCTGTTTGGAGGAACATATGAGTCCACAGATGCCAGTAAAACACCAAAGAATGATATCATGAAATTAAATCTAGGTGAATAAAAGTGCAGAAAAGGTTTGTTATGCAGTACAAAATCGTTGTATATATCACCACACAACATCCAAAGCATCCTCAAGTTCAAGGTATGTGCAACAGCAAAATCCTGTAATAGAATAAATGTGGATATATTGATGTCTGAACATGTTTGGAGCTACAGCCAAATATGTCCCAATGTATTTCTTCAGTCAATTTGTGAACAGTCACTAACAGCTTATTAAAAATCTGTAAGGTTTAATCACAGTTGTATAATATTAATACAGAAGAAACAATGGACTCCAAGGGTGCTTGTACACATGGTTCTGGGGCCATGTACACAACATGACGAGAAATCATCACTTGTCTAACATAATGGTATTGCTGTGTACATGTGCACAATTTTTTTTTATGTTAAAAATTTGTAAATGGTGCCACCCCTGCAGGGGGAAGGTTTTGGGGTCCCTGCAGCTCAGAGCCTGTCACCACCTTACCCCCTCCTCCCATCCCCCAGCTGTGGGAGATGTAGACAGGCTCCAATCCATGAGGGGAAAAAAAAAGGATTGGACTCGCCACTTTTTTTCCCCCTGGCAGAGCTTGTGTGTGTGAGCTGCCGCCAGGCTGTGTAGCCCCTGAGCTGTGGGGAAGCCCGGTGCTCCACTCCACAGCAGCGGTGCCCCCTGAACCACCTGAGCAGAGTGCTAGCTGGATGGGTACTGTACCAGCTTGCAGGCAGCACCCAGCCCAGTCCAGCAGTGCACAGGGCACTGGAAGCCTGGGTGTGCTTGGGGAATCTCAGGCTTGGTGAGCCTCCAGTGACCCGGCAACTGTCCCTGACACATTTGTGCCATCTGGAACCACTTGCAAATGGACTGGTTTGTTCCTGGTGCAGTGTGGGAAGGTGGCAGGAGGATGGCTGGGTGTGCTGGTGGCTGGAGAAGGTGGCAGGGATGGTGTATGGGGTGCTGGAAGCCCAAGAAGCCCAAGCTTCTGTGAGCCCACTTGGTGCTCTGTAAACCATATCTGATGCCTTTTCTGGCCACCAGACATGTACCCGTGAATGATTTTTTAATCCACAACTGAACAATTTGCGCTGGTCAAACTAAAATACATATGAGGTCTAAGTTGCCATGCTCAAATACATTTTAACATGAAAAATGTTTTTTTAACAAGAGGGTTAATTTTTAACATGAGGGTTGTGCAGCTACACAACCTGGCAGCAGCTCACACAGGCAAGCTCTGCCAGGGGAAAAAAAAGTGTCAAGTCCAATCCTTTTTTTTTCCCCTCATGGATTGGATTTTTCCCCGTGGAGCCTGTCCACTTCTCCCACAGCTGGGGGGAGGGGGCAAGCTGGCGACAGGCTCTGAACTGCAGGGGCCCCAAAACCTTCCACCTGCAGGGGTGGCACCCTTCGTGGCTACCCAGGCAGACTGCTAGTAAGTGGGTGCTGTCCAGGGGGTGCTGCCACCACGGAGGGAAGGACTGGGCCCCCCTCCTGCAGCTCAGGGGCCTCTGGCAGCCCACCCACCAGATGCACAAGACGTGGACAGGCTCTGCCAGAAAAAAAAAATGATCAGGCTCTTGGCTTTTCTTTTTTTTTTTTTAATCTCCAAGCAAAGCCTGCACACAGCGGGTGGTGGGAGAGTGAGCTGATGGTGAGCCATCACTGTTCTGTCAGTGACAGAAGCCCCTAAATTGAAATGGTGGGTCACAGTTAAAAACCCACAAATTAAAAATGCACCTTTCAATTTACGGGACCTAAACCCCCCTCGTGTACAAGTGCCTTAAGAGTAATGCCATTTTCTCTGTCCTAAAAATGTTGCTGTACTAGCTAGTATTGCCTGAAATTTGTATGGCAAGCCTGAGTAGCCCTTTATAGGTTACATTGAGTTAGTTTTTCATAAGTTCCTCCTTCTTCACCATAGTATAGTCTGGCAAAGGGCATGATCAGACAGGGAAATATCTTCAGTCACCCACTATAGTTTATAATACCTGCATAAACCTATGATTTTGAAATTTTTAATGGGCTATCCCAAATACCCATAGCTTTCCATTGTATCTACCTGAGCTGTTGTATACTATTGCTGCAGAATTTAACTTTTACATTGCTTGTGCTTTTTGTCCTTTTTCTGTCATAATCTTCCCATCATATATATTTTCTTCATAGCAATACATAGCATAATTTCTTATCATGGTTCTTCCCTTCACACTCTAAATTGTTGTGTAGAGTTGCTGGTCTTGAATCAACCTTAACCTACTCTTTCCAGCTTATTCCTGGGCACGAGGCCTTTGGTGGCACAAAGCCTTCTTGGAAGAGAGGGCCTGGATTGTAAAATACTGGTAATTCATGCTTTTCCAGGAGCCCTAAAGCTAGAAAGCAATTATTAATCTTTAAAGCCACAGAACTGTGGAGTGGCTCCTCCTGGATTTGTGCTTCCCTCTTTCTCGCAGTGGGAGTGAGCAAAGGTCACAGTTGGCTTCTGCTTAAGAATGTGTTGTGTTCAATACACAGCTATCTCACTGGTAGATGAAGTAACTTGTGAATGTAGGACTGAAAAAGCATTTGCAAGGCAACGTGGAACTAAAAACCATTATATAAATGGAAGGCAAGGATTTTTTAGCAATAGCTTTTATTGCACCAACTGTGTAGGTGAGAGCTACTTTAGACAAGCTTTTGGGTACAAATTGTTGATTGCAGCATCACTTCCACTCTGCATTTTGAATGTAACAGACGTATTCCATACTGCTATTCTTGACATTTCAAATAGACTTTTCCTTCCTCTTTACTACTTCCAATGTTTCTTTTAGCTTCTTCTTTGAATATTTTTATGCTAGTAGCTTGGTTATATATTCCTTTTTTGGAATGTGACTTTGGCTTTTGTAATTTTCATTTTTCTAAGTTCAGCCATTAGCTTTGGAAACATGACAGATACCCACCTGAAAGGATCTTTTTTCTGCGATTAGAAGATTGCCCAAAATTCTTTGTTTTCCATTTTTCCTGTGGCTTTTATTATTGCTGTTCTTTCCTTGGCAAGTCTTATAATTATACAGATGTGTTGCATTTGCAAATGCTTCATTATTCATTTGTAATACAGAGAGCACCGAGGGCACAAGCAGCTGCAAAGAAATGTTTCTCCATGCTTTGCTGGTGGTTTCATTTTATTTTTGATTCCTATCTTTTGTATTTCGTAGCAAAGATGAAGTGGAAGATGCCACTTTACATAGGGATCTCCCCTGCATACAGATGGAGCCATGTTGCATTCATTCTTCATAGCCATGTAAGTGAAAGCAGTGTAACCTGAATTCTGGCAACCTGAATTCTGAACCAGTCATTTTGAACAGTCTTTTCAGCTTTCCTCTTTAAAGTATTCTGCCTCCAACCTGTGCTTATTGACACAATGAACACAGCAATCTCTTTACTTCTCCAATGCAGACATAGTCAAAGTACAGATCTGTACTTTAGGTTTTCTGTTATCAGCTCCCAGCTTTACTTTCCAAAAAGAATTGACTACAAACAAATCATGAAATTTACCAAAGTTAAAGCAAAATGTATCAGTAAATTAAGCTTAATATAAAGGAGATCAAATCAACTTGTGGGGGTGGGAGTTCCCCATCTCTAAGGACAGGGGTAGCAAGAGGTGAAGTCTGGCCTTTCTCTGATATATATGGTTTCTCTGATATATTCACTGCCCTTTCTCAGATATATATGCAGCCATCCAGGCATTCCAGACAACTGCCTCTTAATTGTCATCAGTGAGGGAGTGCTCTCCAGGAGCTGAATCAAATAGGCTTTTGTTCCAGTTTCTCTTCAGTTCCCAGTGATGTCCATAGGTATCCCATTCTTTGATTCTGCCCTGCTCTTCTGGTCTGGTCTGGTGCAGTGATTAAATTTCAAAGCTCTTTGCTTGGGCACTTCAGTACTTTTTGTAGTATTTGATCATTTTCTTCTTAAGTGTTCTGGTGTTTAACTTATGTGCTTCCCTGAAGTTTTGGCACTTCTGGTTTTGGGAAGGATGACAGCTATCTGTTTTAGTGCACCTGCTTTTCCGTTCCTTTGCATCTCACAATCTGTTTCTAATATTGCGTGTTACTCCAGTACCTTGCCACCAGTATTTCCCGATGTTTTGACACCATGTTTTGTATTTCACCTTGGCACTTAGCACTTGTATCATTATTCTATTGCTGTGTGGCAAAGCAAAAAAGAATGGCAAGAGACCAATGTGGCTGCACAAAGAGCTTCTAAAATGCCTCGAATACAGAAGGAAAGCATACAGGCAATGGATGAATGGGCAGGTCACCATGATCACATACCAGGAAACAGCAAGAACCTACAAGGAAAAAATCAGGAGGGCAAAGATAAAGAATGAGCTGCACCTGGCAAAGGAGGTTAAGGACAACAAGAAGAGGTTCTATAAGTGTGTTGGCTGGAAAAAAGGACCAAGGAAGCTGTGGGTCCACTGTTAACAAGCCAGGGGAACTCCTAACTGAAGATACAAAGAAGTTGGAGCTACTCAACAGCTTCTTTGCCTCAGTCTTCACAAAAAAATTAAACTGTCAAATACCTAATAGGGATTATCTGTATAAGGAAGGGGGCAAACTGAAGGAGAAAATGCCAAAAGAGACAGAGAGCTTTTTGGGGGCCTAAATGAATTCAAGTCAGCAGGACTGGATGAGTTTCATCCCAGGATCCTGAAGGAACTGGCAGAGGAGATCTTGTAGCCTTCGGCAATGATCTTCATAAGGTTTTGGGAGACCGGCCAGTTACCGGAGGACTGGAAAAGGGCCAACGTAGTGCCTCTCTTTAAAAAAATGCAAGACAGAGTATTTGGGGACCAACAGATTGGTTAGCCTCACCTCAGTACCTGGGAAGTTACTGAAGCATATCCTAAGGAAAGCCATTTGCAGTTATCTGAAGAAGGAAAAGCTGATTGCAAGCAGCCAGCATGGATTTATGAAAAACAAATTGTACCAGAGAGCCTAGGGCTCTCTTTCCTTTAAGGGAGAAGTAGCCCAGCGAGGGGGCACTACAGGCCAGGTAGGATGCAGCAGCTGCAGGTTGTCCAGGCAACAGGGCAATGAGGCCAATCAGCAGACACATGCAGGCAGCCCAGAGTAGTCTGCTGACCAGAAGCAAGCGGGGCCCTGGGCAAATATAAGCCTGAGGCTTGGGCTAGCAAGCTAGTCTGTCCCTGGCAGCCACAAGGTGAAGAGCTTCTGGTAGCAGAGTGCCTGAAAGGACTGCAGTGCTGCTTGTTGACCTTTGGTGGGGCTTGGGAAGCTCACTAGGATATTGCTCAAAGCTGGGAAATTATCCTAGGTAAGGGAAAGTTTTCCCTCTTAAAGGGGCAAAGAGTTGATTTCCCTTTTGTTGTTTCTTTTATAGCCTGGGGGTTTATTGTTTGTGTTGTGGTTTGGAACCAGTGGTTTGGGTTGGGACAGTAAGAGCCAATATATGGAGATCCCATTTGTGCTCTGGGGGCATACAATTGCCTTGAGCCCTGCTGGGGCAGGCTGAAGGCCCAAGTGAAGGTTGAGTCCAGAGCTGGAAGAGTATGAGGCCACAGAGCCACATAGGGCTAGGGGCCTGGCAAACAGAGGCCAAGGACCTGGTGCCCAAAAGGGCTAGACAAGAGCTGGTGCCTCAAAGTCAGGTCCAGTATAGTGGGCCCAAGCTAGAAGGCCTAACTGAGAGGAAAGGGGCAGCAGCTGAGGAGGTTGAGGCCCCAGCAGGAGAGTATCATTACAGTAATACCCACAAGGCTTGGCATGTGGTATAGGGGAGTAAGGGAGCCACACTATTAGCCCTTAAGGCTGGAGGTGCCCCACAGTGACATAGTCTAGAGAGGCCCAGTGAGGAGCCTGGGAATAGTGAGGCCTGGCAATGGGCTTGGGAAGAGAGTAGTGGTTCCAGAAGGGTCCAGCAGCCCAGTGAGGGGCCTGAGAATAGCATAGTAGAGACCAGTAGGATGCCAAGGAATCCCAGTAGGGTCTAGTTGGACTGGGGTCCACATGAAGACCCGTGGGTAGCCTTCCTTTTAATTTTATTATTTCATCAAGTTGTGGCAGGAAAGACGGAAGGGAAAGCACCCTAGGGGCAGAGTGGGGCATGGTCACAGACTACAGGGGGCCAAGGGACATCTTAGCCACCCCTGGGACCCTGATGTGCCACAAATCATGTCAAACAAACAAGATTTCCTTCTTTGACAAAGTATTTACTTGGGTGGATGAAGGAAATGCTGTGGTGTAGCATATCTGCACTTCAACAAGGCTTTTGACAAGCTCCTATACATCCTTCTCATAAAGAAATTGGAGAAATGTGGGCTGGATAAAACTGCTACTAGGTGGATAGATAACTGGCTTAAAGCCACAAGCAAAGGGTAATATTAACAAGTCCATGTTGGAATGGCAGGAGATTTATAGCAGAGTTGCATGGGTGTCTGTCCTCAGCTCAGTGCTGTATAACATGTTTATTAATGATGATTTGGATACAGACATAGAAATCTTCTTGAGCAAGCTTGTGGATGATGTAAACTAGAAAGGATCATGTTGGAGGATAAAAGACCAATTCAGAAGGATCCTGACAGATTGGCAAGATGGCCTAGAACTAACAGATAAAGTTCAATGTGGACAAATGCAAGATGCTACACCTCGGGAGGAATGATCAAAAACACAAATACAAAATGGGGGATACCTGGCTGAATGGCAGCTCCATGGAAAATGACTTGGGAGTCTTGATAGATCACAATCTCAGTATGAATCTGCAGTGTGATGCCACTGCACAAAAGGCCAATGTGATTTTTGGGATGCATCAATAGAAGCTTTAGGTGCAAGGCACAGGAGGGGATAGTGCTTCCCTACTCAGCACTGGTTAGGTCTTATCTGGAGTAGTGTATGCATTTCTGGGTTTTGCATTTTAAAAGGGATGTGGAGAAGTTAGAGAGCATCCAGAAGTGGGCATCAAAGATGATCAAGGGCTTGGAAGGCAAGTCATATGAGAAGAGGCTGAAGGAGCTAGACATGTTCAGCTTGCAGAAAAAGTGCTTAAGAGGGGGCATGATGGCAGTCTTCACGTATTTGAAGGGTTTCCATAAAGAAGAGGGAAAATACCTTTTCACTCTTGCTGCAGAGAGGAGAACATGAACCAATGGCTTGAAGTTGCAGCAAAGTAAGTAGACTAGATATCTGGAAAAGACTTCTTCACTGTGAGAACAGTGAGGCAGTGGAATAGACTGCCAAGGGAAGTTATGGACTCTCCATAACTGGAAGTGTTCGAGAAGAGATTGGTCAGCTACTGCTGAGGGATGATTTAGGCATAACTATGCCTATTTTCTACTATAGGTATTTTCCATACTTCTTGGTTTTGCTGGTTCTTCCCTCTCCCCCTTTTCTGCCATGTGTCAAGGTGTTTTAAAGCCTCCATAGAGGCATTGGGTATTGGGTACAGATAAGGTTGGGGACTTCAACTTTGTTGGTCCAATTCTTCTGCTAGGAACAAAGCCAGAGGTTCCTGACTAGAGGGTGTAGCCACTCTCCTCAAAGTTAGACCTATTGCCATATTTGGGATCAAGAAGGAATTTTACCCAATGGCCACATTGGCATGGATTGTGGCAGTTTTTGCCCTCCTCTGTAACCAGAGGCATGGCCTGCTACCCAGGCCCTCTTGTGTGTATATTGACAACATTTTATAGAAGCAAGTTATTGGTTGCCATGGTTCCCCTCCTTTATCTGTTTCAGGTTAAGGTGTTAGGTTTATGTTGTGTCAGGGTTGAGGGTAGTCTTATGTAGAGTTTTTAGATTATGGTTGTATGGGATAGTTTGGATAGGGATTATTCTGCTTCAGGTAGGGGGTTGGACTAGAGGACTTCTGGAGGTCCCTTCCAACCCTATTTCTCTCTGAATCTATTACTTTGTGTAGAAACTTGTCAGTTTGGTGTGGTATTATTTTGGAAGTACTCACACAGGAAGTAACATCTAAAAAGGAAAGAAGTAGATTCATGCCCTGTCAGTATAGCAGAACCTATTATGTCCTTGGTGAACAGAAATGTTTGTGTCCCTACCTCAGAGTCAACTCACGGTGACAGATATGCTTGCATATGTCATACCAAGCGCTAACCATACTCAGAATGGCTCCAAGTGCTTCTTGAACATGGCTGTTTTTCAGTGTAAATCTTCCAGGCAGAGGTGTAACTGGCCAGGACTGTACCCTGGGCAATGACAGCACACACTGCAGCAGCCAGAGGCTCGCTGCTATTGGGGGTAGGAGACATCAGCTCCTTTTCTGCCACTTATTTATGTGTCAAGTGGCCAAAAAATCACTGTTTTTCCACAGCAAAAAAGACAATGACATCTCCTGCAGCACCAGCAAACCACTGGCTATACACTGCCACTGCTTCTCTGCCCTTCCTGGTGCCAGAACCACAGCTGCTGCAAGATATGTGCAGGGTGTCAAGGGGAAGGGAGAAAAGAGGGTGAGGCACCCCCTCAACTGAACCCCCCCCCTTAGGAAGCTCCCAGGTCTCATGCCCCATTAGCCCACCTATCTTTATGCTACTTCTGCAAGACATAAAACTGAGTTGGCCAAGATCTTTAAGACTTGGGACTTGCCACAGGAGCTGGGTTAGTGTAAACCAGTAGTCACCAACCAGTGGATCTTGATCCAACTGGTGGATCTTGATCCACTAGTAGCTCCTGGAGCCTCTTGTGGTATATCCAAGGCTGGTGTGAGGGGCTGAGTGCCCATGTACATACGCCTCAGCCCAGCAGGTCAGTCCATGGAGGAGGGACGGGGGCTAGATCAAGCTTCCTGTGGTGAGGGACAGTGCTGCAGAGGCAGGAACAAGGGTAAATTGAGTGGTGGTGGCAGTGCCTGGTAGATCTTGGGTTACTTTTAAATGCCAACAGTGATCTCCTGCTTAAGAAGGTTGGAGATCCCTGGTGTAAACCCACCTCCATTCTGCCAAACGAGTGTGGCAGCTGCTCCCTGAAATCACCCCATACTGTCACCTCTGGCACACAGGGTTCCACACAGCAGCTGTTCCTAAATGCATTTGTGATCTCAGAAGTTCGTCTTGCACTCACATCAACTTCACTGGTGTAAAGTCAGGGTGTCAGGTCCTGAAGTTAGTTGTTATGAGTGCTAGCAACTCTGATGCGAAAAATACTTTGGCACCAGACTGGGCACATCTACACAAGATGTTTACAGTACAATAAACTAATTAGTTGTACATCTATCTCGGCATCTACATGTGCAACCCTATTAGGCTGAAGTAAGGATGTGGTCAGGAAGGCCAACCGTACCTTGTCATGCATCCACAGATGCATCTCAAGCAGGTCTAAGGAGGTGATCCTCCCCCTCTATGCAACACTGGTCAGGCTGCAGTTGGAGTACTGCGTTCAGCGTGCCACACTTCAGGAGGGATGTGGATAACATGGAGAGGGTCCAGAGGAGGGCCACTCACATGATCAGGGGGCAGCAGGGCAGACCCTACAAGGAAAGGCTACGGGACCTGTTCAGCCTCCACAAGAGAAGGCTGAGGGGGGATCTAGTGGCCATTTACAAACTAGTCAGGGGGGACCAGCAGGCATTGGGGGAGTCCCTGTTCCCCCAAGCACGTCGAGGAGTGACAAGGAATAACAGTCACAAGCTGGGAGAGGGTAGATTTAAACTAGACATCAGGAGGCGCTACTTCACTGTCAGGGCAGCTAGGATCTGGAACCAACTTCCAAGAGACATAGTGCTGGCTCCTACCCTGGGGGCCTTTAAAAGGAGGTTAGATGAACACCTTGCTGGGGTCACTTAACCCCAGTGCTCTTTCCTGCCATGGCAGGGGGTCAGACTTGATGATCTGCTCAGGTCTCTTCTGACCCTACAAACTATGAAACTATAAAGTAAATTACTCCACAGCGGTGCACATTTAGAGGCTGATGGAGCTGTCTGGAGCAGAGGATGCTTCAATGTGAGGTCTACCTGTTGGCTAGCCCCATGCTGAAGCACTCTCATTTCCCAGGCAGCCACTTTGCAGCACATTGAGCCAGGGGGAGCAACCCCAATCTGGCCAGCTGACCCCTTTCAGCCCCTTGGCAGCCAGGGATGCCTCCAACTCACCTCAACATGCTGCAGTCCTGGGGCACACGTTCAAATGGAAGTAAATTATGAGTTTGTTGCTCTTGGGCTTACATTCAAGTGGCACCCCCATGAGCAATACACTCCTGAGTTTATTGCTTCACATTAATTGCATGTGTAGATGCCCATTAAGAGAGAAGGTCAACAGCCTTCTGACGTGTCTCTTTTGAGGCTTCTCTCTAGAAAGTTCTATATAGAGAAGTTTGACAGTTTTGCAGGTAATAAATAGAAACCAAAAAAACTTTTAACTTTATAGATTTAATACTCTCCAGAAAACAGTGTTGTCAATGCAGTGAACCACATTAGAAACAACTTAGGCCTGTGTAAGGACAGTGCCTCTTTAAAAGGCTGGTACTAATGTAGCCATGTTGGTTGTCTAGAACTGTCTGTAAGCAGTTGGTTAGAAGCAAAGGGCTCCAATCAATTGGACAATATTCTTTTTTCTACCCGTTTTTTTTTAACCCTCTCCTCTTGGTATTGTAGTAGTAAAGCTAAACTTGTTCCTGAAAGCTGACTATGGCTCCTTAGCTGAACCCATGAATAACACAGACTAATGTTCCTTTGTGAGGATCATCTTCTTTTGCATAGGCAAAGTCATTAGGAAGAGCTCTGAATAGACTTTCTTTTCAACCACTGGAAGTTCCTGTCTCTACATAAACTCATTCCTTTGGATGACCTGCTCCTCTTTTTTTCTTAAGGGTAGAGAGGAGATACTGGTTACAATCTCCTTTCTTTGGGGTGGAGAAGTAACTTTATAGGGAAATTCATAGACCTGTTTAAGTAGCTTCTTTCCTCCTCTGGGATAGAGAAGGTAAGTGATATCAGTCTCTATTCCTCTTCAGTGGTCCCAGGCAGTGGAGTAGTATAAAGGTACAGTCACTTTCTTTCTGCAAATTTTTTTCATATTTGATCAAAGCAGCAACCAGGAAATATATTTATGTCAAAACACACAAGGACCTCAATGCACTTGAATTCTCACATTAATGCCACTATGTAACCATGCCATATTATGCTGATATGTTGTTGCTGTCTCTTGCTTTTTTTTTCTCTCTTGTTTTTCCTAGCTCTATATCTTTGGTGGAGTAAATGAAGAAGAATTCAATGATATAATGGGGATGAAATTGATAAACCCTTCAGACAGACAACCTAGTAAGTTTAATATGCATTTGGTAACATTTTAACTTACTGTTAACTTATAACCAGTGCCTGTCTATCCCAGGTGTGGGCAAAATATAGCCTGTGAGCCAGATCCAGCACACCAGGAGATTCTATCTGGCCTGTGGGGCACTTAGCAAATTTAGAAATGTAATATTTATCAAAGATGATAGGAGACAGGGGCAGTAGGACCTGAGGAAGCCAGCAGCAGGACTCAGCAGCCATAGCACCAAGGCCAGCCCAGGCCCAGCCCCAGCCCTCCCGACCCTCAGCCAGAAGCCTCTGCCTAGTAGAGGCTTCTGGCCAGGGACCCTGGGGCTGTTCCCACCACCTGGTGAGGGAAATTCAGATAAGAAGCAAGAAGGAGGTGGGGAATGTCCACAGGGAAGGGCAATCACCCCAGACCTCAAGGCTAGGCCAGGCTGGCTTCTGTGATCCCGGCGCTGCAGCCGGGAACCTTGTGGTGCTGGAGCGGCAGGTGTGGGGGTTGGAGGGGAGTGGTGGCAGCAGTGGGCAGGAAAGGGAGAAAATGGTTGTGGCAGGTGGTGGGGGAGTGGAAGCAAGCAAGTGTGCAAGAGCACAGCAACAGCTGATTGGGAGCACAGGGTGTGCTCTGGTGCACCCAGACCAGGGTCAGTGGGGGCCCAGGGCAGGTCAGCAAGCATGTGGGGCCAAGCCAGCAGGAGCTCTGGACCTGGGATGGCTCTCTCTTCTCCCTGCTGGTGTAGCTCAGCATGACTCCATAGAGCCTCTACTGGCCTGCAGTCTGGCCACCCTGCTCTGGGCCCCTGCTGACCCCTACCCAGCCCACTGGTGTGGGCCCCGTGCTCCAGCCCAGGTGTTACTCTGCTCTGTGCATCCACTCACTGCCACTTGACCCCTTCCTACCATAGCCATTTTGCCACTTTCCTGCCTGCCACTGTCATTCCTCTTTACACCACCACCCACCACTTCAGCACCACATGGTTCCTGGCTGCAGTGCTGGGCTGCAATACTCAACAAGAGCTGTCCTGGGCCCTACAATTCTCAGCTGGCTCTGTGCAGTGCCAGCTGGACTGAGCTGACTCTTGCTGTATCCAGCGGTCTTGGCCATGCAGCTGGGATACGGTGCCAGAGTGGCAAGTGGTGTGGGGGGAGCGAGAGTGGGGGAAAGTGGCAGGAAAAGGACAGTGGTGGTAGATGGGTGGGGGGAGAAGTGGTGGTGAGTGAAAGCACAGGGCCCGTGCTGGGGCCAGGAGCAGCAGGAGCATGGACCCTGGCATAGAGGAGCACTGGTGTGGCCTCTGCCAGCCATTGGGAAACTATGTGCAAAGTCTCCCCCTCTACACATGCCACAACTCTGCCCAGCCACCCTCTCCCCACAAACTCTTGAACCCCACCCCCACCCCACATATCTACACACATACCTACACACCCACAGTACCCACACACCTATGCCTTCTACCCCCCACAATATACAACTGTAAGACTTCATTTCAAGCTATTGTACAATCACCTCTATGCACACTACACAAATGCATGTAAATCAGGAGAAAAATATTTTTTTAAATTAATGAATATTATAGTAGATGGTTGATTTTTAGAATATAATTGGGTATTTTTCTGGTTCCAAAATGGTAAATCCCCTTGCTGAAAGTAGTACTTCTTGGGGGGAAGGAAAGGGATCTTTGGTGGCAAAGATCAGGGTTTAGTGGGTAGGACTTCTGGTCCCAAGATGGCAACCAAGGGGCGGGGTACCTATCAAAGGGCGGGGCTACCCTTGTGGCCCTTGACAGCTTGCCCAAACTTGGTAAGTGGCCCTCCAGCTGAAACAATTGCCCACCACTGTTAAATCTCTTTCTCCTCCCTCCCTACCAGCTTATGCTAAATTCTGTGATAACAGTTCTACAGTTTCAAAGAGTACTACTGTACTAGTTCACTACAGGCTGCCAGAGTTGTCATTTAGTCCTTGAAATGGCTAAATTGACTGTTATGTGAAAATCATATGCCCTATTTGTCCTCTTGAGATCCAGTCCTCTGCGGTTACTAAGAGCCTCCTGTGAGGATTTGTACTCCCTTATCTCTGATTGAGTTCAAGTTCAAATAACAGTGTGCATGTTTCCTGAAGAACATAATTTTCAGTTAGCATCTTTGGGAGAACACATATCTCTTTGCAGGATCATGTGCTCAGATATTATCTTATGTTATCCTGTAAAATACAACTTTAAAATTGATCCTATCCCTTATTACCATATAATTGTCTTTATACATACTGGATTATTCGCTGTGTATATTTACATGATATACAAGGCACATCTACACATGCGTGCGATCCAAGATCAGTTTACTTGCAAATAAACTACTCATGAGAAAATGCTCCCAGACAGGCCTCTACACAAACCACTCCCAGATTGTGCAGCCTTGCAATGGGCCTCTGCCACCACCAGGGGGAGCCTGACACCCCAGGTGAAGCTGCTAGCAGGTATCTTGAAAAGCCAGCCCCGCTCTTTGCTTCTTGGCCAACTGCGTCCCTGACCAGAAGCAGCCTGCCCTGTTGTAGGGGCAGCTTGCAGCATCTCCCTCCTCACCGTCTCTACCTTCTCATGCCATAGCTGCTCCATACCCTTCCCCTTGCAGTGATGACCAGCACTCTGGGCTGCTGCTGGCCCAGCTGGCCCACCATGGTAACCACCAGCTTCTCCACGGTCATCTGGGCCCTCCCAGCTCCACTATATGGAGTGACCACCTGCCCTGCTGCAGCATGCCATCCCAGGGCCACCACTGCTGCACAGCTGCTGCCTGAACCCCATCCAGCTGGCTGGCCCATGGCAGGGGCATTGATGATGGGATGCTGGACATCACTGCCAGACCCACCTTTGCCCTCCTGGGCCTTCAGCCCTGCCAGCACACCTGGGATGATAATGAGTGGCTGGAGGTATCCCAGATGACCCAGACCACCTTCTGGGACCTCCTGAAGCAGCTTTGGCCCCATGGCAGAACAGCGCCATGTGGGTACTTCTCCCAGTGGACACCCATTTGGCCCTCACCCTGCTCAAGCTGACCACACCCACCAGCCTCCACTATGTGGACCATCTCTTTGGGATGAGCCTGGCCACTGCCAGGGAGGCTGTCCTGGAGGTGGACGGCACCCTCCAGGACATGCTACTCTCAGTCAATGAGCCCCTGGTGCTGGGGGTGGGGTTCTGTGTCCTGGGAACCCACATCCTTGTCACCTGCCTGCTACACGATGATCACCCCTGCTACAGCCAGAAGGATTTTCACTCCATTGTGCTCCAGGCCATTATTGATTACTGCAGCATGTGCAGAAATATGAGTGTGGGCAGAGTAGGCAGTGTCTATAATGCCCACATGTTTTACAGCTCTTTCCTGCCAGCCATGGTGCAAAGCAGCCAGGAGTGGCAGACCTCCAACTAGGTGCTGTGGTGGTCCTGCCCCTCCTCATCGGGGATCCCACCAAGCTGCTTGTGCCCTTGTTCATGTGGCCCAGCACCATCCAGCTGGACCCCTGCCAGGCCCACTTTAACTGGAGCCTAGGCTGGGCATGTGCCCTTGTAAAGTGTGCTTTCATCTGCCTCCAGGGATGCTGACACACCTTCACCATCCACCTCGAGTTCACCAAGGAAAGCATCCCCCAGGTCACCATCACAGCCTACATGCTGCGTAACATGAGGCCTGAGGGGAGCTGGTTGGAGGCTGGGGTGGAGAAGGCACAGTGAGCAGAGGATGCCTGGCAGTGGGAGCATTAACTGTGGCAGCAGCAACATCAGCAGTTCCCCCCTGCCTGCCAATGGCCTAAGCAACCTGCACACCTGCCCGTGGGAGCCAAAGCACCAGGTATGAGAGGCTCTGGCCCACCAGCTCCTCCTGACTCCCTGCTGTAGCCCATTTAGACACCTGCCCACTAACCTTCCAACCCCACCTCCTGCTCACCCCCAGTACCACTCTTACTGCAGACACCTCAGAAGAACAAGAGTTTTTTATTCCTCTCCCATCAAACAGAACCCTGCTCCCCCATCACTCCCCAACAACAGAGCCCCTCCATAACCCACCACCCGTCCCACCCACCAACAATAAAACACCATCTTCCCCATGCAAACAATTTACAAGGTTGTCTAGGAGGCCCTACTCTGGAATAGCACAGAGGGCCAGAGCCCAGGGACAGGCAGCCAGCATCCTGGTCTCTGCCCATTCACCTGTGGGTGTGCATGCTGCAGCAAGCCCAGTGGGTGTGGTGCTTGCCCAGGGTTAATGGTGGACATTGGTCCCCCAGTGCAAGCAGCTCCCCATCTGGCAGCTGGTGCTCAGGGCCAGCATACAGTCCTTGCCCCACTGTAGGCAGCTGTGGTTCCATGTCCACTTGGAGCTGAGGCAAGCAGTGGTCCTGGGCACAGGTGGTGGGGCTGGGTGGTAGGGGACCCAGGGCAGGGGCTCCTGACTGGTGGAAGCAGCATTGGATTTCTGCCAATGCCTATGGGGCCGGGGCCTGGGCCTGTTGCTGGGCAGTGGGTGGCTTCCAGGGTTAGGGGTAGGGCAGTAGGCAGCATGAAGGTGACAGCCACCCAGCAATCATCCTTCAAGGTCTTCAGTGCCCTGTCCAGGACTATGTTCTGCTCCTGCAGGGACTCCACCTCTTTGTGCTGTAGAGCTAGGAGCTGCACCCGGAATATCTGGTTTGCCTGGTCCCACATCTTAAACTCTAATAAATTTAAGAAGTAGCACTGATGCCAGGTAGTCCAACAAAAATATTGAGAGAAATAATAATAAATAAATTTTAATTTTGCAGTAATTCTTACTAGATGCTTCATTGAAGTCAATACAGTAGTTTTAAAAACTTGCAGGAAAGGGAGCATTAACATTAACCCTTTATTAAAGGCAATTCTGCCACTGATGTTGGTGTCAGCTACTGGCAGGAGTTTTTTTCCCCCCTCACACCAAGAGTCCCAGGTCAACCAAAATAAGTTCTAGAAAATAAAACATAAAGGTTCTAAAATGATCATTAGAACCCAACATTACCTATTTTGGACTATACAAATGTTGCCGAGTCAAGAGACTGTATTTAACATAATACAAGCAAGAATTTTTTCTTGCCTCAGTGTTTCAGATATCACTAAATATAATGAGAGCACTCAACAGCTATAACTTAAAACCATGAGTCAGTAAAAAGCAAAAGCACGTGTTTAAGTCTTGTTAGAATGAAGGAGACTTAAGAATATTCATAAAGTATGTCCTTAAAATACTTAAGTGATTTGTTGAGTTAGAGCCATAGACTGCAGTGACACTGAACACATTCATACCTGTGATACAGGCACAGAGGGGAAAGTATCTTGTAATTCTGATACATACTGTAATACAGTTCAATTGATTTCCATGGAATAGCCATTTAATAGTGGCATAACAGAAGGGTGCACAGTGAAGGAAAGGGTCTATGTTCATTTCAGAGAAATTTATGTTAGTGAGATCACAGTGCTTCCAATGCCTAGTTTGGCAACAAAAAATATTGTTTTATGAAAACTATCCTAAAATTAAAAAGGGTTTAAGTAAAGAGAAAAGTAAAATATTTTACTATCTGCATAGCTCTTTCATTAGGGACATAAAATGTCTGCTCTCCATGACTAGAGCAATGATCACAGAAAGAGGTCTTGGAAGGTTATTATTTCTTCCTTTGCAGTGAGCTTTTTAAAATTAGTAGAGATAAAAAGTTATGAAAACTAACGCCTTTTTACTTTGTTGTTCTCTGCCTGCCATTTTTTAATCTATCATGTTAATGGAATTTTATTTCAGCGAAGTCTTCTACTCCAGTGAATAATTTTTTATTGTTTTTCCTCTGGCTATTAGCTTTCAATCTGTAGAAATAGGGATAGAGCAGGACACAGTTTCATGCAAATGTAAAAAGTTTCTTTAAATAGTTTTAAATACAGCTATCTTCAAGTTCTAATACGCCCACACTAGGCAGTGAAAATGAAGAGTACATAAATACAGTAAGATTACTATTTGAAATATAAACATACAACCATAATCAATGGATATGAATCATTTGTAATGCTGGATTGATTCTAATTCATGACATTACAAAAGGCCATATAAAAATACCTCAAATAATAAATTCAATATCTCACTTACAAATGGCTGAGTGAATCACTAGCCATTATAATGCTCATTTTGTGAATTACAGAGCTTAGTCATACATATTGGTAGGATGTTGATCTACTGAATTTTCAGAAGGATACTATGCTATGGAGTGATTCCCCCCCCCCCCCCAACTGAAACAAGATGTCATCAGTTTAACATTTTCCTAGGTATTGGTATAGTAACATGCATCAGCTTCACTTGTACTTTGCAGATGATGATCATTTCAGAGATGCACACAGCCACTATCCATTTCTGATTAGTAATATCATAACAAAATCTTTGAAAATTGTGAAATTTAGTCAGTACTGAAGTACGTTTGAAGTATCTGACAGTAGAGCCTAAGGCAAGGGCAGACAAGTCCAGCCTGTAGGCTGAATCAGACCTGTGGCAGACTCCGTTTTGCAGCAGCCCCTGCCTGCGTCGCTGCAGACAGTTTTCACAGAGACTCCAAGCAGCAGTGGAAGCATGACAGTGCCAGGGTTTCCACAGCAGGGCACACAGTGGGGTGGGGAGATGCTCCAGGTGACAAATGTGGTTCTGGAGCTGAGGCAGAGCTGTGATCTGCTGCCTGGAGCAGGTCCCTGACCAGCCATGGGCCCTGGTCCCCATGGAAACTGTGGCCTTGTGCTGTCACAGCTGCTCTTCTCTTGCCATCTCCATGCAAATCAGCCACAGAGATGCAGGCAGGAGCTGCTGGGAAATGAAGTCTGGCTGCCAGCCAGCTCCAGCATTTTGCCCACCCCTGCCATAAGACATGCCAGGATTCTCTGTGTCCCCGCTTCCTCTTATCTGACATTGCAGCAACATCTTCAGTGGGATGAGAGAGGATTATTCTTTCCTAGCATGGTGGTAGTTCTTAATGGTGGAGAAAGCCTCAGGTCTTCTTTGCCATGTGTAATGGCTGATCTCTTGCAGTAGCAAGTTATATCTGGAAAGGAAATGATCTGTAAACCCTTTGTTCAAGAGTTCTAGGCCTGTGTAGAATCATAGAAAATCTGGGTTGAAAGGGACCCCAGGAGATCATTTAATCAAACTCCCTGCTCAAAGCAGGATCATCCCCAAGTAGGTCATTCCAATCAAGACTATGTCTAGCCAGGTCTTAACCTCCAGAGATGGAGATTCCATAACTTCTCTGGATAATCTATTCCCATGCTTTTCTACCCTCCTCATATGAAAGTTTTTCCTTATATCCAACCTAAAGTTCCCTTGCTTTAAGTTGAGATCATTGCTCCCTGTTCTGTTATCTGCCACCACTTAGAACAGTCTAGCTCCATCCTCTTTGGAACTATCCTTCTGATAGTTGAAGGCAGCTATTAAATCCCCCCTCAGTCTTCTCTTCTGCAGACTGAGTAAGCCCATTTCCCTCAGCCTCTCCTGAGAAGCCATGTGCCCCAGCCCTCTAACCATTTTCACTGCCCTATGCTGGAATCTCTCAAACTTGTCCACATCCTTTCTGTAGTGGGGGGGCCCAAAACTGGACACGGTACTCCAGATGTGGCCTCACCAGTGCTGAATATAGAGGACTAATCAATTCCCTCAATCTTCTGGGAACACTCCTGCTAATGCAGCCCAGTAGGGCATTAGCTTTTGTGGCAACAAGGTCACACTGTTAGCTTATTGTCCCTTGTAAATCCCAGGTCCTTTTCTGCAGAACTGCTGCTTAGACAGTTGATCACTAGCCTTTACTGATGCAAGGGATTATTCCATCCTAAGTCCAGAGCTTTGCACTTGTCCTTATTGAACCTCATGAGCTTTCTTTTGGTCCAGTCCTCCAATTTATCTAGGTCTCTGAAGCCTAGGCCTACTCTCCAGTGTATCTACAACTCCCTCCAGTTTGGTCTTATCTGCAAATTTGCAGAGGATGCACTCCATCCCATCTTCCAGGTCACTGATGAAGATATTGAACCCTTGGGCACTCCACTTGATACCAGCTTCCAATTAGACATACAGCTCTTGATTACTACCCTTTGAGCTCAGTGATCCAGCCAGTTTTCTATCCACCTTAGTATCCATTCATCCAACCTGTAATTCCTTAGCTTGCTTGCGAGAATATTGTGAAAGGTTGTATCAAAAGCCTTGCTAAAGTAAACAGGGGTGTACTTTGTAGCCATGTTGGTCTGAGACAAAAAGGTATATAAAAAAAACACTAAAACTCTTGGTTCCAAAATGATACTTTAATTAGACCAACTGTAAAATAGCAAGAAAATTGTCCTTTTTGGCAAGCTTTTGGAATCAAAGACCCTTCTTCAGGCTCAGGAAAAGTGTAGATGGTACAAGATGGTAAGAAGTCCCCATAGGTAGGAAATAAACTTCATTTTTGCACAGAGGGAGCTGAAGATGGAAGGCTCTCTCTCTGGGTCCATGAGAGTGTCTTTGTGAGCTGTGCTGAGTAGCTCTTTGATGTGTTGATCAGGTAGAATTCCCTGCCTGCCAGTTTTTACCTCCTTCCCTGAAGGTGTCAGATAACACAACTACCAAGTACACCCTGAAACATGTAAGTTGCTGAATTTTAGCTGATTTGGGATTTTAAACTTTATTGCAGAACAACAGGGACATTTTTTTACCTCCTAGCCTGCCATCTGACACTTCCAGGGAAGGAATTCTACCCAATCAACACATCAAAGAGCTACTCAGCACAGCTCACAAAGACACTCTCATGGACTCAGAGGGACAGCCTTCCATCTTCAGCTCCCTCTGTACAAAAATGAAGTTTATTTCCTACCTATGGGGACTTTTTGCCATCTACACCTTTTCCCAGAGCCTGATGAAAGGACTTTGATCCCAAAAGCTTGCAGAAAAGAACAATTTTCTTGCCATTTTACAGTTGGTCTAATAAAGGGTATCATTTTGGAACCAAGAGTTCTAGTTTTTTTGTATTGCTAAAGTAAAAGGCATATTACATCCACTATTCTTCCTATATTCATAGAAGTAATTATCATAAAAAGCAAACAGATTGATCAGGCATGACTTGCCCTTGGTGAATCCATGCTGATTGCTCCTAATTAACTTCTTCTCCAAGTGCTTAGATATGGATTTCTTTAGGACCTGCTCCATGATTTTACAGATTGGTCATCCTCCTCTCAATCTGGAAGTTCCCTGGATCCTCCTTACCCTTACAGATGCACTCCTTACCCTTTCAGATGCACTTTATTTGCTCTTCTCCAGTCATCCAGAACTTCTTCCAATCACCATGAGTTTTCAAAGATTGCAGAGCCTTTGGCTCTACAATCACATCAGTCAACTCACTTAGCACCCTTGGATGCATTCCTTCCGGTCCCAAGAACTTGTACACATCCACCTTTTGTAAATAGTCCCTAATCTGTTTTTTCACCGTTGTTGGTTGCTCACCTCTTCCCCAGACTGCTGCCCGGTGCAGTAGTTTAGGAGCTGACCTTGCCTGCAAAGACTGAAGTGAAAAAAAAGACATTGAGTACTTCAACTTTTTCCACATCTGTCACTAGGTTTCCTTCCCCCATTTAGTAAGGGACGTACACTTTTCCTGATCTTCCTCTTGTTGCTGGCATACTTGTAAAACCCCTTCTTGTTACTCTTCACTTCTTCCATCCCAATATATGACGAAGCTAGGCAGCAGGACCTTGAGCTATAAGCAAGCCATTACTTTTTCCACTTTGTGACATGAGGACCCCACAATTTGTGACTTTGCTTTTGCCTTACAACAGTGATACTTAATTTTTTGCCCCCATGAGCAGAATGAGTGGCTCAGGGCTGGTCCATAGGTTGGACTGCATATGTAGGGTTGGTCTGTGGGCTTCATCCAGCATGGGGTTGCTAAACAGGATCAGTCCATGAGTGTGATCTGGCAAGCCATCTGGCCCCATGTGCTGAATCCAGCCATGAAACAACTCTGTGCACTGGATTTTGCCAGTGCATGAGATCATGTTATTTTGCCCACAGAACTCACTGTTCATTGCTATGGATCTGGAAGCTGGGGTAGTAAATGCTGACACCATTCCCCTGCTGCCAGATTTCCAGCCCCTTGGGGAGCCCTGTGTTCCAGATGACATAGCCTTGCAGGTTGGATTCAGTCCATGAAATAGAGGTTGAGCACCACTGCCCTCAAATTGAATATTCCATGTACTTTTGAAGTCAGAGAACAGGTGCCATTGTCATGCTTTTTGTATGCTGGGACTAAAGTTGTAAAGCATGAAACTGTCAAGAAAGTACAACAAATTGATAAACTTACCAGTTAGAGAAACTCTCAGCACCACACTTCCATTCAAGATCACTTATTTATTGTGGTCTTCCTAGTTTTCCTTTCCCATGGATGCATCTACACATACATTTGATCTGGCATAAGTTTACTCTGGTGTTAGCTACTCTAAAGTAAGCACTTTCAGGCAGGTACCTACATATGTGGAGATTAGGAAAATGATTTGCTGCTCTTTGCACCGTTTCCTGCAACCCTGCAATGAGCCCCTACCACCACTGCAGGGAGCTCTAGGCTCCTCCTGGGTGCTAGCCCAGGGCCTGGCAGGGAGCACTGGACCAGGAAACAATTGTCTCCTGGCCCCAGGGGGCTATCTGCTGGTGGGGCAGGGACAATGTCCCCCTGTCCCAGCAACAGGGAGCTCCTGACCCTGGCTTCCCATGCCAGTGGGGCAGTTAGCAACTAGCTCACTGCTAGCTGCCCCACTGTGAATCAGGGCAGGGGGCTGGGACCTACCCCACCCCTGCAGCTATTTCCAAACCCCGAGCCTCAGCCACCTGATTGGGGCATGCCAGGGGGAGATTGGGAAGTTTGTTCCCCACTCCACCCTGCAAGCCCAGAGCTGGGGGTAGAACAAGCTGAGGGTCTTGTTCTCTGCCCAGCTCCATGAGCACTAGTGGTAACATGTAGGAGGTGTACGAGAGCGCTAATGCACCCACTGACTGACCATGCCCGCCCCTTAGGTGATGGGCAGAGGGGGCAGGCAAGAGCACTGGTGCCATCCCTGCAAGTGCCAGCAGGGGAGTGGAGCACTGTTGTGCTCCCAGAAGTGGCTGCAGTCACTGCTGGAAGCAGCTGCAGTGATTGGCCACAGCAAGCAGCTGCCTCACGATCAGCTGCAGGGACCCCTCCACCTCCTGTCAGTGAGATCAGGCAAGGGGGGACCTCCTCCCAGTAGCTGACTGGTTGTTAGGGGGGCACATGCCCCTCCTGACTAAGGCAGGACCAGTTGCCCATGATGAGCCCAGAGCTAGGGGAGGATCAGGCTGGGGAGCTTGTTCCCCACCCCACTATGTAAGCATAGAGCTGCGGGAGAGGACAGGCCGGGGAGCTTGTTTTCTGCCCAGCTCTGTGAGTGTGGAGCTAAGCAGGAAAGAAGCTCCCTAGCCTGTTCCCCCCAGCTCTGCATTTGCAGACCTAGGCAGGGAACAGGTTCCTCTGCCCCAGCCAGCACCAGCTCCATAACCGCAGACCCTTTGTCTCCCAGCGCCAGCTCCGTGACCATGGGGCCAGTGATGGGAGACCTTTAATTCCCAGTGCCAGTTCACTGTTACTAATCTCAAGTAAGTTTGCTAATTGCATTTGCAGGTAGTAAATTTATTCAGAATTAGGGAGGTTTACTGCATAGTAACCATGTTTACATGTAGAAACACATGGTTATTTTGCAGAAACAGGGATCCTACTTGTGAACAGGGATCCAACTTAGCCTTTGAAGGACCAATGCAATAAAGATGCTAGCCCTACTGGCAGAAGTGGTACACACATTCTGTACCAGCCAATGCTTCTAGGTTGTGTCTCTCTGCTTTTCTTTTTGCTAACATTTTATCAGTTTAAAAACAGTATTGACTGTGAACGTTTGTAGTTGTTATTAAAAGCTATTTTCATTCCAATATAAAGACATCTACGTTATATTGTAATGAGATGATCTTGGCTAAAATATATTATAACAATTGCAAATGCATGTTTGCTTTCACAGCATGTGTTAATGAACTAAAAAATCTGTATCTTAATTTCAGTAATGAAAGAGATTCTCTCAAAATTTGGAATCCATGGAATAAGCAGCAGGTACTCTTTATAGTTTTGTCTCATTTTTTTCTCTCTCGCTAATGGGGCTAATGAAGGGAGGATTGAATATTTGTGACTTTTACGCTAGCTATGTCTGACTAAGCCAGAACGTGTTTGCAGAATAAAGTATTTTCTGCATGTAAATGATTATAAATACGTGATTAGCTGCTGTGATTTGTTGACTCTAAACCATCTCTAATTCTTGCACACATTTCTGTGAGAACTATAATGGCACAAATAGGTCAATAAATTCCCTTGCCACCCAAAGATTACCATTTAATAGGGATAAGGAAATACGCTGAATATTTAGATGTAAAGACCTGTTTTTCAGGGAGTTTAATATGAAGGCAATCTCCCTTCAGTCCTCTCTCCCTCTTGCTTATCTGCCCTGTTTGACCATTGGCAACATTCTAGTTCTCTTAGATTGTGTAGGTGGCATTTTTGGCACATGTCCGAGGTACGGATTCTGTTTTCTGGTAGCATGGACACATGTGGATGTGCACACTACATCTGCAAGCTAAGCATGTGCAGTAGGTTATACAATGGTCACAAACATTCCCAGATGTGTATAGACCTTTGTAAATACATACTAGTTTTTAAGGTCTGAAATCATAGATGGACTAAACCATAAATGATTTTATTAGCAGTTATTGGAAAGAGGATCTTTCTGTGTTTTAGACTCAAAAGGTAAGTGGTTAGGCCACTTGGTTGGAAAACTGGAAATCCAAGTTCTAGCTTCTCTGTAACAGGGAGCCAGAGGACCCCTGTTACTTTAAGGCTAAGTACAGACAGGCAGAAAGCCCAAGGCTGAACCGATTCAGTCTTGGCAGATTAGACTAAAGATGCAAAGATTGAACCAATGAGCAAATGAACAGATGTTCACTTTTGATTCAGGAAATGCAGCCACATGCCTACAGTAACTGAGGCCAGAAGATAAGGGGTGCTAAAGTATGTTTACCACATAGACAACATGGGCTGTGTGTTTGCTTCCTGTCCCTGCTACTCCTGAGGTCTCTGGGATTTGCAGTCCAGAATCATAGCAGCAAGGCTTTGCAGGGTTGCTCATCACTTTTTCTTCCTGTTTCCATGTGCCTCTGGGTTTTGTAGTGCTGACTATGACTGTGGACTAAGTCAGCAAGGCAGGGCAACTTCATACTTGGGGGAAGGGAAATTTAAGCCTTTTCCCTGGCCCCAGACTCCAGCAGAGAGGGGGCCTGAAGGGGGCAGTGAGCCAGTCAGTAAGGCAAGTGAGCCAACCCTCATTACTCCAGGTAGGGAGCAGAGGGGCAGGGCCACTGGCCCTCCTCTCTGGAGTAGACAGCACACTTTAACCAGGAAGGAGGTCTGGGACAGAAGTTTCATAAACCAGTTTGACCTAAATCAGGTAAGTCTGATACTACATACTACATTCAACCAGATTTATCTTAAACTAGTTTCAGCCATTTTGAAACTGGTTTATGTGCACTGACCTTCTATTCTGTTACAAGTTTCAATCAGTTTCTGATCACTTAAACTGGTTTGTGTGTAACTTCTGTCCCTAGCCTAAGAGGAAATTGGAGCAGGTTGAGCTGGCTACATGAGTCTGGCAGCTTGAAAGCATACTTCTAGGGTGCTGGCTGCCAGAAAACAAACAGAATGGTAGCCACACAGAAGAGACTGCTTCTAGGACAAGTGGTTAGCCTAGGAAAGAGCTGCAAAGCAGTAAGCAATGCCAGAGTGAGCATCTAGGCAGCAAAAAAGCAAAGGGCTATAGGCAGCAGAGTGTAGCCCTAGCAGGAAAAGCAGATGGATCAGACTGAGAAGGGGAACATCTATGTGGCTGTAGAGTCACCTGACTGGAAGGCAGGGGATGAGGAGATACATAAAGACAGTATATGAGAGCAGGCAGGCAGCCAGGCCCTGTAAGTAAAAGGGGGAAGAACTCTACAGTAAGCTATATATGATTTATTAATGGCTGAAGTATTGCCAGGAGTCCTGTTATACTTGGGACTGCAAGCAAGGAGTTAAGATCTTGCAGAGAGGTGAGAATCCAGGGGTGAGGGCTGCCCTGGTGTTTGTTTGCCTATGCTAAGGCGGGGAAGGTTCTTCCTTCAAAGGGAAAAAGCATGCTACCACTTTATTGTGGATTGCTTGCCCAGATGGGAAGGTTTGTTTTAAGCTGTTGCTTGCCATTTGCATTTGGAGTTATACTGGTGGTTTAAATTGGGACTGAATCACCCAATGGGTTGCTGAGGGAATTGGCAGGGGTCATCGTGGGGCCCCTGGCATGGCTTTATGAGCACTTGCAAAATGCAAATGGAAGAGGGCCAATGTGGTCCCCATCTTTAAAAAAGGAAACTATAGGCCCTTTAGTCTTACTTCAATCCTGGGGAAGCTCCTTGAGAAGATTTTCAAGGAGCACATTTGTGATGGACCAGCAGCGGGGATGATTCTCAAGGGCAACCAGCATGGTTTCATTAGGGGCAGGTCGTGTCAGACCAACCTGATTGCCTTCAATGATTTTTTATGACCTAATCAGAGAATGCAGGTGTTGCGGTAGATGTAGTCTTTCTGGACTTCAGGAGGGCCTTTGACATGGTCTCCCACCCCATTCTCATTAAAAAGCTAAGTGACTGTGACATCGATGCCTACAGTCAGATGGATTGCAAATTAGCTGAGGGATTGTACTCAGAGTGGTGGTGGATGCGTCACTTTTGACCTGGAGGGAAGTGGGCAATGGGGTCCCTCAGGGCTTGGTCCTTGGGCCCGCACTGTTCAATTTCTTTATTAGCGACTTGGATGATGGGGTGAAGAGCAGCCTGTTTAAAATTCACAGATGACACCAAATTTTGGGGTGAGGTGGGCATGCTAGAAGGGAAGGACAGATTACAGCAGGACCTGGACAGGTTACAGGGGTGGGCAAATGAAAATAGGATGGGATTCAATA
>JAGPOW010003395.1:64571726-64662319 GCA_030014935.1 Caiman crocodilus | reverse complement strand
TGCTGGTATTGGGTCTAGGACCCAGTGGATGATCAGGCCTGTGTTTTCCAAGGTGCACAGAGCCAGAAGTAAGTCCAGAGCCTTGGATGGTGGCAGCGGGAACCCCAGGCTAGCGATTGTGCTCCAGGGAAGGGGTCGGCCAGACGCGAGGCACCCCAAGGGAGGCACTAGGAGCCTGGAAGGTGGGCGGGCTCAGGGAGGTGGGCGGCTCAACGTGGGAGCGCCCCCTACTGGCCCACCACAATCCCAGCCCAGAGAGCAGTAGTAGTGGTGGGTGAATTTCCCTTCCCTGCTAACTTCCCCAGGACAGCACCAGGAGTTGTAGGTAAGTTGCAAGCTGCTGGAGGGGTGGGGTGGAGGATCTGGAGTATGGGATAGACAGGCCTGATACAGAGTTGTGGAGAGGTGGGCAGAATGGCAGGCCCAGTGCAGGTCAGTGGGACAGGCAGCAATGGTGTAAGAGACCCAATGCAAGGGGAGAAGGGAGAAGGGGAATGGGCTGCCTACTCCCCCTGCACCAGCCTCCATTAGGCCCGTGGTGCTGCTCTGCTACTCTGACTCCTACTCACTGTCCCACTCCCAGCATCTCCCAGATCATCTGGAGCTCCCACCTCTGTCCTGCAGGAGCAAGCAAAGACAAGAAAACCACCTGCTGCCCCCACTGTCTCTGCTGGGCTCAACCCACAAATCCACCACAGTTTGGCAGCAGCAACAGTGGTGGGCAGGTTCTTCTTCCTTGCTTACTCTCACAGAACAGTGCTAGCACGCACAGATGAGCTACAACTGTTGGGGGGCAGAAAGGAGTTCCAGGAGTGGGGGGGGGGGGCGGCACACAAGGAAACTCAAGTGGCAGGGCCTCCAAGGGTTGGGGTTGAGGGGAAGCTCCACGTGTGGAGGGGGTGAGGGGAGGCTGGGAAGTGCCCAGAATTGGAGGGGAGGAGGAATTGGGTCCTCCCCTGGCTGCCCCCACTGTCATTTTGAGGGAAGATAAAGCAACTGGGAACGGTGTCTCCTGGGATGCTGAAGGACTGCTTCCGGTTGGTTTTGGGCCTGTGAAGCAATCGCATGTGACTGCAGCACAAGCTACCCAAAAATAGGTAGAGGTAATCTTTGATGGAAAAGGATTATCTCTAAACCACCCAGAGGCTTTAGCATGCATTTTCCCGTCCTAATGTGTGAGCGCTTCTAATTTAAGGGTCATTAACACTTATTTAATGTGTAACAGTACCTTCACTGGAGACCCAATGACTTTTAATACTATATTTGCTTACATATCACACACACACATCCTTTCCCCAAAAATCAGATCGTCCAAATTAGGGCATTTGCATTAAACTGATTTTTCTTCACTGGAATAGAATCATGGAAAGCAGGGTGACATTGCTACAGGATGGCTGCCAGCTTTGGGGAGAGAAGAAACAGAGTTGTTTACCCTTTAGGGCAGATCTACAATATTAACCCTGTCACGGCCACAGTGGCTGCAGTCAGGATCCCCTGTAGTTGTAAGGAAGGAGGTATGGAAAAACTTGAGGAATGTGAAATTAGCCAAATACCCAAGCCTGCAGAGAATCCAGATTTGTGATCAAGGCAGTGCAAAGTAGTCAAACCAGGTAATCGGAGACAAGCATCTAATCTGAAGTGATACCCATATTCATAATCCAGGTCAGCTGAAGGTCAGGAGCTGGGAGTTAAAACCACACAATAGAATAGACAGTGGTGTGGTACTGGGATCCAAGGTAGAAGGCTGCAGTTACCACATGATGTAAGACATAAGCAGCTGGAACCCAAATAGAGGGCCTTGGCTTAGGTATTTAGCCCAGCTGGTTCAGCTTGGAGTTCACAGCTGGTGCTTCTCTGGAGCTATGTGGCCTTGCTTAGAGGGCAGTCTGCCCTCTAACAGCATTCAGCCATGACAAAACATCTTTTTTCTGCATTCTGCCTCCCCCACCTTTCCCCCACAAAAAAATAAAGAAAGACTTATGTGTTATTTCAGCATAGCATGCAAGAAAGTACAATAATTGTCTTTCACAGGTTAAACAGCCCACTAGCAAAGCTGAAGTTACAGTAAATAGATTTGGATTAGATTTCAGGAAAAACTTCTTCACTGTTAGAACAGTGGGGCAGTTGAATAGTCTCTCCATCATGGGATATGTTCAAGAAGACATTGATTAGGGATGAAATAGGCATACCTATGCATTTGGTCTACTTCAGGTATTCTCATGGTTCTGGGTTTATCTGGTTGCCATATGAGTCCAGGAGGGAATTTTTTTTTCCCTCCTGCTGCTACACATTAGGCTTCTTCTAAGCCTTCCTCAGAGGCATTGGGTATTGGCTGCAGACAAGGCTGGGGATTTTGACTGGAATGTGCCAGTGCTCCTCCTGCGACTTTCACCCAGGCATTTCTGGCTATAGGGATTTGCCCCTCCACTCAGGGTATGACCAGCCACCATATTTGAGATCAGGAAGGAATTTTACTCCATGATCAGATTAGTTCTGACTAGGGGATGCAGGGGCATGGCCCTCTTTTCCTGGGATCTCTTGAGTGTATTTTAACAATCTTTGCAGTAGCACTACAGTGGCCACCATGGCCCCCACTGCTTTACCAGCAGCAGATTAGGGTGTTATGCCTTGTGTTGTATTAGGATTGCAAAATTTTACTAAGAGGTTAGACGATTGATTTGTATAGAATGATTTGGATAGGAATTATTGGGGGTTCAACTAGATGAGGTCTCAAGGTCCCTTGCAGCCCAACTTCTCCATGATTATGTGATCAGAAAACCTGCATCCCACAGGACATTTGGTTCATTTGGGTCAAGTAAAATGGTTTCTGATGGACCATCCCCATTGTTCAGTGACAAATGTTTGAATGTGGGGAAAATAAGAATTCTAAAACTTATTCCCATTCCACTTCCCCTTTTTTTATTTATAAATACTACTTTTAAATGCACATATTCAGCCTTCCACTGAAACAGCCCAATCTGCACAACTTCAAAGAACACTTTTATTCTCTTTGTGATGTTGACCTCCCTCCTTGGGAACTATGAAGCTGCTGTGATATTCTTGGGTAGAGGTTGGCAACCTACAGCTGACCAGCTAGATCCGGTGCATGGAGTCAATTGATCCAACCTGGAACTGATAAGGAAAGGGCAAGAAGGTTGGGGGGGGTTCACCTACATCACCCCATGCCATGGCTGATTAAGAGGTAGAGAACTGGCGGTAGCAGTAGTGCTGGCTGGATCATAGCACTGGCCTATTTAGGACCCAAGCTATGTTATTACAATCTGCTACCAGAAAAACACTTCTGACCTCTAGGGCTGTGTAAAGCTTCTGACACTGATTCAATTCAGAGGAGAATCGGTAGCCAAATCGCCAAATCCAAATCAAATCAGGAGACCTATTAATCTTTCTAAATCAAATCAGAAGCCTCTGATTTGATTCAGAAAGATTCAACAATTCAGCCATAGACACAACTTTATATGTTTTTTCCACATATCTCTAGGTACCAGGTGGCTCATGAATGCTGAGATGGTGGGACAGATGGAGCATCCCATGGGGGGGAGGGGGAGTCCCCCAGCATGCTTGACGGTAGAATTGGAAGTGGACCAGAAGCACTTCCGGTCCACTTTCAAGTCTGCCATTGAGCGTGCAGGGGACACTCCCCTCCCCCAGCTGCCCGGCTCAGCAACTAGTGTCTCTTGGGTCTAGGGGAGTACCCAGGGTGCCCCATGGCTGATCACTGAGGTGGGAGGGATTCTGATTCAGCTGAATTGAATTGGGACAGTGATACAAATCAGTGAATTGAATCACTGTCCCCTGAACTGGGCCGAATCCAAGTCGAAAACAGCCCACTTTGCACACCCCTACTGACCACTGTTCTAGGGAACAGCTTGTGAGAGCTTGAGCTACTTCAGCAGCAGGATCAAAAATACAGAATTCACTGTTGCATGTAAGAAAGACTTCTGGACAGACATTAGTTATTTTGATTCTGCTTCCCCGCAACAAAGATGCAATGCCAACAAAATGAATGGAAGAGGAGCAAAAATATATTGGAAAGGAAAGGAAAGAGAAAAGAAAAGATGTAAGAAGGACAGATGGATTCTTTTTTTTAGATAGCCTCAACTGGACAGTTCATCTGGGATCACAATTCCTGCTTCCTAAGCAGAGAAGGGTAATTTTACTTTCATCTTTAATCTTCTTGGATCTTAGATCTTCAGATCTTAGACAATCCTTTCTTGTCTCTGTTTGAATACAAAGACAAAATATCCACTTTTGGGGGGAAAAAAATTAATCAAATTAACCTTTTAAAAAAAAGATTAGTGAATTAGCAAGTAGCAGAATAGTAGCTTTGTTTCTAAGTCATGGATTTTATTAAGTAATGCATGTGACCAACTTCAGTATAGCTAATCATCCCAGTAAACAGAGTTTTCTTTTCTAAAATGAAGATTTAAAGTGATGGAATGAACCTATGGCAGAATTGAGTCCAAATGTTTTGTATAAGTATTTTTCACTGAATAGTTGTGAAAAATTGAAAAGCAGTCTCCCTTTCGTAGGAATGCTAAGTTCCTGCTCAGCCATTTCCCCCTTTTTCCTAATGCTGTGTTATGAGCATTAGGTTCTTTTCCACTCCTCTTTCACCTAGACATTTAGCAATATACCAAGAAGTCCCTGCTTTCCTGGAGAAAGAGTAGCAGATAACATATCCCATCCTCCAGCTCTATTCACTGTTTTCTTCAGGGGTTTCAGACTCCATTCCTGAGTAAACAGAGTCTGTTATGCTTGTACCAGTTTATTCAATTGACTTTGACAGAATTGTGCACATGAATGCCACTACTAAATCCAGCTAACTGTAATAATTAGCTCATTTCCTCTGAGAAGTATCTTTGTTTAAAAAAAAAAAGTGTCATGTGGGCTTTCATAATTGTGGGGCAGTGGCTCCAAAGAATTCTGTTCAATTTGCAGATAGAAAAAATGTACTCTAATAAGCAGATCTGCAAACTCAGCCTTGAATCTGAAAGTCAAATTGTGCTTACAGGCTAGGACATCACCAGACCTTAACAATTCCACTGATGCATAATAAAATTCAGCCTGCTCTTAGTTGTGTTGGCTCTAAAGGCTAAGGAAAGTTAGTAGTAGTACTGATTATATTGGGCTTTGTTACACAGCTGCTTCACATTTTTTTCTCCTGAAAGAGAGCATCCACATATTTGATTACAGGTTGTAAGCAGACCTCTCCTTTGGGCTAGGGACAGACATTCAAAAAGCCTGAGTCTCAATTGATTCAATCTTTTCAGGTTAATCTAACCTACCCAGATTGAATCACGTTACAACTGCACTGACCTTTTCTCTGGATTGAGGAAATGCAAGCACATGCCTGCAGTGGCTCAGGCCAGAAGCTTGGGGGACACTAAAGCAGCCCTCCCTTTCCTTCCACAGGGCTGAGCTGAGTGGGAGCATGGCCAGGCCCCATCAGGATGCTCTGATTAGAGAGGGATGTAAACCCCCACCCTACCTGCAGTCCCAGACTTTTCCTCACTTGCTGCTCAAGGGGTAGGAGTGTTCCCAGCCCCCAGCTAACACTCTGAGGCAAAGTGGTTTGTGTGCAGTGCATGAATCTGTTGATGATACTGAGCTTTTCAATCTCTGTCTCCCTGCTTCTTCATACTGTTTGCAACCCTGACAGGCAAAGGAGCCAGCAGGGAACTGATAAAGTCTGTGTTATCAGCTCTTCAACAAAACAAAAGCCTGTCTCATTATTTCAAGCTCTTCTTAAACAGCTTTTTCCTAGGAAGGAACAGAGGGACATTACCAGCTAACTGGTTGATTAGCTCCAAAAAGCCCTAAGCAGACACTGTTCTGTCTGCCTGTCACAGAGAAATTGGAGACATACACACCTCTCAGTATTAGGTAGCATACCATATACCAGCTAGATGCATGGGGCTTTGGGCTGTGCTGTGGCAGATGGGAGCAGGGGATCCCTGCTTGAGCAGTAAGAAGCACAGGGCTGGGGGGAGGTTGCAGGGGGAAGCCAGGCAGCCCCTGCTCTGCCTGCAATCTCTGCCAGAGCTCTGGCTAGGAAGCAGAGGGTCACAGCCTGTTGGCTCTGGATTTAAGATCCAGATACCTTGTTCTGGCGGGGGGAGACCCACCCTCAGACTGACCACAACCTTTCCATTCGATAATAGGTGAATTTATTGATACAGTTATAAAAGAAAAGAATACAAACAAGCAAGCAAGTCTATATATCTATTGAATTCTAGGGCTGTCATCAGAGTAAAAGTTCATCTGGTCAGGATATAGGCTCCACTCTGAGGCACTCTTTTAGGTGTCAGCATGTCAGCAGTTTGAAGGTGGGATGCTGAGCACCCCTCTACCCCCCCAAAAGTGCGTATGGTATAGGATGTTGGTATGCCCTCCATGGTGGCCTCAGGGACCTTTCCTGGGGATGGGGATGGAGACAGGGAACCCCTCTCAAGGAGCAAGATGGGGAGATGAAACAAAGGGAGGGACAAGAAGGAACCCTTTGTTACTCTCAGCTATGCTTTTGTATTCTCCTTCCTTCCTGATAACTTTTGATGATTCTTCATCCATGACTATCGCTGATTGGTTGTCTCTCTGTGGTCACGTCCACATAGCCTTCCAGGCCTTCTCTTAATTTGGTCTGTTTCCCCAAAACCAAGGCTCAGGCCCCCCTGCTGTGAGGCTTTCTTAGCTGATGCCACTTTTATCTCATGTTATGGGTAGTATGGTACATACTCCCTCCGTCCCCAAACTTTGTGTCCTTGTTGTGTTAGACAACCTGTCTGCCTTGAAGGCCATGATCTCATGTTATGGCATGCCCCCTCAATTCTTAGGTTATGTGTGTATCCATTGGCCTTGATGTATTAGACAACCTGACTGCTTCCAGACCATGAGAGAATTTGTGTGAGTGAGATCCAAGCTCTTTAGAAATCAGTTAACCCCAGCTATCCATCTGAAACCATTCTAATACATAGATTCATAGATTGTAGAGCTGGAAGGAACCTCGGAAGATCATCAGGTCCAGCCCCCTGCACCAGGTGGGAAAGACAGTTCGGGTCAGGTAACCCCAGCAAGGCAACTATCCAGTCTCCTCTTGAAGATTTCCAGGGTGATTGCACCACCTCTAGAGGGAGTTTATTCTACATTCTGGACACCCTAACTGTGAAGATTTTCCTAATGTTGATCCTGGAACGGTCTTCCAGGAGTTTGTGGCCATTACTCCTAGTTCCCCCATGGGTGCACTGGTGAACAGTTGTTCACCGAGCCCCTGATGTACTCCCCTGATGTAGTGGTAAACTGCTACCAAGATAGGCTTATATACATATACCTATAAGCCAATTCCCAAAAAGCAAACCTTTTAAATACCAGTTCTAAGCCAACAGGGCCAGCCCTGTTCTCTGGAGCAGACAGCACAGCCCAAGGCTGCAAAGTCTCTGGGATGCTGGGGACTCTGGTTTAGCTTAAACCAGAAGGGGGTCTGGGACAAACATTGCATAAATCAGTTTGACCCATCAGTTAAGTTTGATAGTACATTCAATCAGGGTTATCTTAAACCAGTTTCAGCCATTTTGAAACTGGTTTATGTGCACTGAACTTATGTTCTGTTACAGGTTTAAACCAATTTCAGATCACTTAAACTGGTTTATGTGTAATGTCTGTCCTTAGCCTTTAGATGGTTCCGATTGTCCTGGAGCATGACTTGGATCAAAACAATTGCGGCTAAGTCATTTGTACATATTGCCCTTCCAACTTGCAATGCTGCTGCTTCTCTACCAGCAGGTGTGAGACGGAACACCCAACCTTGCTGCCTTGTTCCTCAGATGACCTGCAATAACCCTACAGACTAACATAGCCATGTCTTACGGAAAAGTATTAGCATATTTTATCCCCGTACTTCAGAGGGCCTTGAAGTGGGACAATGGACATCTGTAGAAACCCAGAACCAAAAGCTTTCTCCTTGGCCAAATGCAATTTCTATTTGCAGCCACAGGGATCAACTTTCCTGATTATCCCTGTATAGCCATGCCCTTAATCCAGGGGTATCAAACTCATCCAGCCCCATGGGCTGAATAAGAATCATTGGACCAGTCTGTGGGCCAGACGAGAACTGACCTCCTGTGCTATACCTGCAGTACTGGCCCAGCCTGTGTGCCACACACAGCATGCCCAGGGGTCCATGCATGTGTGGTACATGGGGCCAGTATAAGGCATGCAGTACCCACAGAGCATGAGTTGCATTTGGCACTGCAGGCAACATAATGGTCAGTCGGGAGTACCACATGCAGCCTGAGCCTCCTGTTCCATGTACAGCACACACCCTATGTCAGCCCCATATGCCACATACACAGGGAACCCTGGGCTGGCACATGGTGCATGTGAGTCTAACCTGGCCCTGTGCACTGATTCCAGCATGGCCCAGTCCAGACCAGCTGCAGAGCCAACACCTAGGGTCAGTCTGGTTGGACGCTGCCTGCAATACATGTTTGGACCACCCACCTGTGCTGTGTGCAGGACACATGGTATGTAGGGCCAGAGCCAACACATGTGGTCAGTCCCATGACCCACAAGCGATGTCATAGAGCTGCATAGGTCTGATCCGGCCCACAGGCAGTATGTTTCACACCACTGCCTTAGTCAATAGATTTAGTAGATGTGACATGGACTACACAAAGAGATCATAATAAAAAGTTTCTACTTTACACAGCTGATTTTCAGAATAGGAGTTCAGTTCACAGGCCCACCACTGAAGAATCCTGATTCATACAAACACCCCTCAGTTGGACCACTGGAGCTTCACACAGCATGTGTGCAAGCAATGTTCTTGTAGTGACCACACAGAGATGCATGTATACTTCCTACGTGATGTGGAAAATGTCTTCAGGCCAACCCCAAAAAGTCTGGAGAAGGCAACTACAGAAGTGGCCAGGGGAGTTACTCACAAATACTACCATTCAAAAATATAGACCTTTTAAATTATTATTTCTCATATGAGTAAAGCTTACTCAGATGAGTCAATAGCTACAGGATCAGATTTGTAGTAATGATAAATGATATCACCGGACAAGGAATATTTTCAGCGAGATCACTGATTAACCAGAAAACTGAATAAATGGACTTTGAGAGTGTGAGAAAAGTTAAAAATCATTTGAAATGTGCCAGAATGATTGGATGTGAATGTGCCTTTGAGAATTGTTTTCTGGACTAATCACTGGGCTGTCTATTAATGTGTGGAACTGGACACGGACAGTTTTAAACAGTATTACTTTATCTCAGTGGTTCTCAACCATTTTAGACTTGAGGCACCCCTTTGAAAATGCCAGCTTTTAGTTTACACGCAAAGAAACAATAGAACAATTCTTCTGTTGAAGACAACTCAGAAGGTCCACAGCAGGACAGAATTTTTTTTGCACTATGGATTGCTATTTTAACTGTCTGGGTTTATTCTGTGAATCGTATTTGAGTTATACCTTGGCACCCTGGTTAAGAATCGCTGCTCTATCTTTTAATTGTTGTGATTTTTTTTTTAAACCAGGAACTACAAGAAATGCTAAATAAGCATAAGGCCCAAAATGAAGCCTGGCTCAAAGCCAGAGCAAAGGAAAATGATAAGGAAAGAAAAGAAATCTGTAAACTGAGGGTAAGCATCTTTAAAAGTAATGTTGTACAGCTGTGTATTATTGAAAATACCATTTGGATCCCTTTTATACATGCTCTGGCCATGTATCTCACAACAGTAGTGAAACAAGCAAAGTGTTTTGGTTTTTTTGTATACTGTCTAGCAGCATGATACAAAAACAGCAAAATCACCACTTCCTCCATATTCTATAGGGAAATGTTCAAGCAATTCATTAACAACTAGTTCTAGGTCACATTTTTAACTTGCTTTCACAGAATTTAATTGTTTTGTCCTTTAGCTTCTTGGTCATGTTTCTGCTTTTTAATTCCCATATGTTTCAGGTAATCAATCAATCAATTTTTGCATGAATACTAAACCCCTTTTGTTTTGCTATGGCTCTGTTTTAGCTCTGATTTATCTCAAAGAATTATGATATGGTAAGAACTAAACCCCAAAGACTTTCTCTTAAATAGCTAAGAAATTCCCTTTTCCTATATTCTTTTGTATGAAAACTGAAGATGCATTTTTATCCGTACTAAATTATCGAAATTATTTTATTATTGTAACATTAAAAAAATTCCTCCTCCTAAGAAATGCAGTCCTGTCCTCCTTACTCAGCATTGGATTCTCTGTAATAATTTTTTAAGTTAAAGAAAACACCAACAGGCTTAACCCAATGAAGGGCACAGGTTCTGCAGCATGGTCATTTCTTCCTTTGCCTAGCAGGGACACTGTGGGCCTGACTGAACTGTAGGAACTCAGGTCAGGTATTTGGAGGAAAGACTAGGGCTAGAACTACTAAGTAGCTGCTCTCTACATTGTGATACCAAGGGTTAGCCAATCAGGTCTTATCACTCCTTCAAACAGCATTAATACCTATGCCCTCAATTTTTTTTTTTATCTACTACTATGCAGTTGCAGGTGAAGTCATCAGTAAAAGAATGGTTGTTGAAAAATACTGCATACATGCATGCATTCAAATAATCTAGGAAAATTCTTCCAGGTTTGTTTTCCTGGTAGAAAACCTTACTCCCAGCTGTATGTACAGACGTTCAAATGCTAAGCCCATGAAAAGTGGACAGTTTGCAGTTGTGACACTGTGCAGATAGGAGGGACCCTATGCACACATCTCAGTGTGCTCTGCAGGCTTCCTTAGTCTGCCTGGTGACAGATGGCAGCAGTGCACAAAGTAACTCTGATTGGCTGACCCAAGATGACCATATACAGCCTGTGTTCCCCTGTAAGGATTCACAGTGTTGGGATTATTAAGGAACCATGTTCTGCTCCCTGTTGGAGCAACACAGCATCCAACAAGTGACACATTATCTCCTTGTGGTAGGAGAGAGGGATGCTGAAGGATTATGTTCTCTTCTGAGAGAAACCATAACATGTACAAATATTTGCTCTCCCAGGTGATTTAACCCTGATTGTTCCCCAATTATATTTCTCCTGGAGGCACAAGTTTTACTCTTGGAGAAAATGCCTGAATATCTATACACTCATGGTTTCTCCTGGGAGAACACCAACTCGCTCAGGAAAAACTGAATGCCTGTATGAGTAAGAAAGCCGGGGGGGGAGTTGGTAGAGATTGCCATTAGGTAGGTTTACACTTCTGGAGATCTCAGGAAATCTATTGACCTAGGGGATCAAACCTTTTAAATATTATACAGGGGAAGAAAAGCATATCCTAAAGTTATAGTGAGGGGAAAACTCCACAAACTGAAACATGATGATTTCTACTGCTACTGAGAGGACAGCCCAAGTCTTTATTGAGACAGAAGTCCCACAAGAGATGGAGTCTGACCAAAGACTAGTAGATAGTGATTATAAATTCTACTGAGTCTGCCTGTTCCAGAGACACTGACAGGGGCAAATTAAGATTTATTGGGGTCCTAGGCAAACACAAGATTGAGGGCTCCCTCTAGAGATGCACTGATATATTGGCCACATATTGGATTAGCCCCAGTAAAACAAACTAACATTACTGGATATCAGCTTTCTTTGGCCAGTGTAACCAATAATTGTCACCAATAAATTCTGCATGCACACAGCCAGGAATGCAGACAGGCAGCTTGGAAAGCAGTATCCTGCTAGTAAGTCTGTGGAGAGGAAGGGACATGAGGGAAGGAAAGTGTGTGGGAGGGGCAAATCAAAGCCCCCATGGTGAGGGAGGGAGTGGGGCAGAGGCAGGAGCAAAGGCAGGCACTGCCCAGCCAGTGATTCCGGAGCTGGGAGCAGGATGGAGCCATGGGTGGCATGTCCAAGGATGCAGGGAGGTGGGTAGCTCCCCACCACTGCATGCACCCCCAGGGGAGGTAGGGGAGCATCTGCCTGTCCAGATTTGTTCATGAGGTGAGGGCAGACTGCCCACTGTGGACTAGGGGCCAGGGGCTGCAACAGCCTTTGCCCAGTGAGGGGGCTGAACCAGGGTGGGCTCACCTGCATGAGGTGGGTGGCAATGGCAGCACTAGAGGGGTGGCTACAGGGTGGCTACTGGGAATTTTGGGCTGGCTATAGCCTCCCCCACCCCCAGTGCTGTCCCTGCTCAAAGCACTGCGCACTGCTGCCTTTCCCTTGGGAGCTCCATGTGGAGTTCTCTGAGCAGGGGTGGCAGTAGGAGGTTAGGGGGGTTATAGCCACTCCAAAATTCCCCACAGCTCCCCCATAGTCAACTCTCCCAACATCACCACCACCACCCACTCTGCACAGCTGAGCCTACCCTGAGCCTAGCCGCAGCCCCCCTATACCAGGAAGAGGCTGGTGTGGCCACCAGCCCTAAGCCTGCACCCCCTGGATGTGCTGCCCATGGCTCTGTCCTACTCACAGCCCTGGGGTCACATTCACTGCCCTGGCCTTTTCCTGCCCCTGCCCCAGCCTCAGCTCCTGCCCCTACCATTCTCCTTCCCTCACTGTGAAGGCCTTGAATCTGCCCGCCCCCCCATATCCCTTCCCCAACATTAGACTTACCTGCAGGGAGCTAGCTGCCTGGCTGCACTTCTGGCCACATGCGCAGCAGCAAATTTTGCAGGTTCCCTGGGCCCCCCGTTGGTGAAAGTCCATATTTGCGGCTTGCTTCTTGGCAGGGAAGCAAAAACCTCTGTTTTAAATTTGGTGCCATATTTTCTCTCCCTGCTGCTGATTGGCTGAGGGGCCCTGGTGGCCCAGCTGCTCGCTGCCCACCATCAAGGAGACAAAAACAATGCCAGGTTTAAAACTACAGTTTTCGCTTCCCTGCCAATGAGAAGCAAGCTGCAAGCATGGTGCCTGATTGGCAAGGGTACTTGGGCCCAGGCCCCACTGACCTGGGCATTAATCTGCCTATGGACACTGATTATGCTCAGTCTGACTGCAAGAATCAGCAGTTGGCTGAAATTTTCCACAGATTCTATTTTTGCCATTCTAATAAGTCAGCCAGAAGAGATGCTACATAAAGGGTGTGTCTACACGTCTATTTATGCCGATTTAAATTTACTGCTTACTAAGTTACTGTGCAGTAAGAGGCAATAGGATAGCATCTACACATGCAGGCATTAGAGCACATTAATGCTATGCAGACTGTGGACAGTGTGGACTGACTTGGAACTAAAGTTAGTCCCCAGTTAGTCCACACAATGTTACTGCACAGTAAGGTGTCTACATGTGCGTTACTGTGTGGTAATTAATCGGGTGTAAATTTGATACCTAGATGATGCAGGTATCAGGTCAGAATAAGTCACCTTATTTACTGCACAGCATAGGTGTGTACCTGTAGACATGTGCCTGTACTGCGCAGAGATTTCAGTTACTGTACAGTAAACGCACATCTGTAGACACACCCAAAGAAAGGGTACCTAGTTCCTTACTGGGCAGCCAGCTATTTTCTGCAGAATCATTCTGTGTTCAGCACATAGACTTTCAGACAGAAGCCAGTACAGAGACAACGCTCATACTGCCCATGTTGATTCTTGCTGAATCCTCACTGAAGTTTCTACTCAGAGGGAGCCTGTCAGCTGGAGATGGCAACAGAGAAGGTAAGGGTATACAACCATGCAACGTCCAGAGCTTTGTCAGGTTTCAAAAACCTGGAATTGCCCTTCATGATCTTCTGGACACAAGGAGGTGAGAGGTTTAACCCCTGCATGCTACAAGTCTTCAAACGCCTCTGATGAGAGTGGACAATTCTCTGAAAACTACACTCTTAAATCTCCAGCTCCAAGTACTTCCTACAAAGCTCATCTTAGGAGGGAATGATCTGGCCCCAGATTATTTTTCCACTTCACAGAGAGTACTGTCATTTTTTAGTTTCATATATTGACTGAAAAGGATCCAGCTTGATCCTAGCTGTAGATTTCTAGAACTTGGCAGGAATAGAAAGGGTAGTAAAAAATGTATTCTGTTTTAATACATGCTTCCTCTTAATTGCCATCACTGGATGTATAAGCTAAAAATGGTCTCTGATTTTGTTTTTTATAGGAAGAGATTCTCCATGATCAGGAGAGGCTAAAAGAACAGCAGCAAAGTGTTCAGCAGCGCACTCAGCAACTGCTTTCCATTATGCAACAGTTTAAAGGAGTGTGAGCAGTCTACTGAATAAAGCCTGAATCACATGATCAAGATCATAGCAACAACAGCACCAAATGAACAACTGAGCTCTTATGTACCAATATAACAAAGATTCCATTACTGTGCATGGTGATGCACTATATTCTGTTAATGGGAATAAAAGTCGAATCTCACTAGGTTGCTCTTCAGCAGTGGGACAATATCTCAATTACATTTCCACCCACTCACCTTAGCACATTTTCCATTCTGATTCAATATTCTTTTCATATTTTTGAAAACTCATCTCTTTGCCTTGCCTGAGCTTAAAAAAAAGAGAAAAAAAGCCATTACACTCTGCCTATCTTAAGAAATCTGTGTCCACTGCGTTTTATTTCAGTATAATACAATCAGGATTAAAATGTCATTACTACATAACCTAAAAGAGCATATGGGTTGTCAAGAAGAACCTTCTTATTCAAAAAATAAATTAAAAAATCTAAGTTAAATATTTTGTAAAGATGAACGTGAAGGCAAGATAAACTATAACTGGGAAAACATGATAAGTCTTTATGAGCAAATCTACTTCCAATTGCAGTTGCAATTGCAATGCTGTAAGATTTATCATGGAGAGGCTGTAAACAGAATTTTAAAATTTAGCCTTGTTAATTGAACTGTATTAAACTGACTCATAGAAGCAGGGCAAAACTTCCTGATCTTTACATGAGGATGGGTTGTTTAATATTTCTAGGCTCCTTATCATTCAAGTGAGCATCCAAGGGACAACAGGTATTTCTATCATTGTATGACACTAGTTTTCTTTTACAAATTTCAATGGTTGGTTTTATGCTACTGGCTATCAAGCAGATTTCCCCAGTCTTTGGAATCTCTGCATAAACATTGCTGACATGTTATAACCCATATCATATAAATTAATTTTAACAAACAATTTGTTAATATTTGTAGGGAGAAGCATCGAAATATTATGCTATATTGAGAACATTCTTATCCAGTTAAATTAGGTCCCCTTAAGTTCACATTCCTGTGCGTTCATTTAACAATGGGCAAAGGTATGGTGTAAATTATTTATTGTAGTGAAAAAAATATATTAAAATAGAAGGAATCCTACCTAAACTTAGGACATGGACTAACAAATCATACAGCAATAAAGAGGTAGAGGGGAAATCCCATACATCAGTTGCTCCATGATAGATGTTTTGTGTATCCATTTCTATCCTACAATAAGTTGGAAGCTAAACCAAAGTAGCCTATTGTTTCATTCCCAGTTTTAACTTCCACATACTGTGGAATAAAAAGTGAATTCATGAAACAGATAAGATAATTTATCTTCACTGTAAATGCTCATCACCCCTTTTAATATAATATAATGTATTAGTCTGCCCCTACTTCTATATATTTTTATGTCCTGCTGTTAGTTGGTTTTCTTGAAATGCTTATCCCTAGATATGTTAGCATGTATGGAGATAACTCCCACTTCACAAAAGTCAATTTAATAACTAATGGTAATAATGATCCAGAGTGGTGAATACCAGCCTTCCCATTTATCAAAGGTAGCAGGACAGACTGGAGCTGTCCTAACCAGTCACAGCAGCAAGGCAAGCAGGGAATGGAAGTGGGAAGAAAGAGGAGAAGAGAATAAGATCTCCTGCAGTCTTAGACTCATGATCAAGACTTCTTAAAATTATATTCAGTAAGATAGTAGGCATTTTTTCAAAACTGTTTTACTTCAGTACGAGTCCATTTTTAGCAAGTCCATGATCTTTCAAGAAAGGGGACACTAGATCTTCTAAGAAGGTATGTCAAACCCCAATTTCTTGCTAGTGTCTAAGCATTATAAAGCAAAATACAGTCTATCAACTGTTTTATGGCTAGAGAACTTGGCACTTGGCACAGGGCACATTTAAGGGCAGAAACTGCCAGGGAGAGGGCCCTAGCAGTCAGGCAGGAACCCCACAGCTGCAGGTTACTATGGCAGCAGGAATGAGGGAATTATCCTGTACCTGCAGACAGTCAGCTGACCAGAAGAGGCAGGGCCTTGGGCACATATAAACTCCAGGGCTGAGAAGGCAGTTCTCTGTCAGTAGCCAAAGGGGAAAGAGCTTTCTTAGAGGAAGCTAAGTGGAGATGCTTGACTGCCTGTTCTACTTCTGGTAGGATTAAGAGGCTCTAGGAGCTCACTAGGGACCCTGGTCTGCAAGGCATTTAGTGTTCATGGGGTAGGTTTAATGCTTTTAAAGGGACATAGCACACCCTGAACTGATTGCATTATGTTATAGCCCAGGGGCTTATATTTTGAATTCTGTTTGTAAACCAGTGAATCGGGCTGAGGCTATTGGGGAAGGAGGAGGCCTCAATGGTGGGGCCCACTACAGTGAGCAGACGGCAGTGCCAGAGAGGGCACAATGACAAGGGGGTGAGCAGACTCTAGTGCCAGAAAGGGTAGTGATGGGGGGAGAGCGGACCCCAGCGCTGAAGGATGTAGAACTGAAGCCTAACTAAGCTGAGGCCTCAACACAAGAAGACAACATCTGCATGACATCTGCAAGGCTTGGGGCATGGTAAAGGGGTGGTTTTGGAGCCATGCATCTAGCCCATAAGGTTGTGGGTGGTATCACTAGACACCCCCTGAGTGTGGGGCCCAATAAAGGGGTCTAGCAAGTGACAGGGTTCAGGGGAGACTGTCAGGACTGTGACCAAGCAGCAACTCAAGGGCAGCTTCCCGATTCATCATTTATAACAGCAAGACATGGCTGGAGAGATTAGGTCCCTTCCGACCCTACCTACTATGAAGTAAGCACCCATAGGGTGGAGCCAGCATGGTCACGGTGCCCTAGGGACATCACGGCCATCCCAAAGGTGGCCGTACCGTGACAGAACTATTTCATCAATTGCATTCTGAGACAACAACACCAGCAATTATGTGTGAATAATAATTTAAAAGACCATGAAAGAGTTACGATACAAATGTACTACAAGTAGTTAGAAAAAAAACAAGGAAATTCAACAAATATTACTTTTAGATAAAATGTCAACTTGTACAGGCATAAAATTATCAGGATTTGTGTCAGATTTATGGGAGGCTATTCTAACAAGGAAGCATTTTCAGAGTTAATATTAGAACTGTTAGATGTGTAAGAGTTTTAGCTAGGCATGAGTGTAACTTATTTATGGGTGTAAGGGTGTCAGACAGTCTATTTCCCATTTGGTTTTTTAAGTCTTTCTTCCTCCCAGACAGAATGTCAGGGTAGATAATAATTGATTGGCACCTGATCCAGAGGTGGATTAAGGTGTACTAGGGTCGTGGGTGGGCAAGCACAAAATTGAAGGCCCCCCTCTCCCCTTGGAAGCTGGGCTGCAGGTGGGGAAGAGTGGCCCCTTCCCCTCCTAGTACTGGCAGGGGAGGCTGAGTGGACCCCACTGGGCTTGGAGGCACATGCTTGCCTCTTCTTCCTGCTCCCTGCCCCCACTATAGCTGGATGTGCACACACACAGGCCTGCACACACACAGGCACATGCATTCTACTCTCACTGTCTGCACATGACACACACACATGCAGACAGAGACACACAGGCAGAACCATATCCATACACAGAGATACCCAGACCTACACAACCAGATCCACATGCAGAGACCCACGCAAAGGACCTCCTCCCTCCCCAACTCTCGATCATATGGAAGCAGCCCTACGCCCCGCCTCCCCTCCTCCACTGCAAGCCACCTGCATCTCAGTCTTGCTGCCTGCCTGGCTGCTGGTACACTGGCCTGCAGGGAGGTGCTGCCTGGCTGTCCTGTGCAGCCAGGCAAATGCAGAAGGCCTCCTGGGCTGGGCCGGCTGGGGAGCACTGCATTGTGTCTCTGTAAGCAGGCGGGGACACTGGGAAGGGTGGACGTGGAGGGGCTAAGATGAATTTAGGGGAGCTCAAACCCCTAAGGCCCTCCCAGCACCACTGCCCACAAAGGTGCAGCATGGCAGGGCACTTCTGTCCTGGCTCCAACCGCCTGCCCCTCCCCGCCAGGTGGGTCATGGCTCTCCCAGCCTGGCACACCCTCCTCCTCCAGGCATGGTGTGGCTCTCTCAGCCCGACCCTGGCCTTGTGGACCCTCTCCATAGTCCCATTGGTGGAGGGACCCACTTCCAGATCCCAGGGAAGGAAATGTGAAAGCCACAATTTTAACCTTGGCACCAAACATGGGCACAGAGTTTAAAGCTGCAGCTTTCACTTCCCTGCTAATGAGGATCCCAGGGCCAGGGCCCTGAATTGGTAGCAGCCCCTGGAGTTGGCCTGTGCATTAATCCACCTATGAGCTGATCTGTCAGACTCATCTTTTCAGGCAGCTTTTGCTAACCCCGATTAGTCTTCTCTCAGGCTTGCCTAGTCACTTTGAATATCTTTCCTTCCCTATTTTGTGGTCTGGTCAGCCTACTGACTCAGAAATCATCAAATACACTTCATCCTTTCTCCCCTGTGGAGTGTTATTTATAAGCCTTTTGGGTCAGGGATAGGTCAATTTGGTAATTTTGCCATATACTCACTGGAAAAAAAATACAAGTTATTTTATTTTTTTTATTATGACACAAGTCAACTTGAAGATGTCAAATTTTGGCTGCTATAAAGCATTATTTCAAAATAGCTAATTAAGTCAACACTATATCCCCTATATCCCCCACCTTAGGTTGACCTCATTTAGCTACAGCGAGGTAAAAATTGTTAGATGTACATTCTGAGATTCTAATTCAACAAAACATGATTGAGGTTTTCTCACCACAAAAATAAGCATCACTTCCCAACCACAAAAGTACAGAAATCATAATAAAGCTCTACCTAAATCCCGTTTAAGCAATGTGGAGCTAATGGGTTAGATCCACAAGACTAGTATTCTGTAATTAGTCTGTGATGCTGTCACACAACACGAGTAGCCCAGTATGGAGATAATTTAACCTCTTAGGATAGGGACATAAATTACACAGTTAAACTGGTATAATACTTAGGGTTACCATATTTCCAGTTTCAAAAAAAAGGACACCTGTGTGAGGGGGAGTAATATGATTGGGAGGGCAGTGATATGCCAGTGCCCTGTCCCTCACTCCCAAGCCACAGCCCCCCAGCTCTGCTACTGCCCCTCACTCCTGACCTACAGTATCCCTCACCAACCATGCTGGTTCCGCTCACTCCCAACACACAGCCCCTGGCACTGCCTGTGCCCCTTGCTCCCAACCCACAGTCTCCTGTCCCTGGTGCCCCTCATTCCCAAACCACAGCCTCTCCCCAGCCCTGCCAGTGCCTCTCACTCCTGACCCATAGCCCCTGCTCTGCCCCCCCCCACCTACCCTGTCAATGCCTCTCATTCCCAACCTACAGGTCCCTGCCCCTCCCCCAGCCCTGCTGACCATACAGCTCCCTACTACCACCCAAAAACTCCCCCCACTTCCTTCCCCTACTGGAGGGGCAGGCACTTCCCCTGCTTACCCACCCTGCTGCAGCCCCAGCACTAGCAGGCATCCACATGCATGAACACATACAAACACTCGCCAAGGCCTGGCCTTACCTGCCTGCAGCTGGTGGGGCTTTCAAAAAGATGCATGTGATGCTCCTCCCCTGCTCCCCCCAGCCCCAAGCAGCTCCTTGCTGGGGTGAGCCAGGAAGTGCCCTGAGAAACTTTAGTGCTCTGGGAAGGCAGAGCAAAATTCCAGATATTTGTTGGTATTTTTAAAAACCACCCAAATGGGGATGGGAGGACTCAAAAAGAGGACATGTCTGGATATACCCAGAAGTATTGTAACCCAAGGTATAAGTGATTGGAAGCCAGTCTAAACCTCTACCAGAACAGAAGTTCAGTGCACATAGAATAATTTAAAAATGGCCAAACTCGATTTCAGATAGACTTGGATGTAGGGTTACCATATTTCCAGTACCAAAAATAACACCTCTGGGCAAGAGTGGGGGGGAGAGGAGGGTAGGAAAAGAGAGGGGGAAAGGGTATATGATTGGGGGCAGTGATATGCCCATGCCCTGCCTTTGCCCCTCATTCCCAAACCCCTGCACCCCAGCACTGCTGGAGCCCCTTACTCCTGACCTGCATCCCCTGCTTCCCCAGCCCTTCTGTTCATGCAGCGCGCACACATGAGTGCATGTGCCTGCGCGCACGTGCACACACACACACACTCTCTGTCTCTTACCTGGGAGCAGTTTGCTGGGGCCTGCATGTAGACCACATGACCCCTGCCAGCCAATCACTTGCCCAGTGCTCCCAGCCTCAAGCAACCAGCCTGGGAAAGCAGAGGCAAAGCAAAAACCCAGACATTTGCTCACATTTCAAAAACCCACTCGGACATGAGGACAGGGGTCTGGGACATGTCTGGGGAAAAAAGAGGATAAGTCTGGGAAAACCTGGATGTATGGTAACCCTGTCTGGATTGATGTAGTATTAGATTTAACCACCCTCCCCTCTTCTGCTCTGGCTGAAGCAGGCCAGCCCCACCTCTGGGTGGTCACAGAGCTGAGGCAGCAAAGTCTCTGCTCCCCAGCCCAGCTGGTGGCAGCATGGGAGTGGGCAAAGGGGGGAACTAAGTTCCCAGGCCCAACTCCATCCCCCCTCCCAGCTGGGGTCTGCGCAATGGGGGCCAGGTCTGCACTGCAGGGGCTTTTCCCCATACTACCCAGCTCAGCTGGGTTGTGGGGCTGCTCACCTCAGCCCTACCCTCCCACCAGCCCCTGCCTCTCAGCCATGGGAGGGTGGAGGGGAAGGTGGCAGAGCAGGAAACGGAGCCCCAAGTCCCACCCCAGCTGAGGTCTGCACAGTGGGGACCAGACCTACATGGAGGGGCCATCAGCTCCCCTCAGTCACTGCCCAGTGCTTCTAACAGGCTCTTGTCTGTGCCTGTCATCAGTGGGGCTCAGGTAGTGGCAGCCCTCTGCGCCCCCCCCCAATGTCCACTGGCTCATGTGGAGGGATGGGACCAGAACCATATGGTGGGGCCATCTATGCCCCCACCAGTGCACTATGCCCAATGAAAAACTTATGAGCCATAGGGATCATGGCTGCCACACAGACAGCCAGTACAGTTCAGGAGAACCATCCTGCTGCCACTAAGATCTGGCTGCTGGGGGGAGGAGGGGAAGGAGCTGGAGGGGGCTGGACTGACCAATAAAGTGTAGCTTGGCTGCTGGGAGGCATGCTGGGGACTGAGCCAGTGCAGGAACTCTGCTTTCCCATGCATGGAAGCGGGAAAGTCTTGTTCTGTTCCCTCCTTACCTAAACTAGGGCACTTAGAGTAACGAGTGAAACTTAGTGCAAACTTTTGCCTCAGGCTTTTGAACCTCTGCACTTAGCCTTAAAGTTCCTCGTCCTTCTTGTTGCAGACAAGAATATGTACCATGTAGGAGGGCCTTCTAAGTAGGAGATCATTGCTCTAGCAACATTATGAACATGATGTCCTCTGCTCACAGAACAGACTAGAACCATAAGCAGCTGGTGCCTGCTGTCCAGCAAGTAAAACAGCAGCCTCTAGTGACCACAGAAGGAAAATGGAAGTAAATCAATGACTGTAGCTGTTCATGTGATTGATAATGAGAAGCATTTAAAAAAGCCCACATCTCCAAATTTGTGTGAAAAGGGCCAGTACTGGTAGCCCTGAACTAAATAGCACCCAAGTTTTAGTCACTTCCAGATTTCATCTGAAGCAAACAATACCCATCTACCTTATGCCTGACGTTACTGTTGGGAATGTGATCAAATTCTGATTTTCTAACAAGGATCAGTTCAGGCTTGAATTTGACCCAGTATATACATTTCTAAGGATAACAGAATTGTACTTCTATAATCCTGTTTCTATTACAATACATGGAACCACTCATTTACTAAGAGGTTAGATTATAGATAGATTTGTGTATGATGGTTTGGAGAGGGATGACCCCGTCTCAGGCAGGGGGTTGAACTAGATGACATATGGAGATCCCTTCCGGCGCTACTTTATTATTTTCATGATTTTTTTTAAATTATTTTTAAAGCTAGGTACCAACTACATACATAATGTGGGTCAATCTACAAGGATTTGAGAGAGATCTCTGCATTTTTCTGACTCCCAGACTCCTGTGATATAATCCTGAAGTATTAAGGAACATTGTCAGCATATAGTGTTAGGTGTTAATGATTTCAGAGATAATCTGGTTGATGGTAGTTTATTCGGTTTTAACTCCTCTTCCCATTCTCAGCCTTGTTTTCAGAAGAAGAAAATGTGAATTACACCAATTTAGATTTCCTTAGGTCCCCTTCCTAATAGGGCCCAATGCCTTTTATTGTTTTAATTCTTGATTTTTCAGGAAAAGTGGTATTCTCAAATTTAATATGACACTGAAGTGTATTTCTGTCTGCATATATTCAGCTTAAGGTGAGATGTAATGCTAAATTCCAGAAACTTGGTAATCAACCATTTCCACATGATAAAGATGCAAATATCTGACCTATTCAATTGATATGTCAGACACCATGAGTCTCAGTGAGTCATCTCTCACTCTCCAAGACATTCTCCATTTTACACTCATGTATTTCGATCAGGATTTATGTTTACATATTATCTGACAAACGGATCTGTTTATGGAGAGTTGAAAATCAATGTTTACACATCTTGAAAATGTAAATTGCTATCAGGTGCCAAATTTTATTCTCTGTTTATACTGGTATGAATTCAGAATAAGTCTTGGTTGCTGTGGGCTGAACTCCAGTTTTTCACCATTGCAACCAAACACAGCATTTGATTTTACGTATACATATTATGGACCACAACATTCTGACTTGACCCCTAGGCAAAGGTAAAAGGCGAGGGTAAAACTCCCATTGATTTCAGTGGTTTAGGATTAGACATTCAATAAAAAAATAGCCCTGTGTGGTTTAAATACTGCAAAAGTACTGTGCTATGTTTGAGAAGATAAAAGGAAAGATTTCATAGACATTAGGGCTGGAAAGGACCTCAGAAGATCATTGAGTCCAGCCCCCTGCCCAAAAGGCAGGAACTCAGTTGGGGTCATAGGATCCCAACAAGATAAGCATCCAATTTACTCTTGAAGGTGTTGGATATAGGTGCCTGAATCACCTTCGATGGCAGGCTGTTCCAGACCTTGGGGGCTCAGACAGTAAAGAAATTCTTCCTTATGTTCAGCCTGAAACAGTCTTGCAGTAGCTTATAACTGTTCAACCTCCTCATCCCTTGGGGCGCTCTGGTGAACAAACATTCTCGCAGACACTGACGGTCACCCCTGATAAACTTATAGGTGGCCATCAGATCACCCCTAACCCTGCGCCTTTCCAGGCTAAAGAGCTTCATGGACCTCAGCCTGTCATCGTAAAGTCTGTTTTTCTGACCTCTGATCACGTGCATGGCTCTTCTCTGGACTCTCTCAAGCTTCTCCACCACATTTTTGAATTGTGGGTCCCAAAACTGAATGCAGTACTCCAGATGCGGCCCCACCAAGGCTGAGTACAAGGGGAGAATGATGTCCCGGGATTTGCTTGAGAAGCATCTATGGATGCAAGCCAGCGTTTTGGTCGCTTTACTAGCCACAGCATCGCATTGCAGGCTCATGTTCATCTTGTGTAAGTTTTTATCTGTATTTACATTTGTGCTTGCATAGTAAAATTCTCCAAATAAATAAAAAGATTATTTCACTTTAGAGACTCTTGGAGGTGAGAGAGAGAGTGCATTGTCAAGAGCAGAATCCCAAGGCTTGTCTTCATGAGAGACATGGTGAACAGAATGAAACAGAGTTCTTGTAACCTAATATCTAGAATCATGTCTTGTCTTAGCATCATGCATATTTCTTACTGGCTCCTGGCATAGAGCATGTTTGAGAATTCTTCTTAGAAGTAGCTGAAATATTTCACTCTTCCAGCTAAAAGATTTCAGTTCTTTTTACTTTGCTTCTTTCTAGCAGGAAAAATTCCTACTTTCCCTTTTTCTTTTTTAACCTTGTCATCTCTTGGGGTGCTCTGGTGAACAGGCACTCCCCCAGATCTTCATGTATATCCCTTATATACTTATAGGCAGCCGCTAAGTCACCCCCGAGCCTGTGCTTTTCCAGGCTGAGGAGTCCCATGGCTCTCAGCCTCTCATCATAAAGCCTGTTCTCTTGCCCTCTGATCATGCACATGGCTCTCTTCTGGACTCCCTCAAGCTTTTCCACATCCCTTTCTCAACAACTTTTAAGAAAATTGAATTTTTTTTATTGAAAATGAAAAATAATCATGAAAACTAGAGAATAAAATGGAAACAGTTTAGTGTCAAAGTTTTGCAGGAACCATGTGTATCTTTTCCTGAATTTATATCACATCTCCATCAAAACTTGTTTAACATGAAGGTTGAACTACATAATGTACAGTTGAAAGGCAAACAGATAAAGAAAACTAAGGAAAAGGAGGGAAGGAGAGAGGGAAGGAAAGAGAACATTTCCACTGAAGATTAATAACAGGTTTCTAAAAAGCTAGGCCAAGTCTTTTTCAATTTATCTGGGATTCCTCTCATCTGAACACAGCTCACTCTTTAGCGGGTTGGTCAGCCAAGTCATTGTGCCAAGCTTTTGTCCCTGGAGTCTATCAGCTCTTCCATCTAAGTAATAAAAGCCATTTAGCTAAAAGTACTTGAAGACTTATACTTTCTGTGGCCTGGAGACTTTCCAGAAGGTTGGGCTATATCCTAAAACACAGTTCTGAGAAGGAATTTTTAAGGAGGTACTTATTACCTCCAACCTACTCTAGCCAAAAGGATTCTCTCAATATATTTAAGTTGGATTTTCCTGATCATTTCTATCTCCATTGTGCTTGTCAGTATTAAATATTTCTCATTTGACTACAGTGAGACTGTGTTTTGCTGCTAAGATGCTCTGACTCTCAGATTGACCTTTCCGTCCTCTCCAGACGGTGAAAAGATAACAGATGATCAGTCTAGAATGACTGACGTAAATGACTACTAAAGTCTAGGTTAAACTTGTTGTCTCACTGGAAATGTTGAGTTAGAAAGTAAGCCTTCATTCAATTTAAATCAAAGAAACATTAGGGGGCTCCAAAACAAGACATGCAAGCAATTGTCACTGCCAAAACAGGCATTTGGAAATCTGGTTAGGAATGAGAACTATGTGGTGCTAAGTTTTGCTGAGTATTGCAGTAGGCTGAGATTTTGGAGGTAAGGGAAGAAAGGAAGACTAAACAGAAGCAGACATAAAGAGGAAGCAGAAAACCAGACATTACCTTGTATATATTTAGTAGCACAACCTTGAGAAAAAGCCTAGAGAGAGGACTTTTAGATCAGGTGCTAGCTGAAAGAGACTTAGAGCGGTGAACAAGCCATCTCCTCTAGTTTGATTTCTCCTTTGCTTATGAAAATAAGACTTATTTCTTTACAAAGTCTGTACCCAATTCATTCACAATTTCTCTTCCGTGTACAACCTGTTAGACCCCCAAACTTTAGTCAGTCAGTCAGATTAAAAGGCTGTTGGTAAGATTTATCATGACAGAGTTGGATAAGGGCCAATAATTATATCTGCAAAAAAGAATTATATATAGTTGTTTTCTAACAGTGTTTTTGCAAAATGCTTTTCTTTCATTTAAAATGGATTTACTATTCAAACATAATACATATTGTGGCTATATTATTATAAATATATACTATACAACATATTATTATAATATTATAATTATAATAATATACTCTAACTGAATAGTATAGCCAGTGAAGGCTATGCACTCTCCTCACTTGCAGATCTCTATAGGCGCAGCTTTCAAAAATTCTTCATTTCTTGGGGCTGGGAGGCTAAAGGGGGTCTTTTGCATATGTCTATTTTACACTCATGTATTTCAATCAGGATTTATGTTTACATATTATCTGACCAACGGATCTGTTTATGGAGAGTTGAAAATCAATGTTTACACATCTTGAAAATGTAAATTGCTATCAGGTGCCAAATTTCATTCTCTGTTTATACTGGTATGAATTCAGAATAAGTCTTGGTTGCTGTGGGCTGAACTCCAGTTTTTCACCATTGTAACCAAACACAGCATTTGCTTTTACATATACATATTATGGACCACAACATTCTGATTTGACCCCTAGTGATGGCAAGGGTAAAACTCCCATTGATTTCAGTGGTTTAGGATTAGACCATCAATAAAAAAGTAGCCCCATTAAACCTAGTGTGGTTTAAATACAGCAAAAGTACTGTGCTATGTTTCAGAAACTCAAAAGAAAGATAACAATAAGAAATCCTTGAATTTCATTCCATTGGCAAAATGCTAAGACCATAATGTTTTATTGTGTCATTAGTATCCAGGTATATTGAACTAAGTTTTTACCTGTATTTACACTTGTGCTTGCATAGTAAAATTCTCCAAATAAATAAGAAGATTATTTCACTTTAAAGACTCCTGGAGAGAAAAGAGAGAGAGAGTGCATTGATATCTCTTTTCAGATTAGGTTGCTTAACAGGAAGAATAGCAGACCCTTCCTCAACAGGGAGTGTGACTAATGGAAAGAGAATTCTCAGGAATTAAGTGGGATGATGTTAGCTTCTACCACCAAGAAAACAAGAGTACAATGAAACATTCTCTTCTGAAGCCCTTACTGGGATCCACATTTTCCTTCTTCTCAACCAGCACAATCTTTAATTAAAATCCAGCAGCTCTCATTTTTGATTGCTCCTTACAACTGGGTTTTGTTATGTCAAAGTAGAGATACAGACAGGTAACATTCCTTAATACTAAGGGAAATATGCAATTTAAATGCCTCAGATTGAGAACTGTAGAGGACTGGCAACAACCCCATTGTAAGGCTGCAGGAGTAGTTCTATCTAAAGGCCACTTTTCAAACCATCTGCAATCAGGATATATATTGTAGTGTGTAGGAAATGGATTGGACCCCTATTAAACTGAGGCTTTTAAAGGTTGGCATTGGGCCTGTCTATACTGCAATGGTGACATGCCTGGGGGAAGATGTGCCTTACATGCCATGCAAATCCATACCTGCAGACATGTTCCAAACCCAGAAGTCTGGTAGTGAGGACATTCCAGGGAATGCTTCTAAAATCACTTTTGAATCATTGAGCTTTGGCACACATGAGACCAGCTACTGCACATGTCCAGAAACATACAACCTTTTAAAGAACTGAAGTTAAAGAACCCATGTGATGAAGAATTTACCCCATTTATACAAATGTTTAAGTACTTTACGTTTTAAAACTGCACCATGTATTGAATTTTCCACTTCCATTTCCAGCCACTGAATCATATTACCCCTTTGTCTAATAAGTTAAAGACCTCCTCCACTATTGCAGCGCTTGCATAGTGTAGGAAGTATCATATTAACTTTGCATTTTTTTTTCTAATCTTACAAGTTTCTCTTTAATGCTACTAAAAGACTTGTAAAGAGATTTGTTACTATCTCTGTAATGCTTTGGCAAAGGTTACAGATCTGCATTTCCTGCTTTCTCAATGTTTAATTTTGAGGAATTACATTCTCAACAAGGAAGTATAGGGAGAGAAGGCAGAACTACTGCATGACAGCAACTTTTACTCCATATTAACACTGTGAATTAATATATTCTTTTAATTTGCTATGACATTTGTAGCCATTGCTTGAATTAGTAAGTGTCTTTTCCTTATTCAGAATCTAAAAACAGAGATAAAGCACTTGCTGCCACTCAATTAATAGCTGAAAGAAATCCCTTGTGATACTGTAAAAGGCAAGTCTAAGTAGCCATGCCAGATTTTGGCACTGGATACTCAAACTTTTACATACAGGGTTTTCTCCATTTTCTTATTTTAGGGGGCCTTGCTTATTTTAATGTCTGAGAGCTCTTCCTCAAATGGGTAGTGTTGCTGTTACTCTGCTATTTCTCCATTTGTTATATGGTGAAAGGGAGCAGAGAGAAAGTATATTTTTCTTCTTACTCCTCTGTCTGGAGCTTATCAAAGTGCTAAGATAGTAGCTCAAAGATGATGTTAAATTGCAATACTAGGATTTCTGTATTATTTTCAAATTAGTAAGAGTTATTCAATTATAAAATATAAATTATTAAAGGAAAAAATGCCAAATGCAGAAAGGAATATAAAAGGTTAATGAATCCATGTATATATTTAAGATCTTTTTGATTTGTGCGTGTTTCAGATCAGGCTTCAAAATATGCCTAACAAGCAATTATTATTTCGGTTAAGGTTTCTCTTTCAAACCAGCAGACTATGTTTGTGAAACAATTTTCTAACTCGAGAACAGCTAGTTCTAAGGTGACCTTGTTATGTTCTATTAAACATAATTATAACAAAAGATAACAAAAACTCAAATCAAACCATGTCTCCACTAGAAGACTTCATAGGCTAACAAGAAATTTTGCCAAATTGTACCTTTACAGTTCTTCATTTTATCTAGGTACAGCTTAAGAAGTCTATGTGAGATCATAACCTTGTATGTGTCTGCCTGGCTGCACTTTATTTTGAATGTGTGACTTTTTACTTTCACATTGGTCTGAAACTCCAGACTGATAAGACTAACAGTACAGGATCAGGCAGAAGGCAGGGCAGAAGTACGTTTTATAAGCCAACTGAATCAGAGGCACATAAGCTTTCATGAGCGACAGCTCACTTTGGCAGAACTGTTGCTCACAGAAGCATACGTATCTCTCATTCAGTTAGCCTAGAAGGTTCACTTCTAATATACTTTCTGCCTGACTTCAAGCTAATATAGCTAGTTACCTCTTTCTGACTACAGGCAACCCGCTCTTAGCGCACTTAATTGGTTCCTGAAAAACCAAACGTTAAGCAAAGTAAGTGTTAAGCGAAACCAAAAGTAGTCAATGACCCAAGATGGTGTCTGCAAATGTTTTTCATGAACCCAGATGGTGACCGTGAGCATTATAATGAAACTTGCTGAGTGCCAAGTGCAATCAGGTATCAGTTTCAAATGAGCATAATAGCAAAATAGCGCTCTGTAAAACAGCATTAAGCGTGGGTTGCCTATAAAGGGTCATAAAATATATATATCCCTCTTAAGAGTACCCCAGAGAATAGGCTGGTTTCTCCCCAGGAGAGCTGGTTTATCAGTGGAAAGGTCACTTACCAATCAAGTTACCTTGGTAGGATATCTATTAGAAGTTGATCAATAGACAGAAGGAACTGTGAAGTTATAATAGAGCAGGCATTTCTTATCTACATGGCTATTCTCAGAAACACAAGCTGATGGAAAGGGTCCTTCTCTGGGGAGAATCCAGGATTTTGCACAGGAGAGTGCAGAAGCAACAACGGGCACTGCAGGGGTAGCTGCACCCCTGCTCCCATCCTCCTCCCTCTGCACTAGTTCAGGGATACCGCACAGCAGGAGCCTCTGTGAACTTTTTGAAGTCCCCAAAGCAGGTAAGAATCCCTCTTTCCTCCCTGTGCTCAGAGGCATGTTCCTTTCTTCCCATTTCCCCCATAGCCTACCTACTGTTGCTGCTTTTGCCACTATCCAGAAGGGCAGAGGAAGCTCCAGAACCGCTCCTGCCTACTTCAGCTAAGCTGTACAAGGGAGTAGGCTCAGATGGGGACAGCAGCAGCAGTGGGATGGGTGTGGGGGGGTTCCCCTTTATGTCACCTGCTCCCAGGGGGACCAGGCAAGGTGGGAGAACTGGCCCTCCTGTCATTATGCTTTTGCTGTCCCCAGATGAGCCCACCTCCCATGCAGCCTGCTTGGAACATGCATAAACAACCCTGAACACCCTGGGAAAAGCAGCAAGCAGTGGCAGGAGGGAAAAAGAGAAGGGAGGGTCCTATATCTGAGCATAGAGAGGAAGTGTGGGGGTGCCTAAAAAAAGTCTCTGGAGCTGCCTGCAGTACAGACCAGTCTGAAAGGGGTCAGGGGGTGCAGCTATGCCACTGTAACCTCTCTGGATGCACCGCTGGTCCTTCTGGGTCAGCAAGTCCACTTCCTTGCTACTGCAGCACTATGACATATAACACCTTTCCTAAATGTATTGAGCTCTGTCTTAGATGCAGTTAAGGATTTTTGATCCCTTGACAATACCAGAACCCCTTTTTTCTCTTGAGAAGGCCACATACTTTAAATAACTCAACAGATCAAGAGAAAAATCTGAAACCCAGAGCTGAAGAGAGGAAAAAGTCAAGTGACATATCAAGAAAATGTGCATGGTTTTATTCACACTTTTCTCATCTTCACAGAATGAGTGGTCATCTCCCTAGTTATCTAAAAAACTACAGACAATTCAGTAAGAAACCAGTTTAGAAATAGGAGAAAAACAAGTTAAGAATATGACATTATCAGCCCAGTTATCTAAAGCATTATCTTTTCAAAGATCACTGCTTCCTTGCATAATGATCCTTCCACAAAGATAAAAGTTGCTCAACAAAAGTTACATCTATGCATGTAAGCACTACCTTCCCTAGTTTTACTGGTCTTGAATAAAAAAAAAGGCAACTGCTAAACCTCCTGCCCATTTTTGGTCTTCCAGCCATCTCTCTCTTTTTGCACTTGACTCTACTCTCACCCTTTAAATGGACCATTATAGGTTAACAATCTTGTGGAATCAGAGGTATATCAGGCAGAGATTAGGTCAAACTCCCTTAGTCAAGGACAGCCTGGAATCTAAGGGCACCTATACTTGTGAGGAAGTATGCAAATTAGCATGCGTCAGAGCAGACCTTATTAATCAAGTCTGCTGTGAGTCTGCTGGAGAGTGTTAATTAGCATGGTCCAGTAGCCTCCGTGTTGTGTATTCAAAGTTCCAACGTTTAAAAATGGTGGTAGGGACACTTTAACTAAAGCTCATCAAACAAGCTTGAGTTAAAGCACCCCTGCCACCACTGTGAAACAACGAATACACGTGATACTGAGGGCGCTTTAACTAGAGCAGCTCTTACAGTCCCAAGTAAATTCCTGAGAGCCACTCTCAGAGACCCAAAGCAAATCCCTTAGACAAATATGATGCTTTAAGTGGAATGAGTTTATAACAAATGCCAAAATTAATCAGGAAATAAAAGCCCTATCTCTAAAGCTATCCAAACTAATTAAATGGAAACACACATCCATTAAGAAAGAAGCCAAATTATTTGCTGACTGTTTTATTAATGCAGGGAAACCTTACCAACAAATAATTGTTTGTTTATGGCCAAGGCATCACCGCTTAACAATCGCTGAATTCATATCAATGGGATCTCTATTAGCATACCTACCAGGCAGTTAGGAAACTTTTAGAGATCATCAGTGCAACACAGAACAGCGTTTCTGAACCCATGGGTCAAAAGGAATATATGAAAAGATCATGAATAAACTTTAAAAATGGATCAACAAACTTTAAAAGTATATTCTCCTTTAAAGGAGAAAAAAGCAAATTCTGAGAGCCAGTCTAATTAAAGTGTCCCATTCATCCTGGAGCACATGTACAAAGACCATAAGTGTCCTGCTTCCTGGACAACTATCATAACTAACTTAGTTATTGGGGCTAAAATATGAAAGTCCTCCCCTGCCCTCCCATCATCTAATACCCATTAGGCAGAAGGCAGGGTACAGATACTTTTTATAGACTAACTGAATCAGAGATGCATAAGCTTTTGTGAGCTTGTCTGTCAGATAGCAGCTGATGAAGTGAGTTTTTCTTGCTCATGAGAGCCTATATACTTCTGATTCCATTAGTCTTTAAGGTGCATCTGTACCCTGCCTTCTGCCAGATTTCAGACCAGCACAGCTAACTACCTTTCTCTGCTAATATGTGTTAGTAACAGATGTCTGGCTGACTTTGTTTGTGACTTGCATGCATGTGCATATTGAGGGCTAGAAAATGGTATTTAGAGATTTGTTTTGGGGAATTGGCTTGTAGGTAAAATATATATGTATTACAACAATAGTCCAGGTCAGCAGCAAGGATTAATTGATTTGTAAAGAGCTCATCACACAGTCCTCACAACCTTTAAGGTAGACAGAATATCTAACACAACAAGGTGAACAGATATACACATAGCCTTGGAAATTGTGGGTACATACCACACTGTTCCATAACATGGGAGAAGGTGGCACCAACTCACAAGGTCCAAGAGTAGAAGGCCTCTGGTTTTGGGGGAACAGACCGAATTAGGAGAAGGCACAGAAAGCCCAAATTAGGATGGATGGATGTAACGGGTGTGTGACACAAAGAAATATGCTGATAGAACAGAATGTGAACAGTGTGGTGACCACAGAGAGACTAATCAGTGACAGCCACAGATGAAGAGTCGTCAGGAGGGGAAGGCCACATGGGAACTCAAGACCACATGGACAGAGGGATCTCTGAGAGGGAAACCCGAGGCATCATGGACAGAGGGCATACCACCAGCCCATCTCATCCACCCCACTGTGGTGGGGCGTTGGTCTCCAACCCCCATGTGGCTGACATGTGACATTCAAGAGAGAACCTCAGAGTCAAGCTTGCAGCCTGCCCAGACGTACCTTGACTTTGATGACAGCCCTAGGGCTGGCAGATATATAGAATTGCTTGTATTATTCTTTTTTGTTATCACTGTGTATCAATAAATTTACCTATTATCAAATGGAAAGACCATGGTCAGTCTGAGAGTTTTGGGTCCCCCCAGAACAAAACATCTGGATCCTAAATCCAGCACCAACACATATCCATAGTAGAGTACATATGTAGCCCTCTACTTGCCTGACCAGTATGTAGCCTACAGCAGGGGCCCCAACCACATATACATACTTATGCATCTACAGCTCAGGGGTAATTGAATCACAACCTGTACATAACTGTCAAAAATGCCACTCCTGGGGCTAGAACGCTGTCACTTAGGTGCAAAAAGGGAAATGGAATTCTGTCTTAAGTGACTTCAGACAAATCAGTTGAACCCAGTGTACCCTATTTATGAAAGGGGTATAACTCACAAGGACTTGGGGGCTTCCTTAATATTAATAAATAATTTTGAGATGATCACACAATAGGCACTTAAGTGACTGTAAGTAATTATTTCATCTTTTTTTTTCTCCACCAGTTTTTCACTTTCAATGGGACTAGTTTTCAACCAGCTATATCCTATGATGGACAAAGAAAGGGAAATAAATTGCCTTAATAATTTAATGGGGACAGGATTTCACCCAGTGAGTTTAGTTATTTGCATTGTATGTTTTAACAGTAACAACCTTGCTCCACATTGCTTCTGTGGCATAACATGCATCTGTAGAAAATGGGATCTGAATAATAGCTAATTTATCTAAATCTGAAAGTAATTAACATATTTGGGGGGTGTATGTCTGTTTGTCTACAGAAAGAGTGAGTGAGAGCAGTGAATATTATTTTATAGGCTTTAATGAAGAGTACATGTGATTAATAGTTCTTTGTGCTCTTTTGATGGACAGTCAGAGCTTCTTTCAATTTCTCATAACGATTTAAAAGGTCTATTACTTTCAACATATTTCTCACAAATTGTCCTAAGCATTTTTGCTGTGAATTACTTTAATTTTTGAGGATGACTCTTTTGTTAGGTCCTTTCAATTTCTGCACAGTTCCTAGACATATTTTGATCTCCTTAAGAGTCACTGACAAGATAAACTCTCATTCTTTTTTCATTTAAAAGAACAAGGATGGCATCAATTATAACTAAGACAAAGTGGGCACAAAAGTACTGGTGTAGTTATATACAACATGAGTAGCACGGGCAACCTAAGGACTGTTAAAACAAATAGAAGCTATTTCAAATTATAAGCATATTTGAAAAGGGAAATAGATAATAGTGCAAAGCAACCTGGCTATGTCAAAGAATAAAGCAAATTACAGAAATATTTTGGCCTCCTTCCAGCTTAAACTTCCCATTCTTCTAACTAAATGGATATGGTAAAAATGAATGTAAAAAGCATATAGAAGAGATCCTTGTGTGGTCCTAGTACACCTTTAAATGGGGAATGAAAACCTTTCTGTTATACTCTGATAGGTCCAAGGGAGACCAGCAGACAATGGGAGAGTCCTATTCCCCCAAGCACTACTGGGAGTAACAAGGAATAACGGCCATAAATTGACGGAGATTAGATTCAGGCTAGATATCAGGAGACACACAGTCAGGGTGGCTAGGATCTGGAACCAACTTCCAAGGGAAGGGTGCTTGCTTCTACCCTGGGGGTCTTTAAAAGGAGGCTAGGTAGACACCTAGCCAGGGTCATTTGACCCCAGCATTCTTTCCAGTTCATGGCAGGTGGTCGGAGTTGATGATCTGCTCAGGTCCCTTCCAACCCTACTGACTATGAAACTATAAAACTAAGTTCTTTTATCGTGCCATTACTGTAGCACCATCCAATAGAGTATAAGCAGCATGACTAATATCAATATGTATTGTTTATTCTCCCACGTACACCAAACAGAAGTTCATGTCCTGGAAACCCACGTTTTTGTGTTTGGGGTTTGTTTTCTTTTTTATCTAAATTTTCTGTGCATTTATATCATCGAAGGCAAAATCAAAGTAAGATACATTCAATGTAGGATAGAAGATGATGAGGCTTATAATGGTCTTTAGCTCAAAGGAGAATTCATTCAACAGTCTCAGACAAGCTGCAAAGAAAGGCCTGTCCCCTGTGCAGATAAGCTTCCTCCTCCTTGTAGGGAACTGCATTCTGCCAAAGGAATGAAACTATTAATCACAGTGTTGTCCTGAAGTTTTCACTGATCTTTTAGATACCCCAGGCAATGTTCCCTCTAAGGTGTAGCAATTCGTGAGTGCCCTGCTTCAGTCATGAGCATGCCGCTTTGGTCCATGAGCGTGCTGCTTCAGTCCATTCCTGAACTGGTCCTGCTTCCTCCTTTAATATTTAATATTACACTGTGAACCACATGCATTCTTTGATATTCATCTCAGTCTATTTATTATCTTGTTAGATGTTTTTCTTTAAAGGCCCAATTCTGCTTTTAATTTGCATTGTTGTAAATAATAGAAGAAACTAGCTGTAATACCCATATGCTACCTTGTAATTGTTTTATAGTTTGTAAATACCTTGTAATTACCTTGTAATTGTGTTGATGTGGCCAGGATTAAGGTTTGCTTAATACTTAAATATGGGCAAGCATTTGAGTTCTCTGTCTTCAGTTACCAAAGAGCTGACTTTGTCTCCAGTACCTTTGTTACATGAAGTGTGTGTACCTCCCTGTCATGTCATGTCATGTCTCTTGGACCCACATGCAGGCTGCGCTCTGCCTGCTCCCCTTTGAAAGCAGCATGGTGCCATGTGTGTCCTGTCACTGGGCAGATCAGGTAGCGAGGCACATAGCATCACTTTCAAAGGCTGCAACAAGATGTGGAGGCAGGGAGTAGGCAGAGTGCAGAAGACCCATGGGTCTGCCGGGCTTTGGCACGGGGCTTGCGGCACAGGGATGAAAGCTAAGATTAGGGTGAAGCCGGTGGGGCTTGGGGTGAAGCTTGCCTGAAGGGGCTGGGTGCAGAGCAGTTCCCTGGAGCCAGTGGATTCCATGCAGTGCCTGGCTTGGTCCCTGCCACTGCCTTGCCTTGGGGAGGAGCTGCTGCCTGCCCCATGCTGCAGGCATGGAGGAGGAAGGGTGGGGGCGATGATTGCCCACTGATCCACTGATCAGCAGCCCAGCCTTTCATGGGCTGCTCCAGCCAGGGCTGCAATTTTCCTCCCCACAGGAATGCCAGCGTGGTGTGGAGCAAAGCAGCCCCCATGCAGCTGAGCAGTAGTGTCCCATGCCAGCCCCAGTGCACGGCATTAAAAAGTTACTGCACAGCAACATTTTTTATTATGCATGGCCACACGTGCGCAGCTTAGAGGGAACCTTGTCCCTGGGCCTGAGCCACAGAGAGCCTGAAAATATGGACTAAGTTCTTGAAATGAATTCACTCAACAAAGACACTCAAAGATAGATTACGCTTTTGAAAGAGCCACCCAGATACCACGTGAAGAACTGCTGCAGTACAGAAGGAAAACCCCCATGAATCGCATACTGCTGGTTAAGACATATCACCCCCCCTTGGAACCTATACAGAAAATCTTCAAACAATTGCAACCCATACTAGAAGAAGACCCAATTCTTAAAGACATCTTCCTAGAACTGCCCATCCTAGCCTTCAAACAGGCACCAAACCTCATTAACCTTATCACCAGAAGCAAACTTCCTATGGCCCAAAACACACCGAATGGATCCAAACCATGCCATGACAAGAAATGTAAAACCTGCCAACAGATCTCTACCACTCCCACAATTATTACACCCCACAAAAGAACTATCAGCATTCTTGGATCCTACAGCGGTACCTCCAAAAATGTAATACATCTCATCCAAAGCACCAAATGTCCTGATGGAAAATACATAGGAGAGACCAAACAACAACTGGGCACCAGAATGAATGCACACCAGAAATCCATCAAAGACAGGAATACCCAATTACCAGTAAGGGCACATTTTCACAAGAAAACCACTCTTTCCCCAGTCTCTAAGCTCTAATCCTCAAAGGGAATTTAAAAATACCTTTCACAGATGAGCCTACAAACTTCATTTCATCAATCAAATAGAAACAAAAAATCATGGACTAAATATAGATGTTAGATTTATGACATATTTTAACCTGCCTGACATCTGACTCCCCAGGTACCTCTCCACTATTTACCAGCTATATTCATTCCACTCCCCACCCCTCAGTCCCCAGCCTGTGTCTAAACCACTGACTCCTCACTTTACACCTTCACTGACTGCCTGTCTTGCATGCTTACCAGCCTCTGACTTTTTTACTAGTCATTCCATCCAGGAAGAGCACACACCAACTCAGCCTGACAGAGGATATTTGTATCCAAAAGATTTCAAAGAAGAATTTTCTCAAATATTTGAACTGGTCTAATAAAAGATATCAGATTCACCCAAAAGAACCTTGTCTGTTTGTGTCCTTAGACCAACTTTCCTTGGAAAGGTTGGGAAGTCACAGAAAATGGTGTGTTTGGATACAAATGAATCCTCAAGTTAGAAAATAAAAAAAACCCCGAAACAATAATTTATGTGCTTTTACTTTTCTTAACATTCTTTCTTCGGGCTTTCTTCTTTCTTCTTCAACACAACTACAACCATACCCCTGAAATGGATTCAAGTGTTCATGGAAATCCAGTGCAGAGCTCAGAGGATAGGTCTCGTGTTCACAGTAGTCTGTGTTGCTTAAAAGTCACTCTGTACCAGCTGAAGCTTCCTAAGTACTGAAGTCCTGATGCCTAGGTATGGAGCATTTCTTTAATCCATCTGAGAGGTGAGGAAAGGCTTGAATAACTGAGATTAGATCATTTTCCATCAGGATAAGACTGACCCTCATATTGTCAAAAAGGGATCATAGAAAGTATTATTCACAAATGCCTCTATTCAAGTACTGAATGTCAACAAAAAAAGACTACCTCAAGACTACAACTGAAATACAAGCTGCATCGACTAACTACGTGTGTATGTTCAACAAAAGAAAATTGAACTATTGGTACAAGCCCTTCAATGTTCTTTTCTTTGTCCACCATCATTACACACATCAGATTCTGCTTCATCCAGCCACACTCCATCCATAAACAGGTGTCATTTAAACACTGGGCTGTCTTGGTAGTAGTGGTATAGTTATATGCAATTTGGATAAATAGAGTTGTACTTTATCTTTGTATTGCTGGTACATGAGTCCATGTAATATGAGACCAAGTCACCCAATCAATCAATGCTTGTATATTTGTTGTGGGATTACACAACCAAGGGGACTAAGGGTAGTTTTTCATCATTCTCCAAGAAGACTCAGCCCATTTTACCACATTATGGTGGCCCCCCTAGCTCCTCTCTCAGGCAAGGCAGCTTTATGCTTTAATGTCCTGATATTTTACATTTAAAATCCATATTGTCCAGAACAGAACAGAACAGTGCATGACTCATACTACTCTAATGAGCTCACATTTCCTTCACATAACCCATATCTTTAGTTTTCTGGTTTCTAAAAAAGAAAAGAAAGAATAGATAAGAGAACTGCACATAATGACATACATTCTGCAACAGATCAGTGCTAAAATTTTAACGAATGGTACTTGTTTGGTCACTTGATCCACTACTTATACAGATTCAGAACAGGTGTTTATAGTCTGAACCAGCTATATGCAATATATTTGGTGCAATATGACACCAAAGTTTACTGAAGGAATCTATAAACGAATCTTTCCTGTGCTGTCAGATATTGCTTAGGGCACAAGCAGGTTTCACAAATCCCTATTAAGTCTTATTAGTTTTTCCTCTGAGTAGTAGCAGGTGGAGTGATTCTTGAACCCTGGACCCCCTGTCATGAACCCTGGACTCACCTTCCAGCAAGCCCGGAGTTTCAACCATCTCTTATGCTGGGGTATCCTCAGGGCTTCTACCAGATCCTACTCATAAGAGCCTCATGTAAGCTTCCCAGACTGGGATCCTTCTCCCCTTAAGATTCAGGTGTTTAATCCCTCTACCTTCATCTCTTCTCCATTCAATTTCCAAAAACATTCTCTAGATTGCTCTGATGATCTCCTCCAAAAGTTTCCTAACTGCCTGATAGGTATACTAGTGGAGTTCCCATTGATATGTATTCAAATATTGTTAAGTGGTGATGCCTTGACCATAAACATACAAATCATCTGTTGGTAAGTTTTCCCTGCATTAATGAAACAGCAGCAAATAATGTGGCTTCTTTCTTAAAGCATGAGTGTTTCCATTTTGTTGGTTTGTATAGATTTAGAGCTAAGGCTTTTACTTGTTGATGAACTTTGGCATTTGTTGTAAACTCACTCCACTTAATGCATCATATTTGTCTAAGGAATTTGCTTTGCAAAATACTGATTTTTCTCACACACAATACACAACTTTTCCCCAGAAATGACTGCCAGAAACTGTAGTACACATTATATGTGAGAGAGTTGCTGCTGGTTACCAGCAAAAGTGAAAGTAAAATCTGTTGCAGCTTAAAAGCAGCAAAATAATGAGCAAGCTTATATCCCTAGCTGTGGCTACTCAGTTACTTACTACAAGAAAAGATCTTTGTCCTTCATTCTCTCTTTCAAAAACAAAGTGTCCTATATTCCAAGGCATGTTGTGTTTGAGAAAGTATGGTACTTGGATATCTCTATGTGCTTTCATGGATTTCAAGCTCTAATATCCATATGTTAAGAATGAAATAACATATAACCAGACTAATAATGGCAGGCTGAAGTTTCATAGTTTGATATTTAAACTGTAGATTTTCAATGGCCAAATTTTGTTTAAGCTGGTATATTCAGTGGCAACCGTACCAATTTCTAATATTATTTCTTTTGGGCATCTGCATTGGATTCCATGTTTCTGACTCTTGTATTCCTTTACCTTCAAATGAATTAGTCTCTATGTGTCACATTGCCCTGCCTTTTACCTTCTAAAGCAAGGCTTCATTTGGGCTTTGGGATCTCATTTGATTTATGTTTTTCTTACTGATTTTTAATGTCATCCTAACACCTTAAATGTTTGGTGTGTTTTACAGCCAAATTCAATAAGATGGGTCCCATTGAGTATTATCCTGGCTCTTTGAATGACAGCCTTTGTCCAAGTTATACTCTCAAATATACAACACAATATGCACAGTAATCAGGGGACCAGTGCCTGACACTAGCAAGCGGAGTGAATTCCATGAACAGAGGTTAAACCTCATTGATTTCTCTTTTAAGCCAGAAGAAAGAATGTTGAGAAAATTAAAAACACATAAATTATTGTTTTGAGGATTTTTTCTTTTTCTGACTTGAGGAGTAATTTGTATCCAAACACACCATTTTTCTGTGACTTCCCAACCTTTCCAAGGAAAGTTGTTTACTGATTGAGCTCTCACTTTGTTTAGGCCAGGGAAAGACAGACAAAAAAGGCTTCCTTTCATCTTGTGCTTCCATTTTTGCATCTCAGAGCTGATTCTACTGAAGTCAATGACAAAACTTGTATTAACTTCAGGCTCTAAATCTATTTATTGCCAGCTGTCTCATTCCACACACTGGTACCAAAATAGCTAAGAGCCTCCTACTTTACCCTACTCATATGGTGAGTGCCAGAAAAATGCATTATGCCACGCATTGTGTAGCAAGGCAACCCAAGGTGCAACTCAAAAACACCTAGCTGCTAAATTGAGGTATAAACAAGCCCTCCAATCAACTGAAAGCCACATTTAAGCTTTATTCATTACTTTTGTTCAATTTCACAATCTATTTGCAAAGTGTAGAAATGGAATGAAAAATAACTTTGTTTTTGACATTCTTGCATGTGGCATGAAAAGCAGTAGGTGGCAGAAAATGTGAAAAGTATGAATAGCTGAATTTTGCAAATTAATCTTCAAATGTGATTTTCAGCTTCTTGCAAAGGTGAATGTATTAATAATAACCATGAAAAAAGAATGCAGGAGAGAGACTTGCTATGGTAATGGAGGAAAAAAAGCAGAAGAGATTTATTCCTAAATAACACAATATTATTAGAAAAAACAGTCAAGATTTCCCATTTGCTGGAAAGCAATGATATCAGATATATCATTCTTTATAATTTATGTCCTCTTCTCCAGACACTGCAAAACTATACTATACAATTGCCACCCCAAAATCAATTGCCGCCCTTCTGAATGTCTTATGGTAACAAAAAGAAGACTCTATAGAGAGGTTGGCTGTTTGGTTAGAAGGTGTTAGTTTATTTGATTCTTTTCCTATCTCCTACTGTAGTATTGAACTAATTTTCCTGTCTGATGCAATGCAACAATCCATAAAATGGGACAACATACTACTTCAAAAGTTGTTCGGAAGTTTATGTAGGCTGATTTTAATGTGCTTCTCAATTCTAAAATATAAAAGTTTCCTATAGAAATCATTTTTTATTAATAAAAATATATCATATCTTCTACAATCCTTAGGTTAGCTGGATACCCAAACTGTACAACCAAGATTAGAAAGGAAATAACTTTTATTGCCTACCACAGTTATTACTGCGAAAGCCTTTTGCATTCCTCTAACACCAATGGTTATGGTATTAGGAAAACTAATGAATGAGTTTCATTTCACACAGTGAATACAAAAAAGCACCCAACGTAGTAGAGGGAAAAGAAATTTAGGGTAAGAATCAAGACTTGATGTGTGTTACTTCTACTGCTTTAACTGTAGTCTATTTTCTGGATTTTTAAGATAATTTTAGCAGTTTTCTTAGCTAGTGGATGAGGAGTCTACAGAAAAAGTCAAAGGGATATTTTTAAAAGTTTCTAAATCATTCAGTCTGAACAGTGAAATGAATTGTGCTGAACATATATGTTGAGCTGAAATATGGACATATGTTCTGGGGGAAATGCAAATGCAACCATCTTGATGGATTTCTGCTATGGTTATAAAACCTGCTTCTATGTAATTATGCATCCCAGATTTGTAATTTTCTGTTGTTGAAAAATGCATGAGTTGACCTAAATATAATTGCATAAAAGTAATAGTATTTAGATTAGACTAGATTAGACCATGCAGTATTGATGTGTTTGGCAAGTTAAATATGAAAGTAAATCAATTTTTAAACATTGTGTACTATTCCTTACATTTTCCAAATGCACTGAAGCAAAATAATCAACATGTATTTTGTCAGTAAGTAGGATATGTGTTTCAAGGAATCTTGCAAGAAGTAGTGTATATGAATGCATTTTGGTCTTATTATACAGGTTGCCATTCCACTCTGATAATGACTAATAATTAAGTTGCCTATGGGACTTGTTACATGTTGTGCTTTAAGCTTCTCAAATGTTTATCAGTGTTAGTGTTAGTCTGAGTTTAGAGTAGTTACCTGTTCAGGCTAAAAGCCTTCTCCAACTCTTACCCATCTGAATAGCCATAATTTGCCACTAGAGGACTGATAATAAGCAGGGGCGTGGTAATAAGAAGCCATGTTACAGGACCTCCATACTGTAACCCAGGAGGTGCACAGTCACACCAGGGGAAATGTCTTGTTAGACCTGGTCCTGGCCACAAGCAACGACATGGTGAGAGGACTGCAGGTGATCGATCACCTGGGCAATAGCGATGATCGCCCACTGGAATTCACCATCCAGCGCAAAGTGACAAAGGCCTGCTGCAAGACAGCAGACCTGGATTTCAGGAGGGCAGATTTCATTGAGCTAAAGAGACTAGTTGGGGAGGCACTGAGGTCCCGGAGGGGCAGGGAATTGAGAGTCCAAGAAGAGTGGTCGTTCCTGAAGGAGACGATCATCCAAGCCCAAAGGGTGGCAATCCCAACATGGATCAAAGGGGGAAAGAGTGCTCAAATGCCCTCATGGCTCACCAAAAGCATCCAGGAACATCTCAAAGCTAAGAAGGAGGTGTACACCCAATGGAAGGGAAAGGCCATCACCTGGGAGGACTATATCTCCGTTGTTCAGGATTGTAGGGTGGCTGTTAGGAAGGCCAAGGCGGAGATGGAACTGGGACTAGCTACCCAGATCAAGGATAACAAGAAATCTTTTTTTAAATACATAGAGGATAAAAAGAAGTTTTTGGGTAACATGGGGCCTCTGCAGGAAATGCTTGAAAATCTGGTGGTCTCACCGGACGACAAAGCTAAGCTATTTAACAATTTCTTTGCCTACATTTTTTTCTGAGCAGAGACCAAGTCATCCCCCCCACTGGGATCCCTGATGGTCCCAGGGAAGACACAGCCAGGTCCAGGGTCAGAGAGGACCTAGTCAGGGAACTTCTGGTGGGACTGGATGTGTTCAAATCAGCAGGTTCTGATGACCTCCACCCCAGAGTGCTGAAGGAATTAGCAGAGGTCATTGCGGGATCCCTGGCACAGTTTTATGAGCACTTGTGGTGCTCTGGCAAGGTGCCAGAGGACTGGAAAAGGGCTGATGTGGCCCCCATTTTCAAAAACCCAGGACATTATATGCCTGTTAGTCTTACCTCAGTCCTGGGGAAGCTCTTTGAGAAAATTATCCAGGTGCATATCTGCGAGGGGCAAGCAGGGGAGTGTATGCTTAGGGGCAACCAACATGGGTTCATTAGAGGCAGGCCCTGTCAAAACAATCTGGTAGCCTGGTAGCAGATTTTATATGACCAGGTCACAAAAATCCTTGGACGCAGGTGTCACGGTGGACATAGTCTCTCTGGACTTTAGGAAGGCCTTTGACACTGTCTCTCACCCCATTCTCATTAAAAATTAGGAGATTATGGTGTCAATGCCTACACAGTCAGATGAGTTGCCAATTGGCTGGAGTACTACATCCAGAGAGTGGTGGTGGATGGGTCATTTTCGACCTGGAGGGATGTGGGCAGTGGGGTCCCCCAGGGTTCAGTCCTTGGGCCTGCACTGTTCAACATCTTCATCAGTGACTAAGAGTGGGGAGAAGTGGGCAAGCTAGAAGGGAGGGACAGGCTGCAAGTGGATCTGGACAGGTTACAGGGGTGGGCAGATGAGAATAAGATGGGCTTCAATACTGACAATTGCAGGGTACTGCACCTAGGGAGAAAGAACCAGCAGCATAGCTACAACTGGGGAACTCCCTTCTCGTCAGCATGGAGACAGAAAAGGATCTTGGAGTCATTACAGAATACAAGATGAACACGGGTCACCAAGGTGGGGATGCAGTCAGGAAGGCTAACAGCACCTTGTCATGCATCCACAGATGCATCACGAGCGGATCCAAGGAGGTGATCCTCCCCCTCCATGCGACACTGGTCAGGCTGCAGTTGGAGTACTGTGTCCAGTTCTGGGCACCGCACTTCAGGAGGGATGTGGCCAGCATTGAGAGGGTCCAAAGGAGGGTCACTTGCATGATCAGGAGGCAGCAGGGAAGGCCCTACAAGGAGGAGCTAAGGGACCTGAACCTGTTCAGCCTCCACAAGAGAACACTGAGAGGGGATCTGGTGGCCATCTATAAACTGGCCAAGGGAGACCATCAGGCAGTGGGAGAGTCCCTGTTCCCCTGAGCACTACTGGGAGTAACAAGGAATAACAGCAATAAGTTGCTAGAGAGTAGGTTTAGACTAGACATCAGGAGACACTGCTTCAGTCAGGGCGTCTAGGATCTGGAACCAACTTCCAAGGAAAGTGGTGCTGGCTCCTACCCTGGGGGTCTTCAAAAGGAGGCTAGATAGACACCTTGCCGGGGTCATGTGACCTCAGCATCCCTTCCTGCCCATTGCAAGGGGTTGGACTTGATGATCTACTCAGGTCCCTTCCAACCCTACTGACTATGGGACTATGATTAAAAGCTACAACTGTAAACTGTCTACACAGAAGGGGAGGAGGGGACTTGGAGTGAGGGGCAATGCATCCTGGGATGCTAGAGGACTGAAATTTGGGTGGTTTCTCTCTCAGGAATAGCCACATATTCATTGAACATGAGCTAGGTAACACATCAGAGATAAACTTGCCCTGAAGTGGTATAACTTTTAAGATGCCTAAAGGGTGTCTTTGTTAAAGAAATCTTGTATTTCTCATGTTGTGAACAGATTTTCAAAATGTGTGCCAAGGGGGTGCTGTTCACTAACCTTTTCATCAGTGTCTCTGAATGGGCCCATCTGGATCATCTTCACATATACAGTTCATGAAACCAATTAGATAACAAGAAAATATAAAACTCCTGGGAGCTGATGGTAGTATACCTAGCTTGGAAGCACTTTTTTTAGGTCTCTGAAAGGGACCACCTCTCCACAACAATATTAACAGCTATTAACACAGCAATTATTAACTGAAGGCTCCACAGCAACATACGCAGAGATGGGAACATAAGAACCACGGCTATCTTTTTTAGGAAGCCAGGCTATTGTGTTTGGGCCTACCTGAACCAGATCAACACACCTACCAGGAAAGCATTGTCTGAGCAGCAGGACATTCTCAGCTTCTTACAAATGTTCTCTAAAGCAGTGGTTCTCAACCTTTTTTTGACCAGGACCCATTTGCCACGAGCAATGGCTTATCCCGACCTACACCCCCCGGCCCCACTGGTGACCAGCCCACAGTTCCCTGACCCCACCATGCCCCCAGCCATGCTGGGGCCTCTCACTCCCAACTCACAGCCCCCACCTCCCTCCCTCCGGCACTGCCAAAGGGGGCCCCCAGTCGCCCCATCCCGCCTGGGCCAGAGCATGGTGGCTGCAACAGTTCCAGCTCATGCAGGCGGCATCGAAATGAGTCTAGCCTGGCATGGACTAGAGGGAGGAGGAAGGGAGGCCTGTGGCATTCCTACCCTGGGCTGGGGCTCCTGCTTCATGCTAGACAGCCTGATCACAGCCCCTTCTGTTCCCCAAGCAGCATCTCCCAGCCACCCTGCTTCCATGAGCATGGGCACCAGCTCTGGTGCTGCCAGCCCATGCACACAGCTCTCCCCACCCCTTCTCCTGCTCACAATATTCTTGTGACCCACTTTTGAGTTGCAACCCATAGGCTGAGAAATGTTGCTCTAAAGGACTCAAATCTAAACCAAATATTTCATGAGTGATGAATCCCCAAGTTGGTTCTCTTCACATCCAAACATGGCAAGAAATGCCTTCTATTTGCTCTTGGAAATAAGGAAGTCTAGGAATTTACAGCTGATAATTTGAATGGTTCTGCAACATGATGTTTTATAGAAGATTAGATGACAAAAGATAATGAAGAAATTATCAGTTGTGGTAAAGCAACCCACTATCTCTGTTCATCAATCTACCTCTTCAAAAAGACACCGTCTCTATGAATTGTGATTTTTTTTTTTGTCAAAACCAGTATCCCTCACTTTAACAGAGGGGATGATATGTGGACGACATTGTGGAAAGAAGTTGTTCTTTGAAAGATATTTTAGTAGGAGAATGTTCATAGCAGAACGTTGCTCCCCTTGGGCATCTTCTAAAGATTGAATTTCATTTATAACTTTTGTATTGTCATCTTGGACTGTTTTATGTCTTTAAAGCACCAGGACGGTCAATAAACTCCAATAAAGTTTGTTTAGTGGCAGTGTAAATCTATCATCCATCAGTACAAGAAATAGTTTAAGGTTATTCCAAGTATTCCTTTTTATGAGGAAGAATCCACTGTCATGGAACTGAAACATGCCATTAATGGAACTGCCTTTTGAGCCATTAACATCTTGTTAATTACATCATCTATTCATAAAAACTGCATTCTGGTAACTATTACGTCAGTCCAAAGAGTAAAGTGAAATAGCTCTTATGTCAGTTCTTCTTATGCAGTCTTCGAACACAGATAAGGTGATAATGAAATAAATTTATTGTAAGAAGGATGCAGGATTTTTTTAAAAATTGGTGTGTACATGTAGTGGCATTTTCCCCAAAACCTCATTCATCCGTGATAGAAGCTAAGCTGCATACCTCAAGTAAAAAGAATCCATTCATGACATTAATAAGGCAACTTTGAATCATAGGAAAAGATTGCTGGAAGGGACTTCAGGAGGTCCAAGTCCAAATCATGGTTCTTGGTAGGATCACCTTGAAACTATCCAAAACAAATGCTTGCCTAAACTGATCCAAAAAGCCTTCAAATATGGAGATTCCACGATCTCTAGATAGGCAGTGCTTAACCACCCTCATAGTGAGAAAATTCTTCTTCACATCCAACCTAAATTTCCACTTGCTAAAATTTAAGACTGCTGCTCCTTGCAGACACAAGGAATATTTTGTTACCATCACCCTCTCCATAAAAACCCTTCAGGTATTTGAACACTGTTATCACATCTCCCTTCTGTTTTCTCTTTTCCAGGTCCTATTAAAGCATTCAGCCAAGCTGTAAACCACACTGCATTTCCTTAGCCGAAATAAGTAAAGCAGCCACATTGAGTTCATTTCATATGCTTACTAGCTATTATTCCATGGTGAGGGCATCAAGGTCAGACATATGATATGGAAGGTCAGTCAGTCTTTATTTAGATGAGCTTCCAGCTCCCACCTCCAGCAGGAGCAAACAATTCATGATTGGGAGCCTTGTGTAAGGAAACTCCCAAAAGAAAAGACTTACCTTTACCTCTTTGAAAAAGTTTTGTACACATGAATTCCATAAGCTGCCTTCCTTCCCTGAAGCTCAGAGGCCATATTCTGGATGGAGAAGGACCTAAGTAGCAACTGAAACTGTTTTATGCCCTTGGGAAGAAGCCTGAGGGCGTACGGTGTATGTTCACAGCTACAAAGAGAGATTGGTGATGAAGGGCACCTTGTGCCTGAAGGCTTATCCAAAAGCTCTCCCAACTATATAGCTGGTTCAATAAAAGACATCATCAAAAGCCTTGGCTTTCAACATTTCCTGTACCACCTTAACTACAACATTACACCCTACTACACTGATGATGAAGAAAACATTATGAACTCCAGTTCAAACACCCTGCGCACACCAGAAGTGTGATGATAGGCAACAAACATCTATAAGTATATCTGCTTTAAACACAAGTAACACTTTCATAAATGTTGTAAAATTTCTTAAAAGGGAAATGTCCAGATAACTTATCGTTATTTTATACGTCATATAAAAATAGGTCATTATTGTTGTTTACTTTTGTACTCCTTTTGGGGTAATGAAATCAGACTTGCTAATTTTTTGGTTTTGTTTTCTAAGTCTCCTGTATGCTGTTCTAACTGGGGGGGTCACAAAACTAGAGAAGGTAAATATAAATGGAAGAAAATTAAAGAAAACAAACTTATTTATATTAAAATATTTTTGATTTGTCCTGAAAACATCTCTCTTTAAGTTTAATCTTTTTTAGCTATATTTTTTAACTGTGTTGTTGTTTGGTTATTGATTAAGCTTAAGTGGGATTTAAGTGGTACATGGGCCTTGTGCAGACTTTCTATGAAAGAATAGTATTTTAGCCACAGAATCCCTTAAATATATGCCTTAGTATGTTGGTGCTCTGCCATTTCTTGGAGACTGCACCATACTCCCTGTCCCAGACTTACTTAATTTTAAATAAATGGAAAAAGGTAGGGGTTCTTTTAAAAAGAAATAGTGGTTGATCTTCCAATTTTGCTCAGGAAAAAAGTCCAAAATCAATTATGTGTTTTAGTTTAAGGAGGGTAAGATTAATTCAAGTGATTAATAAATAATTATAGCTCCTAATCCTATAAATGCATATCCATATGAGTAGTCCAATTGACATTAATGGAAATACAAGAATTTTTGGATTTGGGGCCGTATTTCATCTTTTAGATGACAAGAGACAGGCTGGTTGGAACACCTGGCAGAACAGAAGTGTAGTAGACTAAAATCTACCCTAGTTTCTGAATTTCTGTGTTTCTTACTGTTGTATGTTCCTCTCTTTTTATGGAAATCAGGACGTTTGTAAGACATGAACAGAATTACTGTACTCCATGTACTTCTGTAGAACTAAGGTGGTCTAAAGAAACACAGATATTCACTTTGCTTAGATAATGCTGGAGAAAAAAAGAATTTCTAGTGAAATGTTAAATATCCCTGGAAATCAGGGACAGCTGAAAGTCACACAATGTATTCTGTTATCGAAATAATTTTTTTTCTTTGGCTTCTTCTATTTGTCCTTGTAGTCTCTGGACTATATCCTAATTGCCACATGTAAGAACGACATTATAAAGTGTCTTCTCTTTGAAGTAGATGTCTTATTTTCCTGTTACCATTTTTAACTGTTATGTACAGAGCAGTTACATGTGTGAATGCATTCTGATTATTCTGAAAAGACTGACTTGTGACTAAAAGGCAGGAAGAATATCTGTACAATAATATCCTTGAAAGGAAAACACAAAAAGCCATTGCTTGCCTGTATGTTTGCCTATATATGAAATTTGTTCAAAGTTCACCAATACAGACAATTTTTTTAATGAATTCTAAGATATGCATGCATATTTAATTAATATCAGTTCTGCAGTTGCTGAAAGTGGGGTATTACTGTTGTGTTATATTTCATTGGTAATAACTAGAGGAAGAATGCAATTGCTGAGCAAAATTCTATTTTCTGACACACCCATGAGACCTTCTTGATTCAATGGAAATTGCATTTACTTTATAAAAAGACAATTTTCTCCATTGCCTGGGAAATAATTGTTAACTTGCAAGTCAGTTCTCCTTTCCTAAGTCACTTTTTCTCTCTTTACAAGTAATAGATTTTGTACTGGATTTTCCAGCTCGTTCAGTGTTGTTCTCAACTCTGTGCCCATTGAGAATGATGAGAGTGAATTTCAATAACATGGGTGCAATTCTCATTCAGTGGGAAATACTTCAATGAAAGCAGTCAAAACAATGCTGAATGCTTCTAAAATCCATCTTCTTTTCTGCCACCAAGTCACCCTGCATTTTTCTCCACAGAACAGTACTAGGGGAAAAATGCAAAGTTATTTCAAAATAATAAATACCACAAACCTGTTTTTGTGGTATCTCAAGCCTTCCATCTGCACTCCCAGTAACCCTCACTGGCTTAGCTATTTATTCATTGTCATCTCTTTAGAATAGATTCAGCATGATAGCTACCCTAAAGACTGGCATGGCATTTCCTGACAATAACTAATATGCTAAATATTTTTTAAATCCATGTACATTCTTAGGGTATAATACAGCTACTCCTTACTTAACATCATAGTTACATTCTTGAACAATGTGACTTTAAGCAGAACAATGTTAAGCAAATCCAATTATGTTGCAGTAATTACCTACTAGCAGGCTGCAACCAAACATTATAACCGAATATTGTGCAAGTCTAAACAAGTATGTTCTCTAATAGATCAGCGACGTAATAACCAAACAACGATAATTGGGATGACGTTAAGTCAGGAGTACCTGTACATAGAAAGGGTAAAGAATACAACTTTTCAGACAGATTGTTTGGTTTCCATAACTGTAATGTTCTGTGGTAGATTAAAGGTAGTGTCAAGTCAAGTCAGTCCAGAGGCCACTGCAACCACTGGGGCACCTTAGATGCTGTAACAACCCCTCTTCACTCCACCCTGTGTTTGGCTAGCTTTGTGCATTCTGTCAACTGAGCCCTGTCCAGTCTTTCATGTTGGTTTCCCAGCTCTTTTGGGGTCTACCTCTTTTTCTCTTTCCATCTACAGTGCCCTGCATTATGGTGTTGGCAAGGTTGTCCAGACTCCTTATGACATGTCCAAACCATTGCAACTTCCTTCATTGCACAACTTCCAACAACAGTTTATAAGTTTCAATTTCTTGACTGATTTGCTGCTTGACAGACTCACTGGTCCAGTGCGCAGTGTGCAAAACACACAGCAGTCTTCTAAAGCAGAGCATTTCAATTCTGTTCTCGATCTTGTTATTAAGCATCCATGCCTCACAGTTATAAAGCATCATAGAGATAACCACAACATGCAGATGTAACTTTATCTTCAGTGTAATATTGCTGCTTGCCCAGATTTTTTTAGCTTTGTTAGTTGGTTGGTGGCAATAGCTACTTCGGTCTTGGCTTTCTTCTCAGAGGGTAAGTCTTCTATGACAGTGGCTCCCAGATACTCAAAACGTGTTACTCTTTCTAGTTTTTCATTATGAATCTTCACATCAATATTGCTGTCAGTTATCTTGGAAGTTGTCATCACTTTCTCTTCGCAATGCTGATTTCCATTCTGTAGCTCTTTTCAGTTTTATCTAGCACAGTGGTTCCCAAACTGTGGGTCATGACCTCAAATGTGGTCGCAACATTGGGAGATGGGGTTGTAAGGGTTAGGGGCCGTGGGTTGAAAGTGAGGGGCCATGCTGAGGAAATTGAGTCATGTTGAGGAATGGGGCCATAAATGGGGTTATGCTGAGGAAAATTTCGGGAAGCACTGGTCTAGCATTTCTGTAAGTTCCTGAAGCCCTTTAGATGTCCCTGCTATCAGAACAATGTCATCAGCAGCAAAGTGCAGCCTCCAACTGATACAGTTCCTGTGAAATTCTCTAAGGTATCTGACATGATTTGTTTGAGGAAGGGGCTTAGATGGCACGGTGAGAGTAGGCAACTTTGGTGCACTTCTACTGAAGTCACAAACCATTCATTGATATTGTTGTCAATCAGCACTTCATTACTTTCATTGAGGTAAAGTTCTTCTATTAGTGTTATCGAGGATCTGCTGATGTTGCAACCCCATTTGGAGTCATGATCCATAGTTTAGGGTTGTGACCCAACATGCTTCTTAATCATGAACCAAAGTGCTTTGTGCCACACCCTGTCAGAAGCTTTCTTGATGTCTATGAAGTTATAGTCAAGTTATTTTGGGTGATCACAGTACTATCCACACAATACTCAGAAGTTGAAAATGTGTTCTGTGGTACTTCTCTCCACTCCAAACCCAGTTTGCTTTTCCTTCAGCATGGCCTCTACTTGAGGCTTGAGTCTGTTCAGTATTATTCTTAGAAGTACTTTGCTTGGATGGCTGATCAAATTGATGGTGCAGTAGTTTGTGCATTGGTGAAGATTTCCCCTTTTAGGAAGCGGGATGATGACTGATTTCATCCACTGGTCTGGCCAAGTTTTCTCCTTCCACATAATGCTGCAAATTTTGTGAAGCATGCTTGTTATGTTGTCACCTGTTCTGCAGGTATATTGTCTACCCCAGTTGCTCTCCCATTCTTCAGGTTTCTAATGGCTTCTTCTACTTTTTCTCCTGAGATGTCTGGGTCTTCCTCTTCAGTGCTTCCATATTGTCTTTTGTCTAGTAGGTCAAGTAATTTGGGCCCTGTTTGGATGTTGTAATTGTAGAGTTCCTTTGCATACTCTATTCATCTAAAGGTAGTGAGATCTATCTAATTTGTTTTTGTGACATGATCATTTCAGACCATTCATGTTCTTCAAGATGCCCTTTACATTGGCTTGCTAATTTGGCCATTCTCTTGTTCTGATCTCCCTTCATGTATCCCCAAACACTTAAAATATTTTTCTATATTTTATAGCGCATTTTCTAAATTACTTTACTCTTAAATGTCTTGGATTTGACATCATGTGTCAAGACAGCATGCTGATGTGAAAAGCCATTTTATCCAGAGAGGGATTTTTTAGTCCATGGCAATATGCATTCCTCCAAAAGACTTTTGATGAGCTTTGTGTGTTCTCTTCACCTCTTCTTTCAGATTAGGGAAAAAGTATGTCATTTTCTCCAGGTAGGAATCTGTGCTTAATAGCTTCTAATTGTCTCATCACCTGTGATCTTTTCTTTCACAACATTTAGACTAAACATATTTGTCTTTTGCATATTCATTATGACAGTATTCATGACTCTCTTTGGTCAGCAACCTGTTGCTTCAAGGTCTTCTGAGACTGCAGCAAAGTAGTATAAACTGAACAATATTCTCTGTTGTTCTAAGTGTTTTATCTTTAAACGTTAAGATCTTTCCCAACAAGAAAGGACAAATTTAAGTGAATAAGGAAAAAAAAAGAAAGGAATACATTTAAAAAGACACCCTTTGTGATACCTGTGACATGAGCTGATGAATAGCTGTCTGCATTCACAGGTCAGTTAAACATCATTTTTTACTCAGAACATCTCTAAGTGTGTTCAGGTTACTCTTGCCTTCTTTTTCTGTTTTTGTTTTTTTTCCATCTACATCATTATTATCAACCACCAAACTCTCCAGCTGAGAAGCATGCTGGTCTCATACATTGCAGCTACTTTTAAACAAAAATTCATATTCTCGGTACTAGCCAACTAGATGCAAATTTGTTTCTAAGTTTAGTTCCCTCCTCCAGATATTTGTTTAAACTCAAAAATTGTCTCTGAGAAGCTTCAAGTTTGCTCTGAGTTGCACTGGTAGCCACATTCTGAAAGTGATAGTTCCATCACTCCAAGAAACACTGGAACTGTACAAGACGCTTTGTCACACCTTTTTCCCCTGCCAATATTTTGTATCCTAGATGCTGAGGGATAAAGGTGCCTCCTTAGTTCACAATCTAAGCCAGCACAAAGAAAGCTTTAGTGAAGAAGAATATCTATTCCACAGTCTTTAAGCAGTTTCACAATTACTCTCAAAATACATTCATTGAAGTAACTCATTAGAAATCATCCTGCACTTTAGCATTAACTATAGCTATGAATGATCATTGATGAGCTTGCAAACAATTTCCTTCCATTAATAATATGATGAAATGAGTCTGTGGGTGTGTTTAAGGATGGGTTGATGAAATGGTTGGGCAAATACGATGTAAAGCAATTTTGACTATGTGGGTAAAAAAGACTACATCATGCTGTATTCACCATGACTAGTAAAATGACATTTTTAAATTATGCAGATCTTTTTTCTGTCAATCAGATTTTTGAAATAATGATATTCTCCCAGACTTTCCTTCTCTTTCATCTTGTGCTCAGAGCTAAGCCCAGTTAGGTGTAAGTCATTTTCAAAAATAGATCAAGATATCTTCAAACATTAAGGTATTTTTTTTTATTTAATGGATGCATAACCACCTCATACCATCTCCCTTGAAATTTGGACAACAGCAGAAAAATGTAGGTCATCCTGTACAATAATATTTTGGCAGGATTTAGGCTTGCATGAATCCTATATGACTTTTCAGTATTTAACATGATTCCTGGTCAAGAAGGTAGGCTGAACAACATTTTATAGGGTATAGATATTTTTTTACTGCTATGTTCATTATTTTTCTTGATTAGATATACCTTCTTCAATAAGCTTCCTAATGATTTATATGGTGTGTGCTGCTAATACTTACATTACAGCAGTTTGTATTTACTTAAATCTAAGACAAAGTATTTTTCCCATTCAGTGGGGAGAAAAAAAGCCCCTCATCTTGTATTCAAGTACAAGACAAGGAGCAGGCAGTTGCTGGGGCTCCAGCTCTGGCCTTGACCCAGGCTCAGAGTTAGAACTGCAGCCACCCTTGGTCCCCCTCCTGCTACCTGCTTCCCGGCTCTGGCCTCCCTACCTCTGCCTTCTATCATGACCTACTTCCCACCACCTCTGCCCCTTCCCACCTGCCCCAACCACCTCTGCCCGCTTGCTGCCCCACCATCTGCTCCCTAAAGCTTCTGCCCCCTCCTCTGCTTACCTTCAGCCATGGTCCTAAGGCTGCAGTTGCCATGTTGCTGCTGCAACCACTGTTGGCTGGCTGGACAGGAGCTGGAGCCACCATATGCTCCATGCCCTGGGTCAGAGCAGGGCCAGAGCTACAACAGAGGATATGTGGTATGGGAGGGGCAGAGGCATGAGGCAGGCTGGTACCAGGGTGTATAGCACTGAGGTTGGCAGACAGCAGCGGGAGCAAATGGTGAGGGAGAAGGTGCCAGAGGACGTAGGTACTGCGAAGACAGGGAGTACAGGCGGTGTTACCCTATGGGGTCAGGCCAGCTCTCAGGATCTCAATATTGCATTGGTAGACAGGAAGGTGTGACACAAGTGCACATATACAACCACACAAATCAATGAGGTGCATACACACACACACACACACACACACACACACACACACACTACCCACACCCTCTGTACACACACACAGATCACTAATTCGTATATCACACATATATATGTGTGTGTGTGTGTGTGTGTATGCACCAGTTCACACACGTACCACCCACCTGCACATACACACAGGTGAGTTCCTAACTTGGATGGTACGGTGTGTGTATGTGTGCACTTGGGGTACCTGGAATACTTGGGGGGAAGGTTAAGGTGAGAAAGAGAGCTGAAGTATAGGGAGCGAAAGTTGCCAGAACTGGGATTAGAACTGGTGGACTAGAGAGAAGCTAGCTGAGGAACTGAGGCTTGGGGTTACTCAAGGTCAAGTGGCCCCAGGGTTACTCAAGGTCACTGATGCAAGGGGAAAAGCCCAGTGGGAGAGACAGTCAGGAAAGAGAGAGAGGCATAAACCTGAGGGTTTGGAGCTGGAAACTGAGGCAGACAGATGAGAGACTGGGGGCCAGAAAAGTGGTAGCAAGGAGGAAACAGACAAAAACCCAACTCAGGGTTTCAAACTGACAGGTTTATTAAATAGACAACACACAGCCCCATAAACTTATTGGTTCCCCCCCTTCCACACACACAAGCACTCACAATGGCAGCAGGAGAAAGGAAGGGCTGGGGTTCAAGTGGGGAAGAGAAGCAGAGTCCAAGTCCTTGGTTGAAGAGGGGGGGGAGGGGTGCAACCTATCCAGGCTGGAAAGGGGTCCTTGTCCAGTAGGTGTTGTCAAGAGAATGGTTGCTGACAGTGCCTCTGGGTGGATAGGTGATGTGGCATGGTGTTGGTATAGATGGAGAGGGCATCCCAAGGAATAAGTCTTCACTACCCCTTTTTATGGGGCACACTACCTCTGATCTCCTGGCACAAGGGTGGGCTGCCTCATCTTTTGTTTCTTGAATGCTGAGGGTGGTTCCAAGGGGCTGGGTCATTGGTCCAGGTATTGGTTTTGATGGTTCTGTCATTCAGAGGGAGCTATTTTTAGACTTAATGCCATTGTTTCTCAAGCTCCCTCATTCATCCCCATTCATTCAGGAACCAAGTTACATAGGAGGGGATAGGTATGAGTCATAGGTTACACAACAGGGCATGAGGACAAGGGAGAGACTTGACAAATAAAATGGAAGCTTGACATGACATGCTAACTTACATATGCAGGCCTAAATCATATAGTATCAGTAAAACAGTAATATAGAACAGCAAAAATCAATATCAAATTAATAATTATACAATATAAAGAAGGAAAAAAAAACCCAAATACAACTTGCTACCAAAATAAAATGCTGAAACTTATCCTATGTCTTAGCTCACTTATACTTATCTATAGGGAATAGAGAGGGAGAGAAAAAGTTAGAAAAGGTCAGGGAAGGGGAGGGAATTTATTTTTTAATAAAAAAACAACAACAAAAACTGGGGGTTTTGCTACAGCAGCAGGGAAGGCAAGTGATGGGGGAACAGGTGGCGGGGAGCAAGGGGCAGGGGTTCCTTCTCCTGCCCCCTTACCGCCTCCCTCTCTGCTGCTGTTTTTCCCACTGAAGCAGTGGGGAGGCAGGATGTATTTAAGCCAACCCCTCCACTCCTTCCCCCCATAATTAGATTCTAGAAATGGAAAATTCATTAATTTGTTATAATTTTCCAGGTACAGAATCTAATTACTGGGGAGTTATCTTGAAAATTGAAAGTTGCCTTTCAGTTGGGTAAATACATTATTGTAACATCCATGAATGAAGTGCACTATCTTTATATAAAGGAGATGGAAATATGGTAACCCTACATAACTAGAGATGTGCTCTTTTGAACCCATGGACTTGTTTCCTTGTAGAGCTTCTTTTGATCCAAGTCACCCTAAAAGGGGTAAAGACAAGAAACTTATTAGCTACACAAATGAAGGTGTGATTATATCATAGATAGTAGCATACCTGTGCAAGTTTAATCAAACATGGGCATAAATAGACATGATGGCATAGATTTTAGAACATGCTAGCAACCAAGGTTTATTTTCAGAGTTCCTAGACAGTTTGTACTCTGTTTGCTAGCACATATACTCTCGGTGCTGTACCCCATGATGACAAGTCTCCACTGCTATTGCTATTTTGGTATGTTATGGCTCCATGTTCCCCCTATGGCTTTTGTCGTCACTAAGAAAAAAGTGCTGTTGTTGCTTCTTAACATGAAGTAAAACTCTAGTACAACGGCTGTCAATCTTTTTAGACTCAAAGCACCCCTTGGAAAATACCAGCTCTTAGCTTTCTCTCATACTTGACTATTGAATATAATAGAGCTATTCTTCTATTACAAATAACTCAGAAAGACCACAATAGGTCTAAATGGTTTTGACACTCTGGATTCCTATTTGAAATCTCTGGATTTATCTTGCAAAGCATGTGCAGGTGCTTGCACACCTGAGTTCTAATATTGTGCAGCACCCCATGTCACCCTTAAAAGGAAAAAACTTGAAAAGCATTAGTTAAACATTTATGCCGAGAAGAAACCTCTCTGTTATACAAAGTCCCTTTTCTAGCTTAAGCATGCATGTACTTTGCATATACTTTCCCTTCAGCATCAACTTAAAATAGATAGATGCTTTGGTTATTCTTTTCTTTTATGTAGCCTCCTCATAATTCCTAACAAACGGGCCTTAACTTGAAATATTGATTCACCATAATTATAGCAACAGTACAGGGCTGAACTAAATAATGTGGAAAGAAGATACTATAGCATCAAGAACAAAAAAGCAATAAATCATAATAAATTCAATATTCAAAGAGATATTTGATTTATAAGTTTGTGTATACTTTTAAAGTAATAAAGTAAAAGTTACAAATTCATCAAAAGTCAATGAAGGCAAAAAACAAAGTTTATCTAAAAAGATGTTTTAGTCTCTGTCTTAAAGAAGTAGAAATACTTAGTAGTTTAACAAAAAAATTAGATCACTATGTCAGAACATCTTCTCCTTGATCAGTACTGTATCTTTGAAAGAATGGAATTTCCATATCTTTGAGACATGTTAGTATGTAAGGTTGTGAGTTCATCACATCACATCACTCCCTCCCTCTCTCTCTCTCTCTCTCTCTCTCTCTTTACTGGCTGAAATTTTTTATCAGTGTCTTTTTTTTTTGCAGCTATGTTTCTTTTATATATTATCACTGTTAGACTCCCCAGGGAAGCTGTAAAGCATGAAACACAAACAGCACATGTGTCTCAACTGTTTCTTAGTCTGCTGTAAAACAAAAATTCTCAAGGTGGAAATGAATGTCATCTGTTTGCAAATTAAGTTGCTCATCAAGTCGCTTGGGGTATATGGCCCTTGTAAAGGAAATAGGAAAGGTTATATATGAGGTTACATTTGCTTTGACAATTATTGTTTGTCTTAATCTGTATAGAGATCACCACAAAATAAAATTGCAATAATTTGTCTGGCAGCAGCTAGTTATCTATTTAATAATATAAACTACATCTATATTAATAGGGTCACCCATTTCTCTTACTATTGACCAGAAGAAGTTCATTGTAAAAACAGACCTCTTTCTCATAAAGGTCATTTATGGTCCATTATGTTTTAAAGAGATATCTGCTAATAACAGTGATGTTCTCTCCTGGCATATTTATTGGGTTGTTTCTTCACTCATCAGTATATGATATCTGGAATAATCTATTTATAAAAGGGGAATAAGGATACTGATAAAGGTTGAGAGTGTTGGTAGGAAACAAAACTAAGTAGGCAGTCTCACAAGGCAATGACAAAAATGGCAAGTTTTGGTAATAAAACTTTCTAGTATCAACTATTCTTGTTACGGCAAGGAGTTTGGCCCCCCAGCAAAATGTAATTTTTGCCACAAATCCAGTACTTCACTTTTTGAAATCATTTCATTACCTGATGGGTGAATGCTTGATCTCCCAAAACTTGAGTCTTGACTTTTGTTCAGATTCAGGAACTAGGTTATGTCTTTAGTATGTGTTTCAGACCCTTCTACTATGTTATTTTCATTCCCTGTGGGACTGTGAGATTTTGCAAGTTTATTCTTATAGGTGTTAGGGATATTTGTTTGAGAAGTCACTGGCTGTGCTGAGAGAAGTAAGATATTTTTGAGGGGAAACTTTTACATAGGTACTTGTTCATCAACATCAAAAAGCATTTTACTTTGTATGTTGGCTTTTATTCATCTGCTTCTATGGAATGTAAACTTTCACTTAGAAAAAGACCGCTGGTTTGCAAAGACTTTTAGAATATGAACATGCTGTTGAATAAACAAACATATAACCAGACATAGTAGAAAGTAGCTCTATTCATGTACTCTGTTCTATTACCAGCTTATGGGTTTCTACAAAAACTGAGTTAGGGGATTCAGTTAGAACAAATTTAAGTCCAGTCCCCATTACAAATTGTAAACTTATTGCAACTAAGCTTGGAAATATCCATTTTGGTAGGAGGCTCTTTGTATTAGAGTTCTCTTTCTGTGGCACCTTACTTGGAGCAAGGCAATTCATTAGTCCTTTAATATTATCAACCTAAGGTTAGCTTCAAAGGTTGTCCAGCCTCACCTTTATTTTGTTTCAGTTTAAAAGTGACCAGTTATGATTATACCACTTCAGCAAAGATGTATTCTAAACATCAGGCCCTGTACTCTGAGTTGGGATTGAGCTACACACCACTATCCTGTCTCAATTTCACCCATCCTCTCCCCTCAGGTCAAGCTGGTAGGCTTTACCTGGCCTGGTAGATCCTGATTTATTTTTGTCTTTTCTGGAAGACCAAGCTTTGCTAGTATTCAAACCTGAGTTCGTTTTCTAATAGGATGGGGGAGTGATATGACTTAAAAATTTCCATCAGGAGAGAGAAGGCCCAGTATACCCTGTCCCACCCTCGAAACTGTTATATCTGGAATTTCTGCAAACTCCCACTATACTCTTTCAATCCAAACTTATTTTGACTACTGGCAGGAATTAGGCTATACATATTTTTGGCTCACACTGCATTATATTGCCAAACTATTTCTGTAAAACACAAATTTGCAAAATTTAAGGATGGTTTGATTAGATAGAATATTTCTGGTTCAGATTACTGACTCAATTGTTCACCCTGTTTGATTTTTAGAGCAATAGATGATTGGTGTCAGAGCAGTCATAAATCTGTGAATGGGTCTTCATGTAACATCCTCAGATACATGAACAAGGGAAATAGACTATTGGGTGGTGAAACATTCTTATTTTTATAATATTTCACTTTGTTTTTAATTCTGGGTATGTCTTCAGAGGATTACTAGTATCTTTTACTTATTTTGTGTGATTTTTCTATCCTTCTACAAAAAAAATTCCTTCCTGAAAAAAAATTCACTTTGCCTTCAGCTGTCTACTCTCTGCAGATCACACAAAATAAGCATTGGATCATTCCAATATTTAAAATTGAGATTTTTAGAGAACTAGGTGCTGCAGTAAGTGGTGACAGTGATTCAGTAAGTGATATTCCCCAATGCACCTGGTGAAACATAAAGCATTGGTCCTGGTCATTTGTGGCAGCTAAAGATTTTGCATTATTTCTCATAAGATGTTTCCCCCTTGAAATTTGGGACCCTCACATAACTTTCCCATTTGGAACAGAGATTGATAATGGGGAGCTAAGTATTTCTTAGTTAGTTAACTTGTATACAAAATGTACAGAGCCTTGTTGCCTTGGACAGCATACTAACAGCATGTTCAGAGAGCTTCTTTCTGAGGGGATTCCAGGTCGCCTTAAAGAGCGCCTTAAAGACACTCTATTCTGCCTCTTTTCAGGAAATTCTCCCAGATTTACAATCAAATACAGATTTGTTTCCTGAAGACCACACTCTGCACTCAACCTCCCTTGCATTTAGTTCCAGATCTCAGCTTGAGTCTAAGAAATCCCATAACTCCAGATACTTTCTCTAGTTTCTGGGCCTGGACAGCCGGCTCCAGCTGGCTTACTTAACAATTAAATATCATGCTACCTGGATTTATCGTATATAGCATTATAATCATGTATTGGTTTTCGTAGAGTCACATGAAAAGGGCAGAATTTTATGTGGAAGGTTAGCAGAGATAGAATGGAACTTTACTTACAAATTTCTTGAGTTGCTAGTATTTAGATTGGCTTTTTAAATATTCTCCAAATATTCTTTTAAGGTCAATATATTCATTCGTCACCTAAAAAAAAATCTGATAATGGCTTTGTCTTTCTATTTTCCAGATTCCCCAACTGAGCACATTCTACATATTCTACATTTCAATGCAATAGCTGATATGAAAGATTTAAATGTAAACATAAAACTTTTATTTTCACAACCTAACTCTTGGTCCCTTGCAGCCCCATCTTTATAGTACACTATTATATCAATAATTGTATCGGAATGAAGTATACGTAGCTGGATTTGAATCAAGAAGCAAAAACAGCAATTTGGCAGCTAGGAGTAACTGGCCAACTTTGATACTGGCAAAGTATGCTTGAGGAGATGCCTTGTTAGCGAGAAACAAAGCAGTTTCCTTCAAAACACTTGAGAAGCAGGAAGCATATTTACACATAGTTCACCAGAGCCGTTTCAAAAGCATTGAGTTCACTGTTTTTAAGAAGCAAGAAATGGCCAGGCTGTCCCTTCCACACACAAGGCAGCCACAGTTGGATGGCTCTGGACATTTTGTGCTTTACAAACAACATGAATGAGACATCTCAGGGGTTGTGGGGGTGGGCACAGATTTTGCTAGTAAAGTGTGTGTGTTGGGGGGTAGTTTTTCTATGGCAGGAAACATTTATTTCTCAATTTGTGCAATTGCTTTTTGATTTCAGTGGGTTATCTCCATAGAGGTTAAGCCCTGGATTTCTGTGTGCGCACGTGTGTTTTGGTCATCCCTCTGTGTGCATATGCATACGTGTGCGGGTCAGCCATGTGTGTGCATGTATGCACTGGTCGACTGTCTGTACTGTGTTGCTCTCCCCCCGGTCCTAAAGGGAAGCGACCGCCTCTTGCTCATTGGCCCAGGCGGGGCCCTATGAGTAGAGGCAAGGGGCGCGCGCGGGCGGAGCGACCACAGACCCGGCCAAGGCGGCGAGGCGCTCCCGCGCTCGAGGAGGGGGATACTCCGCCCAGAGCCCGCGCAGGCGCGCTGTTGCCCGAGCCCAGCGGAGCAAGAGGGCGGGGGGGAGGGGAAGCCCCCCGCTCTCCTGTCGCAGTTGGGCGGGCGCACTGCGCGTGCGCCCCGGCGGGGGCGGGGGCGCAGGGGGCGGGGCTGCGCTGGAGCAGCGGCTGCGGGCGGCGGCTCACTATTTGGCAGGAAGGTGAGGAGGCCTTGCTGCCGGCGGCCGAGCCAGCGCGGGCAGTGGGGGATCCCAATGTGGCAGAGGCGCGCAAGAGGCGGCGGCGGCGGTGGCAGAGAGAGGCGAGGGCAGCAGCCGCCGTCGTCGTCGTCCCTGCTGCTGCTGCCGCCGCGGAGGAGCTGAGCTGAGCTGGGCTGGGCGGCCTGGCCCGGCGCGCGGAGGGGGCTCTGGCCGCTGCGGCGCTGGCCCCCCCGGGACGCGCCCGCCCCGCTGGCAGGTGAGAGGCGGGGAGAGAACGCGGAGCGCAGGCCGCAGGGAGTCGCCGTCGGGGAGCTACGCCGTTCCCCGTTCTGCCCCTCCCGCGGGGCCGCGTTATTTATCCCCCGCTCCCCACCCCCCCCCAGTGCCCCGCCCAGCCCCGCCGCCGTCGCCTGCGCCTCGACGGCTCTCCCGGAAGCCGCCGCCTCGCTCTGGCCCTGCCCCCCCCCCGCGGCTCCGCCCCGCCTCAGCGCTGCGGCCTGGGGCCCTGCGCGGGTCCCTCCCCCCTCGCGGCGTCATCACCGCGGGCGTTCGAAGGGGGGGGTTGCCTCCTCCTCCTCTCGTGCCGGGGGTGCTGAGGGGCGGGGGGGCGCACTGCGGGGCTGGGGGAGGGGCCCGCGGGCCTGCGGCTGCGAGACACGGGATGTGTGTGTATGTGTGTGTGTGTCTTGGGCTTTCTGGGTTCCTTTGTCTGCTGCTGCTGCCGCTTTCCCCTCCTCCCCCCTGTGCCTCTCTCCCTTCCTCCCTCCCCTCCTTTCTCTCGCCTCCCTCCCTTCCTTCCTCCCCTCTCTCCCAGGCTCCAAGCGCTGCTGCAGCTGCAGGTTTGTAAATACTGGACCCACACACACACTCACACACGCTCGCACGCGCACACACACACACACACGCGCAACATGGCTGACGCTAGCCCTGTTCCTCCACCAGGCTCTTCTCCTCCTCCTCCTCCTCCTCCTCTTCCTCTGTCTGTCTCCACTGCTGCTTAGTCTCTCCGTCCCCCTCCCCCACCTTTGTGCTTTTGTCTCTTCCCCCCCCTCTAAAAAAAAAAAAAAAAAAAGAGAGAAGGGGGGAGGAAAGCAGTTCACCCTCCTAATTGCGGGCATGGCGGGATTTCAAGGGTAAGGATCCTCGCTTTGGAAGTGTTTGCCTTGCGTTTTGCTGTTTGCAACCAAATGCAACCTAACATGAGAGCGGGTTGGGAAGGCTGGCCAGGCCTGGGCGGGAGGGGGAGGGGGCGGGTGAGCCCGGCTGCCAGAGACTTGACTGGAATGTGCGTATCTTTTTCTCTCTTTGGGCTTGGGGATGGGGGGTGGGGGAAGGTGATGCACCAAAAGGCTGGCAGAGATGAAATACTGTTACACTTGCAGAATGCTCTAGGGCTGTTTCTGTGGTTGCAGGGCATAGCTCCTTGGGAGGTATCAACCCAGGATGGTCACCTTATAACAAACCAGTTATGTCAGGATGAGGGTGGTGTAGGTGAAAACCATAACATGGTGAAGCTTTTGGCTGTCTTTGCTGTCCCTGCACCGTTTCTCATGAGATGTCAGTATTGTAAAGTGCTCTCTCCTATGGCAGGATCCAGAATTGGAATTAACACTTGTCATATCCTGCTTTGCAACGCCTACTTTATTATCCAGGTCTGTTTGCCCTTGTGATGATCATGTCATGGCCAAAGTATGATTGTTTTTTATGAAAACAACACTCCTGCTTTCCAGATTTTTAGAAATGCCCAACACCATCATGAACTTTAGTCTGCTATTGAACTGAACCAAGCACATTTCTTACCTCTCCTGACACTGGTCAGGCAGTTACCCCCCTCTTTCAAGCTCTCTTACCAACTGCACCCCCTTCTGGTTTTGTTGGTGATGATCTGCATTCCTTTGCTAAACTAGATGTTAAACTAACCTCATTTCTTGTTTATATATTTACTATTTTCAAGTGATTTGGCAGTGTGTTCCTCCCCTCCCTCTCCCCCCCCCAGTTATTTTTTAAGATAGTAGTAGTCTACTGCATCTTGATCCTAAAACATACGTTTCCTTGTTTTCTGAGGTTTTTGCAGCTAATGGTAAAAAGCTTGTTTTTAGAGTTGAAATTTCAAGGATGATTCTGGTGTTAAATTGACTATCATTCACTTAGTATAGCTGGTATTAAAATTACTGGGATAACTTATACTGCTGCTTTGTTGTAATTATTCTACAAAAAACTTGCTGGCAGTCATAACTTTCTTTCTTAGTTGTCTGAAGAGTAATGTTTCAGCTCTTGAAGTCTTTGCTTGGGAAGTTTCTAGAAGTTTCTGGTTGACAGAGATTGCATACTTGCAGTCCTGAGAGAAAATTTGGAGAGAAGAAATTAAATGTGGTGGTCTTTAATAGAGTACTTGTGATGTTTGAGCATACAATACTGGAGTTAACTGATAAGTTGACACACACACTGGTTCCACTAGTGCTTTTCCTCCTTATTGCATCTAAGCTAGAAAATGCTAATTTGCTAGAGGTGAAAGAAATCTTTTCATTCTGAAATCATAACTATAACATGAAATTTGAGGTCAGTTGTAGATCCAAGTTACAAGATCTGTTTGGAATGCATATCTATGTCATGGATTCTGAGCCAAATATAATACTAATAATGCCTGCAAGGCCAGATTTTTCCCTTTCTTCTTCTATCTCTAACAGAAGTTTGTAACTTTTTATTATTTTTTTCCTAATGCTTGATACAACCTCAATTAAGTTACTTCAGAGTTTGGTTATGGTCTTGATCTGGAGTGAGGTTCACACAACATCCTATCTGAAAGACCAGGTAATGGAACCATTAAAACGTCTGAGAAGATGAGTGCTGTGAATCACATGTGACACACAGAAACATATCAACCACATTTCAAAATTGACATTTTTTTTTTAATGTTAAAAACATGAAATGCACTATGTACCTGAAAAAGCCCCTGTTTGAAAACATCCCTATGCTATGCAAGATGGTGGTTGCAGAAGTAAAACTAACCAGGTTGATGGATTTAAGTTTTAAATTTTTGCTTCATTGTAAAGTTAAAGTTTTTCCTGTATACTTCACCAGTAAATTCTGCCATTTATGTTGGGACTGGATTTTACTCTCCAAAACTAGAACAAACGTTCTGAAGTTGAATACAGTTCAAGGTTTCTGGGTACAAGCGCATCCATTCTGTAACTGAATAATAACTGGATGTCTAACAACTTGAATCTTTTTGTAATTTTACTGTGTAGGTGAGTTTGCGCCCAAACAAAAATAGTGGTACTTTTCATGACTGTTATGTACCTAACAGATCTGACCAATAGATTCGATGACATCGATCTCAACTTTAATCCTTTCTTTGAGCACAGTACAGGGGCTACTGTAAGACTATTTCTTGTACACTTAGGGGGAAAAAATATTAGGCTGCGTTTTAGGCACAGATGCAATACCATGGCTAATAAGAAAAAAATGGAATCGCTAACTACATTAAACTTTAATAGATGACATTTTTACCTAATCATATTGTACAATAAGCCTTTCAAGAAAAGAAATTGCAAACAAAAAATTACTGCACAAAAGAAACTAGGAGGTGGTGGTGAGAAATGGGAAACACACAGACATTTTCTCTAACAAAATATTTGTCACTGGACCTTTGTGAAAACAACAGGCTACAATAGAGTTGTTCTTCATTTTAACAGCAAATTTCACCAACTTAAATTTTGATGGTGCGAAGTAATTTAAGTTCACCTTCTGTTGAACTCCTAAGGTTTTCTAACTTTATGGGGGCATGAGAAAAATACTTTAATCAGTTTATCTTATTTCCTACCTTTTTCCTCATTTGCTGCCAAACTAACCTTTTAAAATCATGTTGAGATTTGTAAATATTCCACTTGTGGAATAAATGAGCCTGTTTTTAAAAATTTAATACAACGCTTTTTTTTTTTTTAATTCCTACGTGTTTTGCCAAATACAGTTGGTATTTTGAAAAACAACAGAACAGCTGAATGTAGTCATTTAAAGGTCTGCTGCTCTAAATATTTTGTGCTTTTTATTCTTCTCAAACTTTAGGAAGGTCAAACTGACTCTGATTATGTATATGGCAGGGAAGGTATTTTGTAGATAATTATGGAAACTTGAATGATAGTATGGTTTAAAACAACTTTAGATCATGTTGTTATATTTAAAGGATGTTTTTGAGAGATTAGTCATAAAGAAACTAGTCTGGATCACCCTAAGTGATTACCTTTAAAATATTTTAGAGGTAATCAAGTTGCAGATCAGATAGCAAGAAAATACCAAGAACAGCTAATTTTTAGGTAGTTTGTAAAGGATTCAACTTCTATTCTTTGAAATATTGTTGCATTATCTTGTCACTGTGGTTGGTTTTAAACCAGCTCATGGTAGAGCTGAGAATTTTCTTTAGAAGTTGATATATAAGTCACCTTATTTGATCTTATTGCAGTCCTTTTCAAATAGCTGCCCTTACCAGGTGGCTTTAGACCTGAAAGAAAAATCATTTTTTTTTATCTTGTTTTTAAGTATGGTTGAACAGCTAGCCCTTTGGCTATGTCTTCGGCATTCCTATTTCTTCTTGCTCTGTTACAAGTCTAGTACATTCCATATATCAGCATGTAGTCTATTTACTAGCTAAAAAGAAATATGCATGCATGTTAGTGGGCTGCACAAGAAAAATATGACTAATCAGAAATATCAGTAAAGACAAGTCTATGGCATGTGCTCGGTGCTTTTGCTCCATGGGTCAGATGCCAATGTGGGTCCATAGGCCCAATCCAGTGCAATCTAGATTAGGCCCCGGTCCTGCATTCCATATGGTGGTCATGGGATCAGGGGGTGCAGGCAGGGCACTGGGCCCTGAACACTTGGGATTGGGCCCTGTTCTCCTGCCTATACCTTCTCATGATCCAGCTTGGGCCAAGCTGCCTATTTTTCAGATCAGTCCCTATTACGCCGTCCCTACCTTCTTGCATTCTGTATTGGACGAAGATGTCCCTCAGGTGCAGGAGCCATCCATGTTGCTTGCCCTAAGCTGTGCATGGAAAATCCAGCTCTGCTGCCAAAGCCTTGCGTGTGCCTGAAGGGGAGGGAGGGCTTACCCACCTTCATGCATGCAGGTAGAATCATGTGCAGTGCCACATTTTCCAAACCCTGTGGATCAGAAACTCAGTGGAGGAGTGGTGCAGAGTTAATCACCACCACTCCTTCACTACCTCCTAGCCCAGTTTCTGGATCCTGGGGGAACCCGGCAGGATGGATTGCATAGCTCAATGGACCAGACCTGGCCGTCATGCTGGGGATTGGACGTTGCTATTTTATACGATCAAAGAACTGTTCTAAGTAATACCAGTGAAGCATGTTCCTGTTGCACATAAGCTGCATCCTGAATCATGCAATGTAGCTACCCTCAGGTGGCACTGAATCTCCCAACATGGCAGTCTTATTGGCAGGTGGTCACTACTGCACTGTGTCTACATTACATCCCTTTTCCAGTAGAGTATGCATGGCAAGCATCATGGCAGTGCTGCCTAGCTTGGTCTTTTGATGCTTTGACATAGGTTATCCTTAATGTCTGAACTAACCCACCCCCTGTCCCCTATAAGTGTGTTTAGTGTAATAAATTGTTTTAGGCAGTTCGATTATATCATCCATTAAAATAAACTGTTTAATGGACTAGGAGTCCTTAAAATGCCTTGAAGTCTCAACAAAGGCGTATAGTTTAACAGTTAGTATCTGTATGTTTTGCCATGAGGATGAATTTTACTTGGTATATCAAAACAGGAAGTCAAATGTTGCAAGCCAGTGTAAGTGAAATTAGGACTGTAGTTGAATCTCCTCCCAAACAATTTTGAAAAATATGTTGAAAGTGTTGTCTTAGCTAGGAATCTCTCTCTCTTGCTCTCATTTTATGGAGTTGCTATAAATCCATACTAATGAAAACTTTCATAATTCAGTCTGTTGTTGATTTTTTTTTTTTTTTTTAAGTGTAATAGTTTTACTACCTGCTGTTATGTTTAAGTATAACCAGCAGTGTGCATGAGAGAATGTTAAATAATGTATGAAATCAGTTCCTAATACCTACATTTTAGGAAACTTGTAGACATTTACTTATAGAAACATACTATAAATCAGTATGAGAGAATTAGAAAAACATACAAGTTTTTCACTGGGATAACCAGTTCGCAGTAGCTTTCACTAAAGAGTAGTTTAATAGTTTTAGAAGCCGGTATTTTAGGGTTGTGGAGGTACGTTGTAAGATTGCATTTCACTAAACTCAATCAAACTAGTACATTATTTTTTCATAGTTCTTGTAGTTATGGGATTTATTTATACTAATTCATACTAGGCGAACACCTAAAGATCATTGTTAATTCTGTCAAACCATCCTGCATCTTCTGTATATTTTCACACGCAACTGGACATTCGGCAATGGTCAGTTTGTTAGGGCCTGATCCTGCATATATTTCTTGTTGAGTGTGGTATTTGTTTCCATGAGTAGTTTTGTTGACTTTAGTGGAATTTCTCATGGTAATAAAAACAAAAATTAATGGCTGGTTTGTGCTAGTTCAGGCAGTTTATATTTGTAAGTTAGCTATAGAAAGGGTTGTAGAAAATGATGTCATATATTAAAAAAACAAAACCTTTCATAAAATTGGCCTTGCCTATTGATCATCATTGACTGATCCCACACATTCCTAAGAACTGATTGCATTTGTATTGGAAGCTAGCAACAGCAAATTAACCCTGGTGTTGTGACTGGGATAACTACCTCTGACCCGTTCCTGGTCTCAGATTGTTGCTTCCCTTGAGATGCATGCAGTCAGTAATTCTTCTTAACTCTCCAGGTACTAACCTTACCTGTTCTGTATTATATTTAATAGCAGCAGTTCTTCTCCTTGGGAGTACTAATTAATGGGATCCCTCAACCTGATACTGTGCTTGGCACTGAGGATTTTTCATTATTATTTTTATTTAGGACTTAAACATTTCAGGGGAAACAGAACTTGAAATAATAAACAGTCCACATGAATGCCTATCTCCTTTGAAGTTTACCATCCCTGTAAGTCTGGAATGTCCCCACATTTTTCAGTGACTCCTGCAAAACATGTCTGTAGGTTATAACCCATTGGAAAATCTCTGCTCCTCTCCCTGCCCAGAATGGTCCTAAATGTTTAATGATTCTACTCTCTGAGTTCCTAGTCTTGGCAAGCAGCTGCCTAAACTTTGGCTGAAGCCTGGAAAGAGATGGTGGTTGTCATGGAATTGCCCCATTAGCATATGTTTGGGAGGCTGTTTATACCCATTGTGATGTTTTCTATTCACTTCTCCAGCATACTTCTATTAAGCTAACCCAATACATTTTTTCTCTCAAACAATTTTAATGCACCTATACAATGATGAAGGCAGGGCAGTTAGCATCTTTAGAGACTAGAACCATAAACTTCCCTAGACAGCAGCTTAAATTTTATGATAATATCTCACTGCCTAAGTCATAGTGTTTATGAAATTACATATTAATACCCTGAGATTGTGACAGCTTGTGTCCATCAGAAGGGATGCCCACTGAAAGTGGAGTTGCTGTTTGTGCACTCTTTAATAGTTGGCAGTAAAGTTGGGCATTGTATTTCCAATAAAATACCACTGTAAACTGTTAAGTAATCCTGACTCTATGATCTGTCTACCTTGTCAGTCTCTCTAGAATCTCACCTTCCTTAACTTTCACAATAATGTAACATTTCTGTGTTTTTCTTTCAGTTTATATCAATGTTACGAAAATGCATTTAAAAAAGATATTGTTCCCATATTTCTGCCACCAAAAACAAAATACAAAAGGAAAGAGGGATATTTGACAAATTATGCTGGCCTAATAATCTCACATCTCAACATTTGTTAAGGTGAGGAAAAAAAAGTGGCAGTATGTCATTTTAATCATGTTGCTACCGTCTCAAACATCCCTTCACTGACTTCATTTATCACATCAAACATCTGTTCCTCCTGGCTTTAAGAGTCCTTCATGGTCTAACTCTACCCTATCATTTCCCCCTCCTCAGCAGTATTGAAATAATGATTTCTGCCTCTGGCCTGGTAAGCCATCCCCCATCACTAACTTGTTAGATTCTTGAAGCAAGCACCTTTGTGCTTTTATTTCTTAATGGTTGGCAGGATCTTCTTTATAAATACCTACATTGCCACCTTCCTGTACCGCCTCAAATTTCAGCTCAGTTCTCTGTTATGATGTTACCAAAAATACTAGTGTACTCAGAAGATGCAACTTTCTCATTAAATCATAAGACCTCTGTGCAACTGACCAACGTGTTTGTCAGGAGAAGCGAACCATGGATGCCCAGTTAGTACTACTGTGCACAACACAAGATTTGGCAACACCAAGAAGCAGTGGCCTGTACAGACTATGGAACCCCAGACCATGTAGAAAGGTTGGATTTGGAGACTCAAAGAAGAAGACCAAAAATATTTGAGTTAAGATGCTGATACTCTGCAACTGTCTATATTGCTGACCAGTGTTACGTTGTTTCTTGTTTTCTCTGCCTTTTGGGATGCGTCTCTAGCCTTCAACTTAGTACCTACCCTGAAGAGCTATCAGTTTGTCATCTTGTTCTTTATTGTATATTGTCTAGTAGAATGGGTTCTCGGTCAATGACAAGGTCCCCTAGGTGTTTTGGGGCATTAATTCTTAGAACAGGTGGGCCAGGCCATTCTATCTGGCCCATGGGGCCCCTAAAAAATTTAGAAAATTAATATTTATCTGCCTCATGCTGCCTGTCATGCAGCCCATGATGGCTTGCCAAAACTCAATAGGCGGCACTCCACCCAAAATAATTGCCCGCCCTGCCTTAGAAATTAACTTCTTTTTCTTCAAAGACCTCCGATTGTAGAGGCATGTTAATGTATCTTAATATAAATATAACTGGTTCTGTCTGCATTGGTTACTTCTAAGATCTATTGCTGCTTAGCTGGCATTTTCTCTTTAAGATGTTCAGGGAATCCCTAAACACTGGTAGTCCAACCAATAAAAATGTTTGTTATCAGATGTGGAACTGCAGGGATTAAAGGTAGAGGAAAAGTAGCATGTTACTTGAGCCTGGATGTGCCCTAATGATAGTATCACCAACACTAAGAGGAGTGAACTCCCTTTACCTTTTATTCTACAACCTAAGTAATACTTAAGTGAGTGTAAGAGAGGTCTGCTTAGCAGGAAGTTCTGGTCCCTTGCATGGTATGACTTTTAGTAGTGCTGAACAGTAACAGATATTTAGTAACAGGGTGCTGTAGGTGCTCAGGATCTTGAAAAATTGGCGAGGGACACCCATGCCTTTTCGCTGCAAAATTTTTATTGCAAAACAGTTTACTCAAGAAATACACACCGTTTTTCCAGTGAAGAAGGCCACTTAACAGTGGGAATGTTTGTGTATGGAGGGACGTGGGGGTGGGGAAAAGGTGGCATTAAAAGTAAAGGTGGAGGGGAAGAATCCATGCTCCTTTTGACTGTTCTCCAGAAAATTGTCTTGAGAAACATTGCTAGGAAGATCTTTATTTTAAGTCCTTGACTTCTCTTTTCTCCTCTTCTTTCCCGCCACCACTTTTGTGTTAACTTCTGAAGGTTTGGCTCATGTTTATTGTACAGTTGAACTCCTGGCTATTCTGCTTTGTCTTGCAGAGCTACTTCTGTAACAAGTCATTCTTAGGCTGTCCTTTTTAATTTTGCAATCTCTCAAAGTAAAGTTTCAACAGGAAAAATATATAGTTTCTTCTGAGCCATATCTAACTTCCAGTAAATCATTGTTATGTTTTGGTATAGGCCAGTTGCACTCAAGTTTTTAGCCCCTGGGCCAGATGAGTGGTGTGGGGACTGGTCTGTAGGTCAGATACGGCTCTGTGCTGCCTCCACCCAGACCCTCATGTCCAGATTGGGCTCTACAAAACCTCAGCTGGCACTTACACACCTGAATCAGGTCCTGGGGCCCTGAGACACACCCGTACCAGACCCCACACACTGGGATTGGACTCTGCACACCCAATCCAGTGTGTGTGTGGGTAGGGGCATGCTATTTGGTCCATGGAACTCCCCAGAAGTCTGGAAATTCAGCAGCAGGGAAGCAGTGCCACCGTTTCCCTCCACTGCCAAATTTTCAGACCTGTTGGGGGTGACAAAAGCCAGATGGCATGGTGCTGGGGGCCAGATCTGGCTTGCAGCCCAAGGATTGAGCACCCCTCGTACAAATGCTACGTTACAATATTTCATATGGAGTTAATTTTTGTTGTGTTTAAACTTGCTTCCTGAACATGGCACTCTTTCAGTGGGAATGTTGGTGTGACAACTGAATTTTTTCTGGCAGTTCATGCAAAGTCTGAAGAAATTCTCAGTGCATGGCAGCACTTGTAACACATCCAAAGCAATGCAACCAACTAACTAATTTATACTGGAATATTCTCGCTCCCATCATAAATCAGTTATTTCTCTCCTCTCAATCCAGTATATCATTTCATTCACCAAATGCCTTGAAACACTTCTGCCCTACCTTTTTGCTCTGCTTTTTGGCTTCTTGTATTCTTCTGCCTTCCTGAGTGATCAAATATTCTTTTAGCTTCAAAGCCATTCTTCTTAATTTTTTTTCTCCATTCTTCAAAAAGAACTCTAGCAACACTAGGAGCTTTCTCTTTTTTTGCCTTGCTTTGCCCTCCCATCCAAAAAGAGCCATCACCTCTCCAGGATGACTTTCACAATAAAATATTTAGTCATTCTTGATTTAATTGGTTAAGATCCTTGAACAAAACATTTTACTTGTAAGCTAAGCAAACGTGATGGTTCCTGAGATGCAATAAATATTATATGCTACAACATAGGTGATTTTCATTTTTCAGAGAATAAGCACTTTTAAGGAATGTTCAGAGTCTAATAAGTAAATATTTTAAAAAGTGAATTGTCCTAAGCATGGTCTTGCATAGCCTTCAGCGTTTCATTGTCAGGGCCTTAATCTTGCAAAAACATGACATAATAAGTTGATGCAGTTACATACCTAATTAGAGACTTAAATGTTTAAACTTAAAGGTTGAAGTTCAGATGAGCTATAGTAAATGTGCCGATGATGATAAGGGAATTATCATGCTTTTTATTTTGAATCTAGCAGAAATGTAGATTTTATGCAATATATACAGTCTTATAAGAAATGTATATTTAGGATTATACAAAAAACTAGAACTCTTGGTTCCAAAGTGATACCTAATGAAGTTTATTTCCTACCTATGGGGACTTCTTAACATCTTGTACCATCTATACTTTTCCCAGAGCCTGATGAAGGGACTTTGATCCTGAAAGCTTGCAGAAAAGGACAATTTTCTTGCCATTTTCTAGTTGGTCTAATAAAAAGTATCATTTTGGAACCAAGAGCTCTAGTTTTTTTTGTGTCTTTTTGTCTCAGACCAGCACAGCTACCAAATACACCCCTATTTAGGATTATGTCATTTGCATTAAAAAAATTGAAGCAAGACATTTTCACAAACTATTTTCTCACATAGTTCACACACCTTGTTTTGGGGAAGGCAGAAAGAATTTTTAAAAAACTAATTTTATGGTCAGAGAGCAGGGATGGAATCTGATCTTCAGCTCACTCACCCTCACTTTCCTACTTGGGCAAAAGCTACAACTTTGCCTTTCACAACTGAATTGTCAGCAGTTCTTGGTTGCTAAGCCAAAAACTGAAACTAGCTGCTGTTGAAGACTGAGTTTCATGGGCTGATCTAGGATTATAAAAAGAGTTAAAACCAGTCTGCAGGGATGCAGAATGGGAAGAGACACTGCAGGAGCAGATAACAGATACCAGAAATTGCCAAATAAAGGATAGCTTGATTAGTGGAGCATCAAAATATTGAAAAAGAGATGGGGTGAAGAGTAATTGGTGGGAATTGGGTTACTTATAATTATCAATGAAGTCAGTTAGCTGTTGGTGCTTTTTGAATGAAATGCCCCTTTGTTGCCATGCAGTTAGTTTTAAACTGGTGGGGGGAGGGGAAGGGGGTAGTGGAGCAAGCATCAAGGAAAAATATGGCAGTACCACAATACCCCCCCCGGCGCGTGCAGTTCTACGCCTGCTGTACTGTGTCCCTCCCTCAATGCAACTCGTAGAGGGAAGAAAAAAGAAACAGTAGCCATCTTTGCCTCTCATATTTTTATTCTGGGTGGAAAATCAGCTTCCACGCTGAAGGTGCACACATTTATTTTTTGGAAGGTTAATTTTTGGGGGAAAAGGTGAGTGTGGGTGGTATGCAAGTAAATGTTGTACGACTTGAAATGGGTTTGAGTTGAATTCAGGTGCTTGTTCCTCAGGCTCTGCAGTCCGTTATGGTACAACTTAAATTAAAAGTTTTTCTTTGGGTTCATTCATTTCCTTGTTCATTCTGGTCTTGCAAAAACTTGTGCAGGTAATTTAACTTAAGGCAACAGACCAGTTGAAATTGGTGGAGCACTTATAGGTATGGTAGGTATTGCACATCAATGCCAGAAGAAGTCTTGATAATTTCCCTGTTTATCTTTAGACGGAGCTTAGGATCTCTCTGTCGGTGTGCTCCCACATAAACAAAAATTTGAATGTTTGCCATCTTGTTGCTGGTAATATTTAACAAAATAATTTATGCCAGTAACTAAAAAAGACTTTTTGGTGAGTCTTTGTTTGGGTACAAAACTAATACTAGGTGGTTACATTTTTAAATTGTTAGCTGCACCCATTCCGTGGAGCTTTTGACAAACCACAGACACCTGGGGTGTGCGAAGTTACAAAATTACTTTTTCTTTGGCCAGAAGGGATAAATGCATTAGGCTGCTTATTTAACAGCCAGAGTCTTGTGGGCTATAAAAGGGGAATTACAGCTTGTATTTATGCAGCACATTTCCAGAAACACAAGAATATTTTACACTGGGATTTTACATAGAAATTGAACATGGTATCCAATCTTTGTCAGAAATGCTATAGGAGTTTAGGAGGGTAAGTGAATACTTCAGATTTGATATTACAAGTTGAATTTTAAGTAGGTAAGTCATAAATACCTGAGCTGGGAATTGACTAGAATGATGTGAGTGGTGATGTGTCATGACCATGAGTGGTTATAGCTTTGGGTTTTTATCTGACCTGGAAGGTGGTAGTTTCATTTGCAGTTTTGCTTAGCCATTAAAATATCATCTTAGCAATGGTTCCCGGGCCCAGGGGTTATGATCCTAAATTGCTTCTGGCACTCAATAAGTGTAGTTGTCTGCTTGGGGTCCAATGATCCCTTACAGTTTCCTTTAGCGGTCTGAGGAGACCTACCTTCCAGTACAGGGTAGGTCTGCCAGTGCTAGTCTTGTACTTGAAGCAGAATGGTTACTGTGATGCAAGTATGCTTCCTTTTTAAAACTGCTGTGATACTAGAGTGAAGAGTAAAAATAACTGAGAGGTTGATAGGTAACTTCAAGTGCTATCAAAAAGTTACTTGAGAAAAAGCTTAATGGCAAAATAGGTTGTGGAAGAAAATGCAGCCTTGAATTAGATTAGTATTACTTTTGGCTTTTCTGAAGCTTGCTAACATATAATTTTAGCTTACTAGAACACTGAGATGTGCAAATGGTCAGAAGTACCTTGCCTTAAGACCAAGACCACGGCCAGAGCCAGATATTACACTCCTGTTATAAGTGATTGGAAACCAGTCTAATAGATCAGAAGTTTGGCACATACAAACTGGTTTAAAAATGGCGGAACCTGGTATAGGATTTACCCACTCCACCAAAGGGCAAATATGTATTCTCTTCGCTATAAATGTAAACTATGCTGCTTAGAGTAAACCACCTAAATTAGACTGATTCCTCCTTCAGCTTTTTAAATGTCTGTAACTAGCCCGTGGGAACAAGCATGTGGCTGTATTAAAACAACAAGAACAAAGATATCTTGCTTTGAAGTGTACACACATTTTTGTGTAAGGCAGATGGATTAAAAGAGTTGCAGTGTTGAAATGAAGGGCAATTGAATCAATTTTGCTTTTGAATGGAAAGACTTATTTAAAAGAACTTGTGCACTTGCTGTTTTGTTTCTTTGTTTATAAAGAGCTGACTAAATCGGTGCTCCTGCTATTGTTTGGATTTCATGGTATGGAGAGAGAGACTGGAATTCAGGAATTCCAAAGTTTTAATCACAGTTTTTGCTGTTGTTTTCATAGCCTTGAACAAGTTACTTAAGGATTCCCTCTTTGTTCTTTCTGTTTCCACAATTGGGGAATTTTTTGTTTTCTTCTTGGGGTTTTAGTATGAATAAAAAAATGTTTGTGTATTTTTGATGTGGTAAACTGTTGTGTAATAGCTGTAAGGGACCTGCAGTATCATTAAATTGTCTTTTTAAGTGCTCTGTATTTGGTTTTTAGTATTCTTGTAGTTAAGGTATGTGCATAATTCTGCAATAACTGACTCATTTACAAAACCATCTTGCTATTATGAAAGAGGTTTCAAGAGGCTTTTTTGGGTTTTCTTGTTTGTTTTTATTTTTTTTTCAGTTGTCAAGTTGGAACAAAACTAGAATAATTAGTAACTTTCTGCTGTCCTAGGCCACCCTATGCGACTTGGCCCCTGCTGCAAGCTGTGTAAGTCTACCCATGGGCATAGCCAGCCCACCTACACGTGTCCTCACCAGCAAGCCCTATCCCCTCTATATTGATGGGAAGTGCAGATGCAGTAGAGGAGGCAGCTATGTAGCAGTGGGGAATGCTGCAGAGAAGATGGTCATCATGGCACAGCTCTGAGTCATCATTTTTCTGTGGTGGATCAGATCTCGTTGTAGCCTGGATCTGCCCCACGGGCCATAGGTTGCCAACCTCTGGACTAGAAGTCCAAGTGATGTTTTTCTTAACTAATCCCATTTAGTTTCATCCATAGATGAAACTGTTGTATTGGACAGTGGATAGTAAAAGAATACTTTCATTTCTTTCTTTAGGTTGACTTTCAGCTGGTAAGACTGAAACAGCTTGTTTCAGCTTTTTTGTACTCTTCAGCTGATTCTTATTTAGTGGCACAGCCAAGTATGTGTCTACTTTAATATTAAAACTCAAATTTTCACTTTACTGTTAGTGCCCTTTTCCCTCGACATTGTGCAGGGATGCTGTTAGTTTGAAATTGAGCTATCCAGTCCTTGTGTTACTACTATGGATTTTTTTTTTTAAATCCATACTCTCACAACCAGTTCTCATATTCTGCCCTTTTTCTACTATCCCACTCTTAAGGGGTTGTGGGTACTTCCCTTGCTTCAGTTTGATCATAGCAGTGCTTTTGACCTGAATTCCTTCAGTCCTTTTTGCCTGTTTTTTTTTATTATTATTTTAAATTGTACCCAGATCTTCATTGGCTAGGAAACTGAATTATTGGTAACTGAAACCAGTGAGATCATATCAAGATAAGTACTAGCAGTGTGGTATAGTTATGTTAACCAGGAAACTTTAATTTGCTATGTCTTGTTTTACATTTGCTGTTTACTGCACTTTTGTAGTAATACTGACCTTTGCTTACAAATGGTAAAAATAAAATGGTGCTTTACTTCTTAAACTCTGTGTGCTCTCGTACTGAGCCCAGCACATGCCCAGAAGAGACATTGGGTTAGCTGGATTTGGCTTGCGCCTCTCAGACCAGCTGGGCACTGCAAAAGTATTGGCCACTGGGCTGTTCAGTTTCGGGTCTAGGAGGCAAAGTTGAGAGTGAAGCAAAGACAAATTTATTATAGCTTAATAACATAACAGTTAACAGAAAGATAAATGTGATAAGCAGTTAATGCAGCATTAAAGAGCTAATAGTAAAAAATAACAACAGATAGATGGGTCAATTCTGTCGCAGGCCAACTGGGCACTCTGAGGGTATCAGCCAGTGGGCTGTTCAAAACCAACAGATAGACAGACATGGGTTGGCAATTTATCAATAGTCCCTCGATGCCAGGTGTGTGCCAAGTGATTTTAGCGAAGTCAGGTGTCCCCAATTGATGCTGTCAGAGGGGAAGTCCCTTGATCAGGATCTGATCCTCACTCAACCTGGAGTCCGGAATCCGGACTTGGAATAGCAATGACCATGCAGTTCCCTCCTTCGTGCTGGTTACCCGATGCACGTGTTTGTTTTTTGGGTTTTTTTATACCTAGTCTTATGCTAATCTGTTGGTTTTAGAGTTGCACACAATCTTGCCCTATAGCTGTTATCCTCTGGGATTGAAAGGTGTTAAAAAATTATCATAAAAGATTACTACCTAGACTTGGGTTTATCCAATAAGCAAATTACAAAGCAGCACCTTTGAGGTTTGAAATTGACATTAATCTACCTAAGCCCATCACTTTTAGGTTTCTCTGAATATGCTTTCTTGGGACGTGCTTTCCTGGAATGTGATGGGTGTGCCAGGCAGTTGGATCCAGTTTTTATCATCAAGGCTGAACCCTGAGCAAAAACTGTAAGATCAGCTAATCTTGCAGCTACAGCTTCGTCTTTGGGGTCCAGTCAGTTCCACGATTAAGACTAACTGTTCGTATTATCATTTTGATTAAATTTATGACAGACAAGTGGCATTTGCTGGTTACGAACTTACAAGTTTTATATTGGCTAAAATTATCTGTTAAGCAAAATACCAAATGCCTTCAAGAAGCGTGTATTTATTGCTTATTAATCCCTCTGGTTCTGGCCATCACACTTGCCTGATGTCTGTATAGATTGGATGCTTTAGTGGAGGGGTTTTGGGTGCTTTTATCTAATAGCTGATTGAGTCAGCTATTAGATGAAAGCATGAAAAATCCCCAGTGAAGTACCTGATTTATAAAGGTGCAGTGGAGTTGGGTCTAACTATCATGCTGCTGCTTCCAGCAAAGTAAGTTGTTTGTTTGTTTGTTTGTTTGTTGTTTTTAAATGTCTGTAAGCAGCCTGTAGTATTGGTGTAGTTTAAGCTGTGGTTTGTAAAAGATTCAGGAAAGTTTGTGGGATCAAAGAAGAATTTTGTTAGATGAGGTCAAACTTTTTTTCTCAAAATGTGAGGTAGCATGAACTAAGCTTTTTTGGTTTTGTGAAAAGGTTTGTGTTGAAGCTGTTAAGAGAACTGGGATGAAAAAATGGAGAGAATACAGCACAGTGGAAGTGACACAAACGAGCAGTTTGTGACCAAGAAGCAGATTGTGATACAGGGAGAGACAGTGACTGGCTAGAACAACTAGTTTGATCAGACTTGTTCTGGAGATCTGAAACCAGAGCAAAATGTTGACATCTCCATCCTAATTGTAGAGTATCTCAATGAGCTAGCATCGGTATTGCAGTTCTAAAAATGAAAATGAATGCTTCTCCTACAATGCAAGATGTTCCAACTTGTCCAGTGGGAAAAAATTGCCATAGTTTGAGGTATGAATGTTTGTTCTGAATGCTGGTAGAAAGTTACTTTGCAACAAATATTTGATCATATGAATTGTAGGAACATGCGTTCAAAATAAACAGTGCAAAAGACCATTGAGAGCTTCCAGACTTTTGTGTATGAATTATCATTGGGATGAATGTACCCACTTTGTCCACTGCTTCCCGCACCTACCTCTTTGGGTAATTTCAGGGGTGATTATTGATCAGTTGTTGAAAGCTTTAACAGGTATCATTGTGGTAGCCATCCCTGGAAGATGGCATGAAATAATGCAGGAGGCAAGAATTTTTAGAAACTTTGGACAGAAGTAGGCTAGTTCCATCCGGTTACATTTGTATTAATGATGTCTGTGTTGACTTGATGACACTGAAACCTCTAGCTGCAGTTTGCATGACAGAAATTGCAGAATATTAAGAAAGTAGCTAAAATATGGTAAAAGCATGTGTGTAACTGTGGCTTGTTTGTTTTTATTACTCCAACCTCAATGAATACTGGATTAACAAGTGGCCTCAGGGTTAACTTTTTCCTCAGACCTGTTCCACTTCCCTGAATGGAAGATCCAGCTGCTTTGGGCCCTGGCCATTTGCTTGGAAGAATTTCCTGGGTGCCTGTTCTCCCTCTCCCCCACCTTTTAAAGTGACTTTATATTAAGATACATTTCTAACCTGCCCCAATTTATTAACCTCTCATTCTTAACCAGAACGTCTTTTAAGGGTAGCACTTTTCAGTGTGGAAACACCTGCATACAATTCACTAGAATAAACCCACTTATTCAAGCAACTCTGTAGGCCTGGGAGCAGAGAGGCAAGTCCCTTGGGCAGAGGAGGACTGAGTTTTACAGGGAAGTGGCCTGTGTTTGATTTTGAATTTAGAGAGGGACCAGAGGTCTGGGAGTCTAGAGAAGGGAGTCTCTGCGTAAGGGGACAAGGAGGGTCCGAAAGCCCGAGGGGGCTGAGTGCATAACTAGGAAACATCAGAGAGAGAGACCACCTACAAGGTTTTGGGGCATGGTGCAGGGAAGATGTGCAAGGAGCCCTTAAGGCAACAGGTGCCCAGCAGAGGCACAGGTGGGCTGAGAGGGCCTGCTAGCTTTGGGGGTATAAGACTGTGACTGGGGACCCAGGAGAGGCTCGGTGGGGATCCACCCGGCCTAGGCTCACACAAAGTCCTCAGGCAGCTTCCTCTTTATAACCTTCATTAAGAGCAAAGCTTGGTGGGCAAGATACAGCGGAGAGGCTGCTGCTGAGCATGGGCCAGGCAGGGGCCTCCTGGCCACCAGGGGTGTCATGACTGCCTCTAATGGCCATGGACCTGCTACACTTACTTTTCCTATAGAACAGGACTGTCCATCTTTTGGGTGAGTGGGGCCAGACAGTGGTGTGGGTGCCCCCCCTCTGAAACTGCATTGCACCAGTGTCCCTATACTGTGGGGCAGGTAACACCAGCTGTGCTATTCTGTATTCTTTGTGCTGCACTGGATCCTTCAGTTCCCTTGAGCCTCCCAACTGTGTGCTCCCTCAGCCCAGCAGGTTGTGCCATGCAACCCCCTCCCCACCCCCAGGTGTGATGGGAAGTAGTAGAAGGAGGAGGAGAAAGGGAGAGTCCTGTTGTAGAACAAAAATATTTCCCACAGTTCAGTCAGATATCACTTGGGTATTTATATATTGTCTTAATGTATTTTGCTTAAAGAGATTTTCACTCAGTGACTAGTTCATCCTGTTTTCATTGTAAGAAACTTTATGGAAAATCTGGCAAATGATTACCTATGGGTTTTTGTTGTTATAATAAGCGTGAGTCACTTTTTTGAGGTATACTTAATGTGTTTGTCTTTAATTGCTCAGTGGACCATGTTGGATCGTTCATTTAGCAGGGCATCTAGGAGAACTGATGCATCACATCTGGGATTTCCTTATTTGTTATGCACATGCTTCTAGTCAAGTGGAAGGGCATAATGGTACATAAGACAAAACTGAACAGTAATTATGTAATTTTCTATTTATTCACCAGTGGGTCTTTAAGAGCTGACAGGAAAAAAATCATGAAGCAGCTTGTAGCGTAGTGCAGTACCTCATTACAAATGGGAATTACTTTATCTGCTTCTGACTCTTTTTTTCCCCCAGTTCCATTGATTAGTATAACCTTCTTATTTGTATAAATGTTGTTGGTGGGAGAATGTCTGAATGTTTAGCCATACTGGCATAATGGCTTCATTTGGCTGAGGTATGCTAGAATTCTCTAAAGCAGTGATTCTTAACCAGGAGCCGGAGCACTATGTGGTACTTTGATTTTCTTTCAAGGGTGCTGCTGAGTACCACACAATGTTACCCCTGGTAGCATGCAAACATGATACACAAGATAAATCCAGAGACTTCAAATACAAAACTATTGAACTCTTGGTTCAGAGATTATACCTTTTATTAGACCAACTAAGAAATAGCAAAAAATAAATAAATTTTTGTGATTTCTTAGCTGGTCTAATAAAAGGTATGATCTGAACAGTTCTAGAGTTTTGCATTTCTTTTTGTCTCAAACCAACACAGCTACCAAATAACATGCATGAGACTTCTAATATGTGTCCGTAGTGTCTAAAAACATTGGTCTGTTGTGGTCTGAGTTCCTTGAAACAGAAAAATTGCTCTGTTATTTTTCTGTAGTCAACAAAACAAATGAGAACTCAATGGGCATTTTTTTCCAAGAGGTGCCTTGGGTCAAAAGGCTGAGATCCACTGCTTCAAAGCATGTGAGTATTCAGGGTGTGCTTGTTGTTGACTTCTTGCCTAAGGTTCAGATGATTGTGTGACCATCTTTTTATTCACACTGAAAACAAATTTGAAGAGTATATTTTTGCATTTAAATTTGTCGTGCATCCCAAGTTGTTTTGGTCTTTAAAACTGGTTTCTAATGCAGTTGTTTTCTGCTGTTTTAAGTTTTCTGCCTTGTCTGGAGGTCCCTGAGGCAAGCTGTTAGAATTCAATCAATTTAAACTCTAAAACTAAACTATTTGGCAGTTCAGAATAAATAGGTGAATACAGCTCCTTCTCCAACTGGCTGTGTTTCTGCATGTGTTGCAGAGAAGTAAGGGAATCCTAAATTTTATTTACTGCCACAGTACACCATAATGGCTCACTTGAAATTTCAGTATGTACCTTGTCACTACTTAATAATGAAGTTTCAGTTTGGTCAGGCATGCACTGCATCTCTACTCTGTAAAAGCTCATAAGAGAATGTCAACTGAAGTTTGTAAGAGTGCTCACTTTCTAATGAAAATGACCTATGTGTTGTTCAGAAATTGCAAGCTTTTTAATTCACAGAAAATGAGGTCTAGAAATGTTGAGGAGTATCTGCAAATGGCTCGTTATTTCAGAGCAGATGGCTGCATTATCTTGTCTAAATTCTCTGAGAGCCTAGAATAGTGAGGAATAGTTTGGCATGGAGAGAATTGCATACTGTATTCTGCTATTTGTTTTGTTTCTGTATGTTTGGCCTTATTTATTAGATTATTTTCAATTTCAACTTGTGAAATACCAAATCTAATTTTAAGAGCAAATAGCATATTGGCTAAATTTGTGGAACCATGCTAAAATTTCTGAACCTGGAATGTATCCGTCTTCACTTGCATGTTTAGATGATGCAATGCATCAGACAGAAGGATGGGGAAAATGAAGTGAACTGGGTTTCACAGTTTCTTTTACTGGCTAGAAAATTTCACAATTGATACTACCACAAATGGGTAGAATTACAATGCATCTGTGCCACTTATGCTAGATAAAAAGAAAAAATATTTTTGAAATTTATCACTTTTCAAGTGGCATCATTTTTTTTTTTAAAGAAGGAAAACTATTACTTCATTCTGTTAAAAATTATAGTAATTTCTGCCATTCTGTTAACTTACGAAGATATCCGTTTTAAATGGTCTTTTAGGTCTAGTTTCAGTGTTTTACTGTCAAACGGGATAGACCATTTGGGTAGGGTCCTCAGGGTGGGGGGAGGTCTGTCTTGGGCCTGGCTTTATTCAGTATGTACACTAATAATGAATGATGGGACAGAGTGCCTATAAAGTTGTGATGACAGTGTTCCAGTTGAGAACTCAAGTGATTTCTCACTTGAGAAACAGAAGAGATTTGTTCTACTCTACTCAACACTGATGAAGTATCAGTAAGAATATGGTGTCCAGTGGGCATCCCACTTCAATAAAAAAACAGACTAATGCAATCCAAAGCATAGCGACAAGAAAGAATTTGAAAATATGGCCTATGAAAAAAACTGAAGAAATGGCACTTGTCTTCTAGAAAAGAAAACTGAAGGGAGACAAGTTTTCTGATTTTATAAAAACTATCATAGGGAAGATGGTCATCATTGGGGAAAGACGTAAAAAACTTAGCTACATTTATGCCGCAAAATAAAGTGGTATACTAAGGGAAACCTTGCTGACCAGGAAGGTAGTTAAATATTAGAATAGGCTATCTAAAAATATTGTAAAATCTCTATCGATCAAGGTTTTTACAAGCACAAGAGACCAACTTGTTTCTGCTGGGGTTGGACTAAATTACTTTCTTAAGCTTCTTTAAAACCCTAATGCTTTATGTTTGTGTTCTTATTACAGGACAATGTCATGCTAACATCCCATGTCCAACAGTTTCAGCATAAGTAATAATAAAAAAATGGGGGAAAAACTGGATGGCTTACTGTGGCTTCTTCAAAAGAATTCTGTTACTCTGCTTTCTGCATAAAAAATTTGCTCTCAAATTTAAAGTGCAGATCAGAAAATAAGCTTCTCAGTGTTGAAACTCAGACATAAAAAGTGTGGTGGAAAAACTCCAATACAATTTGCAAATTTAACAATAAGCTGCTTTTAACTGTTTATGAAAATCAGAGCAAACAGTGGTTGATCAATATTTCTTAATGGAAAGAAGTATTTTGGCATAACAGAAAAGGGAATTTTCAGTGTCATCAGAAGTAGGGTAAAAAAATACATGGAGGAAAATAAAATAAGTAGATCTAGCCTAAGCATTTTTCTGTACTCTGAAACAATTAAAAAGGAAAGAGGCAGGCTGGAGAATGGCAGCCAGTGTTTTTTCTACTATATGGTATTTGTCACAACTACAGAAAAATGTTGGTAAATTAACAACATATTGAATCACATGAAGTGTCTGTCTTCTTCTGCTTAATTTATTATTCTGTCTTGATAGAAAAACACTCTGAAGGACAGATTTTCATGTGTCATGTGACCTTTACTTCTACAAGTTGACACTCCAGATTTTAAATGCCCCCATTTTCCATTATAGTTGATGCAAAAGAGGTTGGTGATACTAAGAGATGGAGAGGGAGAGATCCAGAGAATCTTACAACTTTTATCCTAGATAAAACAAATGCACCTTGGGAGTCAGGCAATATTGTATTGGAGGCCACCTATACAGATATCTTAAATTAGAAATAGTATGGCAGATACTTCCCTGTAATGGGCGTGCTAATTACAGTGGTCACACCTGCTAATTGCATCTCAGGATAAAAGGCTTTGTCCCAGAAAAAAATCCCGTATTTGTTTTTACTCCTACAAGCCCATTGTCCAACTTTAAATACCTGTTAAGTTTCCAAGATAACATTATTTCCTAGGACAACTTCAGCTAATGTGAGTTAATTGCTGTTTATTCCATGGACAAGCTCTGTGTTAAAAAGGTGGTGTTAGTGCAGGTTTTCACTGGGATCAGTCAGAATTGCCTCAAATGCAGTGTTTCTTTTTTACCTTAACTCCTTCCAGGGTTAAAGCTGGAGTAGTTTTACTGCATTTGAATTTGAATGGTTCTCTGCTCCCATACAACTGGAATGTACCAGCTGCTTCCGTTCCTGAAACTTTCCACTTCTGAAAGGCTCCAGGCATCCATGTGTTCATACTCTGTATGTAACACCATAGCAGGACAGTGAGTGGTTGGGCTGAGCTCTGCCTGAAAGAAATATGCTGGATTGTCTGGAAGGGGAATGTTGCATAAAAAATACTGTGTTTTGTTAGACAAACTTGGATTGTTTTCTTGGCAATCCATAATTGATAATTCTGCTTGCACTAGATCTGTGGACCTTCAGTAGAAGGAAAACATAACTTGGTTTTCAAGTAGCAACATGTCTGCTCTTGGTTACTCAGGTCTTTTTAAGTAAGTTTAGCTTGGCTAGCTTTGAGCATGTGCAACTACGTATACATAGGTATAGTACTATTGCAGAGTATTTGTAACTAAGTTCTAATGTAATTTAATGTTCAGTTGTACAAAATCCTAAGTCCTCTTTAGTTGTGTAACTTGTCTCCTCTGTCAGGCTTAGTGGATGAAAGTATTTGCCATAGTTTCAGTTGAGCGTAATTCTAAAGCTACCAACAGGATAAGCGCTTAAATCTGTGGGCCCTTTTCTTGAAATCTGAAAGGCATACAAGCATGAGTAGTTATTTAAAACTCATTTTGAATATCCTAATAACGTTCTAGCCCCATCCTATGCAAAGGTGACTTATAGAGAACTTTTGCTTACTCTGCTTTGTATTTAAGAAAAGGCTGGAACTACTTATTCCACAAATTAAGAGAACTTAGCTGATCAGTGGAAATCATTCTCTTTTTATAATCTTAAATTTGGTATAAACTTTTTGCTCTGCAAAATTGTCATTTAGAACTGACTACGTAATCTTTTTTTAGAAAATGTATTGTGATGCTTTCCTGCTCCCAAAATGGGGCTGGCAACAAGATCAAAGTTGTGACATTTGTGTTCTATAAAAAAGGCCTTTTGTTTCAGATGCTGACTGTTTTAAATGATAGAAAAAAATGGATTCTTGGATGTTAAAGATTCTAACGTGAAATGTGCTATTACAGGAGCTTTTTATGATAAATCTGCTTGTTTGTAAAAAGACTACATTTTTTTTATCTTGATTGATTTGGAAATTAACTGGATATATATTTGCAGAATAGAGTGATTCAGCAGTAACTTGTCAGACGTAATGTACGTTTCTTGTTTACATCCAAGGTGAGAAGTTTTTTCTGTTATGGAGGTTTAGTAGAACAGTATATAATGTTATCTTTTTAAGATTCAGTAAGGTTGGTCTTGCATCCAAATTTCAGAATCGGTTTGAAGTGTTCATTTAACTTCTAACAACAAAATAGAGTTACTTAAGTACTGCTTGACTAGCGTCAATTATCCTTTGTTGCCAGAAGTAAACTTTCTTTAGGTGTGCTTTGGATTCTGCTGTTTATACACGTGGGCAAGTCACGTAACTGAGGACTCTTGAAGGATAAAAATATTAAAACTACTCTGTATTCATTTGATCATAGCTTTTGTTTGAATAGTGTACACAGGAAAAGAGAAGGGCACCTATATACAAAGATGAAGAGAAAAATAGTGATTCTAAAACAGGCATATAATTTTGCAGGTGAGAGAATTCTGAAACAGAATGTGAAGCATAGTTTTGAGCTGTGATAACACCTGGGAGTTCAGATTCCAAGTCTTGTTCCTGGTTCTGCCACATTTGTAAAAATGCCTTTGTTTTCTAGTGTCTGCTGCTAAACAGGGCAAAGGGAAAATGTCCCAAGAAAAGGGTTGCTAAGAATAAACTTAATGTGATGTGGTAGACAAGGTTCTTTGGGTAAATCCACTATCTTTAATTAGACTAACTCAAACAGTTGGAAAATACTTTACTTTTCTTTTCTTTTTTTTTTAACTTTGGGAACTTTTCCAACTATTTGAGCTGGTCTAATTAAAGAGCAAATTTATCCACAGAACCTTGTCTGCCTATAATCCTAGACCAACATGACTATAACCTACACCCCTGAAACGTGATGTGGTATGTTGAGTGTGGTTTTTTACATAGTTTGCATGTCTTTGTACAGAGTTCATCAGCATTTCAGTAGGTGAGATTTGTTATGTAGATGTCTGAAAACCTTTAATGCATCAGAACCTTGTCTGTTAATGGAAAAATAACTTTGTTGGGAAATTTAAGCAACCAAGAAGATGAAATCTGGCGTTCTACTGGTGGAGATGTCTGAGTTTAGAGTGCTTTTAGACATGCTGATGCTTTGTACTACAAGCACTTAAAAGCATTTATGGATAAAAATGAGTTCTTTGAAATAGTACATATAATGTTAATATAGGGGAAATGATCAGTAAATCTGAAGGTATTCAAGGTTCTTTGTGATGTAACTGAGCCAATGCTACCTAGTGAAATAAATGATAGAATTACAGATGGTACTAGTGGCAGGCAAGGCTTTTTGTGTAGATGCAATATCTTTTATTAGACTAACTAAATAGTTGAGGGGAAATGTTCTTTGCAAGCTTTCAAGCACAAACACCCTTCTTCAGACAGTGGGAGACTTTGCTGATGTTATCAGTTCTCCCAGGTAGAAAAGAAGCTGAAGTCAACTAGAAGTCAATGAAGATGCAAATGAGTGGGAAGCTTGGAAAACGAGGGGAGGGAAAAGTGTGACCGAAAACTGGTGGTCAAGTAACAGGCAGGTTACCTGGTATGTTGGGTGTCAGGCAGGTTGTAATGTGTCATAAATCCAATGCCCATGATTTTTTGTATCCAGTAGACTTGAAGTGAGGTTTGTAGGCCTGTCTATGCAAGGTAAGTTCCCTTTGAAGATTAGAACTGAGATGTCAGAGAGAGAGTGGTTTGTCTTGTGAGAAGTGGGAACCCACAGGTATTAGGATAGTTTTGTCTTTGGATTTCGGTGCGAGTTCATTCTGGTACAGAGTTGCTTGGTTTCTCAGGGCATTTGGTGCACTGAATGAGATGTATATAACATTTCTGGAGGTGCAGGTGTAAGATTTAGGAATGGTGATGGTTCTGTTGTGGGACGTCTTGATTATGGGACTAGCAGTAATACCAACTCTCATGAAACAGTTGCAAGACTCCCGATGCCCAAATCAAATTAACTCTGACTCATGATCTCTGGATTAGCCTTAAAATCTTGGGACTTTTCCTTCCAGTGCATGTAGACAGTGCCCAGCTGGTAAGTCTGGAGGGGAAGAAGGGGCAGGAGGAAAGAGAAGGGATGGCGGGGGGTAGATTGAGGCCCCCACAGTGAGGGAGGGAGTGGGCCAAGGGTTGGAGTGAATGGGGCCCTGGGCCTGGGTCAAGTCATGTTGTGGGCAGCTCATGTAGAGTGAAGTGAGGCGCAGCTCCACACTGTAGTGTGCACCCCCGGGGAGACATGGAAGGCATGTGTCCCCCTGGTTTTGTGCACTGGCCTGAGGCTCTGCACTGTGCTGCCTTGCCCTAGGAACTGCACAGTGCCATTGCAGCTCACCAGGTGGGCAGGGGAAGCAGGATGCACTGGCTGTGCTGTGTGTCTCCTTCCTGCTTGGCTAGAAGCACACCACCTCCCCTTTCCTCTTCCCTCCTGGCCCTTTCCCTCCATTTACCTGCTGTCTGTGTTTGTGTTTGTCTGCTTCTCGGTCCCAGCCACAGGCCTCTCCGCCTCCCACCCCCAGCCCTGCTGCTGCTGCTCCTGACCCCACAGTACCCAGCATCCTGCCAGGGTGTGCTGAGACCCTCCCTTCCTGAGCTCCAACCCCTCACCCCACACACACACACACACGCAGCCCCCCCACACCTTCACAGGTAACTTCCCCCACACGCACACAGTTCAAAAATAGAATCTCATGATTTACTTGACAACTCTTGATTTTTTTTTCTCTCTCTCTCTCTCTCTCTCTCTCTCTCTCTCTGTCTACCAGAGAGAGTTGGTGTGTGTGTATATTTATTTATTTATTTTTTAAGAAATTGTCTCATTCTTGGCTCGGGGGAGGTTGGCAATGCTGGACTAGTGGAGATGTGTTGGCTGGTTTTACACTTCTTGCCTTGGAATGGTCTGGATCCATTTGGTGTGGTTTGGGGTAGGAAGTTTGCTTCTGGTGGTAAGGCTGGCAAGGTTTGGTTGGTGCTTGTTTAAAGGCTAGAATTTGTGGGTTCTGGAAAGATCTCTTTAAGAATTGGGCCTTCTAGTATGGGTTACAATTGTTTGAGGATTTTCCATATAGGTTTCAGTCATAACTAATGGTGTGTGATTAGTAGGGACTTTCTTTTTGTACTGCAGCAGTTCTTTGTGTGGTATCCAGGTGGTTCTTTCAAAAGTGTAATATCTCTCCCTCTCCCTCTCCCTCTCGTGAAAGCCCTTCTGAGATTTGTGAGGTGATGATTGTGAGTGTTCTCCTCAATTCAAAGTCAGTGGTATTGGAGAGCGTGGCTGTATATTACAGCTTTCTTGGTGTATTTAGGGTGATTGCTGCTTCTGTGCAAATATGCATCTTGGTCCATGGATTTTTGTGTATGGTGGTTTGTATTTACCATTTTGGATATTGATCATGGTGTCTAAAAAGTAAATATTGATGTTGGAATATTCAAGAGAGAGTCTGACAAAGGGGTAATGTTTGTTGAATTTCTGATGGAAATCAAGCAGAGACTGAAGGTTTTGGTTCCAAATAATGATGTCATCATCTATATATCTCAGGTATAGTAAGGGTTTGATGGTCCAGTTCTTGAGGAATTCTTCCAGGTAGGCCCTAACAAGGTTGGCTTATTGCAGGGCCATTTTGGTGCCCATAGCTGTGCCCATGGTCTGAAGGAAATGTTGGTTGTTGAAACTGAAGTCGTGTATGAGGTTGAAGTGTGTAAGTTCAGTAATATCTTTAGGTCTGTACTCTGAGTTGTAATCTTGGTCTTCTAGATATGTAAGACAGGCTTGGAAGCCATCCTGGTGTGTGATGTTGGTGTATAAGCTGGTGATGTCCATGGTGGCTAGCAGGGTTTTCGTGGGAGGGTTGTCTAAGTTTTTGGGGAAGAGCTTTTGTGTCTTGGATAAAATTTGGTCTTTGGGTAACAATAGATTTTAGGATGAAACCTGATATATTTCTTCATCTATGTGTCTATGGTGGCTGTGATAGGTCTGCTGGGGTTCCTTTGTTTGTGGAATTTAGGGAGCATGTAAAATGTTCCTGGATTCGGTAATGGAAGGATCAAGTTCTGACGGGTTGTTTTTTTTTTTCTTGTATGTCAGATGGAAATAATGTGATGGTGATTTTGAGGTGAAGCACCATCAGGTTATAACACTGCTTGGCCCTTCCAGTTTTAAAGAGTTAACTTTCTAAAGGTGTGGATAGACATCATGCTTAGAACATTCTAAATACACTGCAAACCCCAAGAGTCTAGACTTGCATGCAGTTTTAAACTGGTTTAAATTTTCTGGAAGATATCATCATAGTATCTAGGGTCAGAAGGGGCCTAGAGCAGGCCATCTTGTCTGACCCCCCGCCAATGGCAGGAACAAGTGCTGGGGTCACAGGACCTCAGCCAAGTACCTATCCAATCTACTCTTAAAGATGCCCAAGGTAGGAGCA